>MU223294.1:2000793-2019394 GCA_018584345.1 Thuja plicata | reverse complement strand
ACACACTCCTCTTATGTAGACATTTTAGAGAAAGAAGAAAACATTATAGATGCTTTACCTCCATTTGGGATTCCTTCTAGTGATGAGGCATTAGCGGAGAATGATATGAATTCCCTTAATGTTCTCCCTCTTAGTGATGATCTTATGGAGAATAAATATCCTACCTGATCTCCTCCTGGGATGTCTTCTTTTCTTCCTTCATGTGAATCTATTTGTAGTGCTGAGATAACTAACATGGTTTATCCAAAACCCAATTTGACTATTAAAGGTTGTCCTCACATTACTAGCAAAGGTAAACCTATAGAATCTTTAGAATCTTTCAATGATCAAGATTTGATAGCTCACACTTATCGTACAAGGAATAACCTTCAACCTAATCCGGTGGTTCCTACTTCTTTACCACCTTCTAAACCCATGCTTCCTCCTCCACCCCATCTTCCTAGCATGGATTATGATATGATAAACCAATTGTGCAATACCCTTGCCAAGATTTCTTTATGGGAGCTTCTTCAAAATTCACCTACCTACCATGAAGCCTTGCAAAAATCTCTAGAAACTCTTTCCACTCAACCTCCTAATAAATAGAACATAAATTCCTTCTTACAATGCATGCATGTTACTCTGGGTCCTCTTGACATTGTATTTAATCAAAAGGATTTACCTTCTCAAGAAGTTTAGAAGCAATATGATGCCCTTATGGTTTTTTTTACTATCAATAAGAGTATCATTTGTAGGACCTTGATTTATAATGGATCTAGGCTTAATATTTGTAGCATGGACATGCTCAAATCAATTGAAGTCGATCTCTCAACTATTCAACCTGATAATAATCTTATACGTGGCTTTGATAACATTGATAAGAACACTTTAGGCATCATTACCTTACCTATCAAAGTAGGTCTAGTTAGCCTGAATACTCCTTTTCATGTTATGCCTGGACCTCTTCATTATAACTTACTTTTGGGTAGACCTTGGTTGCATGAGATGCATGTTGTTCCTTCCACCCTTCATCGTAAAGTCAAGTTTATTCACAACAACATGGTGTATACAATTCATGTAGATGATGTTCCAAATCCTTATTTGAATATTCAAACCCACCATAATTCTATTCCTAATAGTAATCCTTCTTCCTCTAATGCTCTTCCTGGAGATGATTGGGGAACCCTCGATTTTAATCCTACCTTTATTGGAGAATATAAGGTTTCTGATTTTGATTTTATGAAGCCACAAAGAGAGTTTGAACAACGAGTCTTTGCTTCTACTTCTCATTACCTTCATAATAAATTTGTGGCTACTTCTACCCACTATGAATCTGTCAAACCTACTAATGATGACATGGTGACTACTTAAGTTCCATTAACTCCTTCTGACATGGTTTCTCATTATGGTCTTGGTTATCATTTACTAGTTAAACAAGGATTCCATGGTCAAGGATGTGGTAAGCATAAATAGGGAATTCAAATGCCCTTACAGAATGGGGGGCATGAGCATTCTTATGGATTGGGATTTAATCATCAAAAACAACACATAAATAACATCTCAAATAACACTTCAAAACATGATGAACCTATGAAGGATTTTGACCAAGAAGTTCTTTTTCCTAAACTCTTTCATGCTAAGATGATTACTATACCTAAACACAAAAATAAATGTAGTCCACACTTGAAGACTCTTCCCTTTTGTTTGTATCATAGATTTCATGATCACTATACTAATGAATGTCATGCTTTACATTATAAGATTAGGCAACTCATTTATAGTAAAGTTATTTATATATCATGTGGCAATGAGTTGTATTTCAATCTTGTTTTCTCTAAATAACATTTATGTTCCTATTATGGAACTCCACATTATGTAAAACAATGTTAGCCTAATCTTTGGGGGCTCATTGTCTAGCATAGCATTGTGAGAAATATAATAGGTCCCCTTTCATCCTTGTTCCCATGCTTGGGGGGCAAGGATGAAATCTCCTTCTTTTCTATCTTTCTGGGATTCACTTTTCCCTTTTTCCCTTGGTTAAGCAGTGTCTATCTATTATGTGATATCGATTATACATGAAAATTTTGGTTTGCATTGAGGATCTATGTCCTTGATCATAACCTATTTCTTTGATTGACATTGGGTCTCCATGGTTGATAAATCTCTCACCTTGGAAACTGAATAGCATGCTATCCCTCATAAGGGTTACTTTTTCACTTCTTGCATGATATCTCTTTGCATTCATCCCTTCCATGGCCTCATAGGAGCTGTGACCTTCTTGGCTTGGACTAGGTGTTTTCTATGGATATTGTCTTGATGTTGAAGAAGGCTATATCCATTTTCTTTTCTTTCCTTAACATGTCAAACTGGTATGTACTTTTCCATATTAAGGAGGGGGGCATATACATGGCCTCCCTCGTTTTACATTATATATTTTTGTTCTAACATTTTGTTTTACAACATGCTAAATCCTCTGAAGGTAACACACATAATTTGCTAAATCCTGAAGAGATATGAATTCAATTACAATTAAATATGCTAAATCCTTGGAAGGTAACACACATAAGTTTCTAAATCCTAAAGAGATACGCATTTTACAAATGTATTCCATGGTGATATAAGAATCTGGATGCATGGGTACTTCATAAAAGTCATCAGAAGACACACTACATACATGCATGAATCTTCCAGAAGGTGCACAAATTTATGGGGGTGACTATCAAGTGCTTGCTTGGTGGGCCATCCTATCCTTTTTGTGGTTCACAGTGAGATACACACATCTTACTGGCTGAGCTAATCACACCCTCTCTCTCTCTCTCTCTCTCTCTCTCTCTCTCTCTCTCTCTCTCTCTCTCTCTTCTTAACTAGTGGTGTCTCTCTTATCATGATCTTAGGGTTGATAAAGACTTAAGTCCCTTGGGGTCTTGAGGATTTCTTTGTCCCTCTTGATTCCAATAAGATTGTCTTTTCTCTATGATTTCCTTTACCGAGAGTTTGCATTGAGTCCATACTCTTGCTAAAGTGGGGACTAAATGTATAGTCAAAAAATGGAAGCACTTCCATGGTAGACTAGTTTAGCCTTCCAAGTAAGTGGTTTGAGGTCATATAAAGCACCTTGAATGGGTTCCTAATCTAGACCTGGCTTTCCCCCTGTTCTGCCCCTACTTCCACTTCTTTCCAACCTGATTTTTGCATCCTAGACTGCAAATCTGAGATCTTTGACCTCAGGGTCAGGGTTGAAATTTTGGGTCTATGTCAACCTTGACCCTGACCTAGGTCAAGGTCAACCTTGACCTTGACCCAAGGTTCAAATCTCGGGGTCCCATAGTTTCTGGATGTCGGTCTTTGCAAAAGTCATTTCCCACTTTCGGGTCAGCTGTTTCAGGTTCCGAAGCATTGATTCCTAAATTATATTTAAATTAAGTCCTCTCCTAGGGGTAAAGGCTTTAATGGGAATTTAATTCTCCTATGTCAGCCTCCTTAGAGGATTGTGCCCAAATTCCATATAAAAGAGATATTTTCTCTCCTCATTTTCTCTAAGTCCTCTATTGAAGCCTAAGCATCCTTGAGCAATCGAGAACCTTCATAAAGTGAAGATTCAAGAAAGAAATCAAGAAAGATTTAAAGAAAGGATTCATCCACCATCAAGCCTTCAAGCATTCAAAGAGATCCATGGGAGGCCATTGAAGGGTTCAAGCTACATAGTGCCCTTTTGGTGATCTCTCCATCCATCTTCTTCCAAGCCTCTTCATAATCAAGAACCCATTCAAGACTTGGTGTTGGAGATCTACAAGAAACAGATTGAAGAAATCCTACATTATACATTCCACATTCCAGGTCCATCGACACATACATACTTGTGGATTGAAGGATTCAAATCCTCCACAAGGACTTTTACAAGCAAGGTGAATTTATGCATTTACTTTCTCTATTTCTGCAATTTCAATTGCATATATTTGAGGTTAATTCCAAAACTAGGGTTTGACCAAGGCAAACCCCTCCCCCCAACAAACAAACCTATTTTTCTTGTAGGTATAGGTTTAGGAGTGTAGATTTGGACTCAGATCTAGATACCCTTTTTGACTTTCTATCGGGCTCTGCGAACAGATTCTCTGTCAGACCTATGCAGGTCATGGTTGACATTATTGGGTCAGGGTCAACATTTGTGGGTCAAGGTCGACCTTTTTCATAAGACAGTGTTAGATTAGAAAAATATTTATGGGTTTTGTTCCTCTCTGCATTCTGGTTTCAGATCATGCTTCATTTTTTCCAGATTTAATCTACAGACCTTAGAAAACAATATTCTTTGATCATAAATATTTCAAGGTTAGTGCATTTCTCCTATCCATTTCAATTCAAATCCTTAATCATTCTAAATTGATCACACATTCATCCCTTTCCATAAAACGGGGAATTTAAGACTTTCCTCTTTGCTCTCATTTCCAAATGATTGATTCATTTGTGTATTGATCCTTTTTGGGTTGATCAATTTGGATTTTTCCTTTGTGCATCTTAGGATGGAAGAGGAATATCTTATCTTTCCCCCATAGATTTCAAATGTTACACTTTATATGTTACACTATCTTATCTTCCAATCCTCTCATATTCTCCAATTCCTCTTATCTTCCTCTCCTCCCATCTATTTATTCTTCCTTCCAACTTCCAATCATCTTATCTTCCTCTTCCATTCTATCTATCTTCTAATCCAATCCATTCCTCTTCCATTCTATCTAGTTTCTAATCCAATCCATTCCTCTCTCATTCGATCTTCTAATCTAATCCATTCCTCTTCCATTCTATTTATCTTATATTCCAATTCATTTATCTTTTTCCAATTCAATTCTATCCCACTCATTCCTCTTCTAATCTAATACCTTACACTTCTATCTAATCTTCCAATCCCATTCCATCTAATTCCTATTCTTATAAAATCTCATTCCCGCATGATTGAGCTTACCCCATCAACACTGAGCATTATTCTAGACACAGTGACTGCAAATGTTTCTAGCAAATTAGCAGACAAATTGACTTTCCTAGTTTCGTTCTATTCACAAGAAATTTCCAGCTAATTCCCGTTTCAATCAATCAATCTTTTTCCCATTAGGATGCATCCTTCCGGTGTCGGCTACTCTATCAATTCTCACATAAAAAATGTTCATCGAAAGAACTTTTGGACTGAATGACCACTTGTTCAGGATGCCTTTTTGTTGATTTTATCTTGTGTTTCAATGTGGCCTTATCGCGACAGCCTCGATCTTTTATATCTTGGTTTGTTATGATGAGTACATAATGGAATACGTGTCATTTGTGGTATGATCTGCTTGTCATATATTTTTAGTGCATTTATATTTTGATATTTAGTTATGACTATGTATGCCTCATTGGGGGTAGGATTCATGCATCTCAAATCCCTAAAAAGATCTGGATGTATTGCATCTCCTCATGAGTAACATTTCATAGAACTCATCATATCTGATATCTTGCATTCTTGTTCCTAACAACCTATTTGTTTGAGAGTCTAGTCCATGCAAAAGAACCATGTCACTTGTGTTTTTTAGCACATGGTACATAACTTCTTTTGCAATATCAAACTAGGGTGTGCTCTCCAACATTAACACAATATAAATCCCACTGTTATCATGTAGTTAGGATTGCATTTTAGCCAGGTCATATTGCACTTTGCATTTTTCTCTTGGCAAGGTTTTTGTTTATTCCCCCATCCCGATTGGGCCATCATGTCCCTGATCTAGCCTAGGTCTACCCCCTCCCCCCAAGGACATGCCTCATGACACCACCTAATTTCCCCCTTTTCTCTCTTCTTCCTCTCTTCTGCCTTTTTTTGAGAAAATCCCACAAAATTTATTTTTTCTGTTATTTTCTCGAGAGGGCATCATCTCATCTCCTACCATAATTAATTTTCTTTCTGGGCATCTTATTTTCTTTTCTTTGATGTTAAGCCACTTCTGATGCCACATCAAAGAGGGGCAAAATGTAGACGTCTAAAATCGTCCTTATATTAATTTAATCAATATTCCCATAGCATTATAATTGATTTTAATTAATTAATTATATTTGTTATATTCTTCTATCTATTTAATTAAATATGATTCACTTTCCTTAGTATTTGAATTTATTTTAAATGCTACCCCCTTTAATGTATTAAATTTTATTTAATACATTCCCCTTCATTATTCCCTTTAAATAAAATTTGAATTTATTTATTCCTCCACATGACTTAAATTCCTACTAAACCAAATTAATCTAAATTTTAAATTTAGATTAAGCTAATTTGAACCTAGATCCTACCCTACTTCACATCACTCTCACCAAATAAACCTATTCACTAATTAACCAAGGTTAATTAGACTAATTTCTTGATTCCTACAACAATTAGTCCTAACTATTTGCTCACACATGTGTGAGCAAATTTCCAAAAATATACTTTTCCAAATAATCCTTATTTGGTGCCAACAAGGTTTCTTACACCCATGATGACACATTCTTTGACTTGCTAAAAGTGTTTCATTGGACTAAAACTCTTACACTCTCTTACAATATCCTTCACATGTGTACTTTAAGTACACTTTGACCCATCACATCCAAAGTTTCTCACACATGTGTGAGCAAAGTGGGCCTCTTGCATGGCTTATGTGTTCCTTTTGTGGCACCTCTGTGGATGCCACATGAGCTCCACCTCATCCAAGCTATCTCTCTCCTCAAAAATGTCTATAAATAGAGGCCTTTGTCAAGAGCAAATCATCTCTCATTTATGCATTGTTATCATGCTAGTTTAGTATTTGAATTTTGTAGCCTATTTTCATGTTCATGCTTTTAGCTTATTTAGAAATCACATATTAGGTAATCATGGAATGAATCTTAGTTTCTTTGTTCTTGCATCTTCATCTTAGTTTAGTATTTGCATATCCACCATCATTTGATCAAGGCTTGAGACAAGTTCCTCATACTTGTTCTTGAGTTCTTCATTATTTTCATTAGTATTCATTGTAGCTTTCATCCATCAATCATAGTTATGATATTGTACTAGGAGAGCACACCCACAAATATCTCTAAGAGCAAATCAACAAGGCCTTGGGTGCCCTTGTTCAGCTCATCAAAGGTTGTGATGGAGTCTCTTGTTTTTTAGTATGCTTTTAGACATGTTAGTGTAGTGTAATGGTTTTATATCTCTATCATTTGCATGTCTAAGCGTTCTCCCAATAGGTAGGTTTCCAGCATATACAAACTGCACTAAAAAACTGATTGTCATCTTCTCCATCCTTAGGTGAATCAATGTTGATTACTATAGGCTTGGAGGACTATCCCCTTAGGATAGTTTTAGGCTTAGTAGCCTTAGGTTTAGGAGGTGAGGATTTATCTGGTTTAGTTTCCATTAAGATTTTTTCAATGGACTTTTGTGTATCCTCAATAACCTCATCATACTTCCTTCTCATTATCTTTATCAATTTGGAATTAACTATTAGTAGGGGTTTTAGTGCATTTAGTATCCTTTCATACTCATCAAACAATATCACTGGTAACATGTCCTCAATAGCTTTTACTCTGATTTGTTCATCTTATAGTAGTGCTAGCTATTTTCTTATCTCAAGCTTATCATACAGCTCCTTAGGAATACTTCCATCAATCTCAATCAGATTCTTCTTGAAAGCTAGCATGTGCTTTATCACAATGTCTACTATAATGAGTTGATCATTTGAATCATACCTATAATAAAAATTTCTCACTTGATTTATCTTGCCTTGCCGGTCTACAATTGTTTTCTCCAACATTCTCATGTTAGGTTTCCAGAGTTTTTTGTTCATAGGTTTATCTTGTGTTTTCTTTAATTCTACTTCTATCTTCTTCTCCTCTTCCTCTTTCTTCTTTTCTTCCTTGTTCTTCTTTTCTTCTTCCTTTTTATTCTTCTCTTCTTCCTTTTTATCTACATTTGACTTATTTTCTTCTTCTTTTCTCTGTTTCTTAGGCGGGGAACTCTGTTGGGAGAACCTTGTCCTCTTTGTAGGGGTATCTTCTACCTTCATAGTTTGCGATGACTCCATAGGTATTTCTATCATAGTAGGGGGTGGACTAGAAGTCTTCTCTATTTCATGAGGTGGAAGAGCTATATGTGCTGAGATCACTACTCCAGATGCTCTTCCAGTCATCTTTATCCTTATTTCCTTCATCTCTTCTTTAGTAATACCGGATTTACTTGCTAGATCATCTAAAAAAAAATTAGTTTTATTTCTCCTAGTTGTTCTTGTATGTTCCTCTCTTATCTTAGAGGATTTTTCCTCATAAGTTCCCCATCTCTCCTTTGATGAATCTATTGCTGAAGATAACGCATTCTCAACCTGCATATTCAATACCTCTTTAATAACTTCATACCCCATATGATAACACCATTTGATTCTCGGGTCTACTGCTTCAAAACACACAAAATCAGTTTCAACCATTAAACATATTGTTTCCTTGTACTTCTATATTGTTTCCTCTGGTATCATCTCTCTCAATTTCATTTCTCTCTCAAGGATTTTGATCATCACAAATAGTTCTCCATCTACCCATGTTCTATTTTATCTTCTATAACTATTTGATACTTATAGGCTAGTGGCTTCATTATCTTTCCAAGCTCTTGGGTGCATACCAGAGAATTTATGCACAATGTGTATGTACATGTGTATTAGAAATGATCTAAATCTGAATGCCTTGGTCCTATCTCTCTTTATTTTCTTCACATTATCCACAAGTTGTTGTGCAAGGAATTTGCATTGCTTATACTTGACATTCTCCTTTACCATATTATATGTCATCATTATAACACTAGTAGATATTGAATTTTATTGGATTCTATAATGAAGTTTGTACCCTATTATTATCAAAACTAGTCTCACATCTTACTGGAAGATTTTGGCCACTGTGATCGTCCATTTATCCCATTTGGAGTGGGTTGGGGTTTCCACTAGTTTCTTGGTATTCTTCTCTGCAACAGGGATGACTCTAGAGTTATCTAGACTAGTAATGGCATGGATCAACTCACTTAAAATCTGTATAGGTTTCTCACCGATCCAAATGAATTGGTCATGTACTCTTCTCAGTAGGATCTTGAACCATTCTTCTTTGTCAAACTCATGCAATTCTTCCATTTTTATTACACTTAGGTTCTCAAGATGAGAAAACTCATCCTTCCACTTTCCATCCTCTTTGATCATGTCCTTCATTTCATTGAAGATCTAAAACTATCCTAGAGACTCATACTTGCGATGGATATATTCCCTAACATCCTCTATGTGTAAAAATTCATAGGGCGTCTAAGAAAATATGCCTATAGAGTCGTCCTAAGAGGATTTGCAAGGGTGCCTCTTAAACTTGTATCTAGTTCATTCATCAACATAAAAGATCAAATGTGTATCCATATTCACAAGTTTGTGAGTGGTCTAAATATAGGTTTTGATTGCTAAATTTGTGAATTCATGCTTGTTCAATCACCCAATGCCCTAGCTTTGTTAGTATTCTTGCAAAAATCACTTTTATGCTTCAACTCTTCTGTTTGAATGGTGAATAGATAGGTTCTTTTAGCTATCCTTATACTTCACTGCATACAGAAATGACATAGTTCCTAATGAACTCATCTCTACAAATGATCTAGTTGACTAACAATCTGGCGATCAAAAGATATAGATTGTAAAGCTATGCAATCACAGATATATGTTCAATAACATTCCAACATACTCTCCCTAAGCTTGCAAGACCTTATTCTAAATAAACTTGGGGTGGATAGCTTTCTGATGTAGCTCTCCAATGCTCCCCCTAAGGCCATGGTTGGCCATCTAAGTTTATGTAGCAATGTTAACATTAGGCAAAGACTCAGTAGTATCTAATGACTCTCCCTGAGCCTTTTCTTCACTTTTTTCCTTTACCTTCCATACCTTAGCACTGTTTACATCTTTTGATTTGCAATGACTATTAAATTAATTCATGTACTCTACAAGACTATTACAAGTATCACCAATGTTCTTCTTTAGAAAAATAGGTGGAGGTCAATTTCAATTCATAGTTCCATTATACCTACAATATTGGAATAATATATGGAAAGTATGGACTGAGAGGGGAGGGGTGAATCGGTACTTTTAATTTTTTTAACTTAATACTTTAATTGATAACCATAAACTTGTTGTTCTCTGTTTACCGACTCCATTGCATTGAAATGAAAGTAATGTAAAGTGTGCAGTTCAAAAAATTAAAACCATGACAAATAAACTCATAACATAGTGATTTTGATTATGCATAAATCCTTGGTTAGAGGATAAAACTATAGTGGGGATGACATGCACAATTTTCACTAAAACTGCACTATGAAAGGTTGCTCAGTTAGAGCTACATAGGTTTTTCTACTTCTGATAGCTTACACAGTTAAGAGTATACAATAATTAATAGGTCTAATTTGTTAGAGGATTTTACACTCTCTATAATTAGATATGTACCTGGTTAAAGGATTTACAATAACAAGATCTATTAGGATCTACCCAGTGTTTGGATTTAGCTTTCACAATACAATAGTACTTAAACTATGAAAATATTTGTGATACTTTGCATCAAATATAAATACTAATTTAGACTCTATGTGCTCTAATATCTATTACCTTAACCTGATCTCTGTAACACTTCACTACTCTGATGTGTTGTAGCTAAATCTGTGTGGTATTGTTCTTCTCTGTGTTTTTCTTCTCAATATTTCAGTGACAACATTAACTCCTTTATCAACTCCAATTCTTACAACCACTTCATCTTGTGAATTCATCCTTTATAAATATGAAGTTTTAACCTCTTAATCCTATGAGTTAGTTGGAGAATGATTATCCTAAACCATTCAATCTTCTTTCTCACTCGGTGACTGTCTCACTTTTTCTCGATACTTGGTGTTTTTCTTCGAAACACAAAATTCCCATTAATCATTTGATCTATGCCTTATATATTCATCCTAAATTATCTCAATCATTGATCATGTAACCAATTTTTATTAATACTTGTAGCAATGTAATTAATTTAGTAACAATGCATTAAATACATCCTTATCACTTTTTGAATTAACTATCTGACTCGATTGTACGATCTCTCAGCGCTTGATAACTAGCAATTCGGTGTAGTATATCCACTCGGTAACAAAATATGCTTGGTATACTTAGTTCTCAATTCTTTTCTTTACCAACTGCATAACTCTCTATGTAGTGACCGATTGCCTCGGTGTATATTACCAATTAGTCCTTTATGAGACTTTCTCCATTCACTGACTATTTTCTCTATGAACTGTGACTTTGACAAAACTAATGACAACAAAAATAACTTACAGGGATAACAATCTCCCCCTTTGACATTAGTTGGGCATTTTTGAAAAAAATATTCAAATTCATCAAAATGTATAAATCTGCCTCAATAGTTACTCCCTATTCACTTTTCCTTCTGTTTTTTATTTTCACATATATTATTTTTTTCATTTTTCAATATCTCATATATCTCTCATATATATATCCCCCTTTTTTGACAAAAATTACTACAACTATAGTCTAATTGTCAAAAAAAAATTTATACCTCTGTTGAATACTTGACAATACAGTCTCCCAAGTGTCTTGGTGAGTCTGTAATACCACAATATGCTTGGATATATCTGCTGAAATGCCAATAAGACCATCTAGTATACTTACTACTGGAAAATTTACTATCTCTTTGGCCTACTTTAGCTGGTTCTACATCAATTGGATGTGGGGTATGAGAAATGCTTGAAGTTCAAGCAGTTCCAATCAAATCTTATTCTCTTCCTACTTCAATGAATCTTGAGCTCCTAGTAGTTCTTGTACTTTGGCATAAAATGTTAGGAATGATCCAATCTCATTTGGTATAGCCTTTAGTTGTTCTATCAACTCTCTCTCAACTTTAGTTTCCTTCTTTCTGATATCCTGGGTAAAATATGGAAGAATACAACATTTATGAAACAATGAAATAATAGAAGTAAGGCAATTTTCAATTTCTTCACATGACTCGGATAGAGTTATCTTATCCACTTTTCTTGCTTGAAGTAATACTTCCATCAATTTTTGTTCTATTTTGTCTTTGTGAATATTCATCATGTATTATGCCATATCCTTATTTGGTTATTTGATCTACTTGATCAATTCACCAACTTGATTCAGTAGATTCTCAGTTTCATCAGTTTGGGCCTTGGGAACAATTGTTGAAAATATTTCCTTGACATCTTCAAGTATTGTAGCCTTGTTCCTCTTTGCAATCAACTTATTCTGAGTTGTCTTTAGAGAGACTAGCTCTAAATATTTTTCTAAATCCTTATGCTTCAGAGTGTTAGTATCGCCTTGGGGAATGATTATTTGTTTCTCTAAGTTGATTGGCTTCCTCTTCTTTGATTTCTTCTTATTGGTCAACATACTTTTACCAGTAGAAAGTTTTGAATGTGATTCCTTACCTGCATCAAGTGACTTACTATGAGTTCCAATAATGCTTTCATGAATCTTTTCTTCTTCCTTATGTTCCTCATGTATCTCTTCCTCTTTCTACTCATATGCTTTCTCATTAAGATTTGATTCTTGCAGCTTTTTTTTCTCTGTATGATGAACATTTGTTGTGGCAGTAAGTGCAATGTTCTATTATTGACCATCGGTGTTGGTTGGTGGTACCAACTTGGTTATCTTTCCTTTCTTGGTCTTGGTTGTCTGGGTCCTTCTAACTTTTCTCTCTCTTTATTTATCTCAGTGTCCTTGGGTGCTTCCTGTACAATCTTAGTTGTAGTATTTGACTATTTCATGTAAATTAGGACTTGTGTCAATATCGGTTCATGACTTTGTAGCGTATCTAAATCCAACATCCATACACTCGGTGTCCTGTACTTGAGTGGCCATAATATTCTCATCATTATGTAAAATTTTTATAGGGTCCACTTCTTCTGTTATATCTTCAATGAGTATCTCTCCTTTATCTAAAGTTAGATCAATTGGATCTGCATTGGCAGTGGTCTTTCTTACTTGATTACTTATGCTTCCTTGTTGACTTTCCTCTACCTCTCCATGCTTAGAGTTATCTAAGTTGTATATCTTTCTCCATTTTATTGTTGTCTCCTTTTCTACAGATTCAATATCTCCATTCATTATCCTGAGGGCTCTTCCCTTGACAATGAATTTAATAGAATATATCTTCAATTCTTCTGTGATTTATGATGAGGAAAGGTTAGGAATAGTATGAGCTAGTGACCTTTCTCTTAGTTTATTTTTAGCATTCATGGTATACTTCCATCTAGCAACAATTTTATCATATAACTCCTATGGTATGTGGTGCAAGAGCACCTTATGGTCTTAATGAATATCTTCTTCAGTTTTGGCTTGTAGGTGGTTTTAGCCAACCACCAAGGTAATAAGAACTAGTGATAAAGTCCAAAGGCTGATTTGGTGTGTGTTCTTAGAGATAGAAGTCTTTAGACTCAAGTTTTTGTGTGTTCAATTAGGCTCTAGTGGTTAAGTCCTAGAAAAGTCAACATGGGTCAAAGTTTGATCAAGACTCCAAAATGGAGTGGCATTTATAATTTTGATGTTTTTGATTTTTTAAAGGTATAATGGAATGATTTAGAGTCGATTTGAGAAAGCTAGGTTAGTGGAACATCAAATGAGCAAAAGTTGCAAAATTGTTCATGACAACTTTGCAACTTTGAAAAGTTGTCACGACAACATTTCCCAAAATCTAGGGAATGGATTTAATGGTGTTAAAATCTCGACCTTGGGGTCCAAACATGTGGGGATATACTATATAATCCCATAAAAACCCTAATCTAAGGGTTGGGAAAAGGAA
Organism: Thuja plicata; assembly: GCA_018584345.1. Lineage (NCBI taxonomy): Eukaryota > Viridiplantae > Streptophyta > Pinopsida > Cupressales > Cupressaceae > Thuja > Thuja plicata. Next base: position 2,005,570 of record MU223294.1, on the reverse strand, counting down.
AGAATTGGACTATGTTTTGTAACAGAGACTTCATCCAAAACTTTAATGGATTGAATGGACTAAATTAATGCATTGAGACTTTGAGCGTTGTTATTTAATTGACTTGTGTGGAGTCAGTTTGGTAGTTTAGTTCTTTTTTTTTTTCCATTTTTAAAATTTCTTTAGTTTCACTAGTTCACTGGTTTATTTAGAGCCAGTCATGTAAAAATGAGTCCCACTTGAGTTCCTACTGTTGAAATTCAATGGCCACTTGGAATCAAGTAGGGGACTATGTAAGTAGTGTAAATATGTATTGTAGAGTTTCTGTGTGCAGGGGAGTTAATTTTTCCATCAAGCCCTAGGAGAGTACAGTGGTATTCTAGCTAGGAGCTTGAACATAATAGAAGCAAGAGAGCTTGCTAGATGGATTAGTTGGAGCCAATAAATGGTGGAGAGGTGTAGGGGCATGTGTCCTTGATATGTGTATGTAAGGATAAGATCAAAGGAGGCCATTAGAGAAACTAGTGAAATAAAAAAAATTGACTGAACTACATGCCCTAGAAACCCTTGAAAATAGGGGTTGGGTGGAAATCCTATGTACGGACAAATTCAAGACCTAAAACCTAGAAAATCCTTAATCCTAGGGTGGTCTTATAAATAATACTCAGTTAGTTTAGGGGGTTGTTAAGGACATTTGTGAATAAATCCAAGAATTCAGTTTCTAGGAGGCCTAATTGGGCAAAAAGGGCTACAAGGCCTAAAACTAGAAATCTTTGAACTCGATTGGAAACCTATGCAGGAAACCAAAGGGATGGATCAAGAATGGTGTAAATTGAAGGGGGGAGAGTGAAAAACCCCATTTCCATTTCTAAGACCAATTTGGGAAGGTAGGTGCAAGTTTGAGCCTATGGATACACATTAGGCATTATGAAGGAGAGGTGTGAGTTTGAAGTTGTTGGAGAGATCTAGTAGGAATAAAGGAACATAGAAGTGACCTCTACAAAGGGTAGAGTGAATTACTCTAGGAAGACCAAAGAAAAGGTTTTGAGAAGAGCAAGAGTGATCTTGTGAGTTAGATCTCCCCATCAAAGTGGTATCAGAGCCATTGAAAGGCTTGGGAAGTGGATAGTGTATGACAGAAGGAAGTGAATCCATTGGAGAAAGCACCATGGTCACCAATGTAGAATTGGAAAGGGACTTTTCAGAGAAACAAGTCAAGAATAAACTTCTAGAAGAAGCTATGTAGGAAATGATGAAAAAGTTGGCATAAGTTTTAGAGACTGCAAGCAAGATGAAAAAATAGATAGGATAGGATAAAGACAAAGGTAAGAGTCAGGTTGAAGAGGATGCAGAACAAGAACCAGACCCTCCATTACCTAAGAAAACTTTCCTCAAATCCCTCAATGAAGTAAGTGGAAATGCATTAGAAGGCATCCCTATATTCTCTGGCCGAATGGATGCAGAATTGGTGATGGAATGGATTGAGGGGATGGAAAATCACTTTGAGTGTGATGGAATTACAGAGGCACAAAAAGTGAAGATAGCCAAATCAAGATTGAGAGGACAAGCATTAACTTGGTGGAAGTTCTTATAGGAGGAAAGAGAAAGAGAAGGGAAGAAGCCAATAGCCGATTGGAAAGCTATGGTGGGTAAGGTGAAGGAAAAATAACTACCAAAGGATTATGAAATCCAACTATACAAAAGGAGATAGAATCTTAGACAGAAAGATTTAGATGTGGCATCTTACACTAAAGAATTCCAAAAGCTATGCCTCAGGTCCATAGTGCAAGAGGTAGAGAGCATTAAAGTTTCTAGGTATCTCAATGGCCTTAGGTGGAACATTAAAAAAGAGTTAAGCCTCTTTACCTTAATTTCTATCCATGGGTGTTTTTAAATGACCCTTAAGGTGGAAGAAAAAATCATAAAGAAGCAAGACTCAAATTCTAGGGGTAGAGGAAGAGGTAGATATTATAGAGGTGGACATAGAGGATGTTATAGTGGAAGGAACAATGAGACCAAAGGCCAAGAAGACTGCAAGTTTGTTGAAAAAAACCATGAGTCAAACTATAGAGGAGGATATGGAAGAGGAAGAGATTTTCACAGTGGTGGAAGAGGCAGATCAGGTGGTTTTGGAAGAAGCTTACATTTTTCTTCAATGAAGTGTTATAATTATAGCCAAATGGGTCACCCTTGCTATAGGTGTCCGGATAATCCATCATCTTCACAAGTTGAAAAGAATATTGCATGTGCAAGAAGAAGACATGACCTAACAGTCTGACATAAGTTTGGATTTAGAGAAGGGAGAGAACCTCATGCTAAAGAGGATTTTGATCAAAAAACCTACAAGGGATGAACACAAACAAAGGAGGAATCTTTTTAGGGTCAAGTTTAAGATTCTTGGAAAATTGTGTAGTGTCACAATAGACTCTACATCTAATGATAATGTGACCTTAGAGGAAGTAATGCAGAAGATAAAATTGACTAAGATACCTCATGTGTGTCCTTACAAAGTAACTTGGTTGATTAAGTGATATAATATACTGGTTAATGAACAAGTGTGGGTTGATTTCACCATAGGAAAGTATCAAGACAAGATACTTTGTGATGTGATACCAATGGATGCATGCCATCTATTGCTAGGAAGACCATGGAAGTATGAAAGAGAGGTAGTCCACCATGGAAAGGAGAATAAGTACTCATTCAAGAAGAATGGAGTAACTTATAAGATATAGTCTTTGATAGAGGAAGATATAGTGAAGAACTCCAGTACTCTTCTAATGAGTGGGAAATAATTCCTAAAAGACATGAAGGAGGAAGAATGAATTGGTTATGCAATCTTGGTGAAACCAAAGGAGGAGGAGACACCCAAACAAGCACCTATGCCTGCATAAGTCAGACAATTGTTAAATAAATTCCAAGACATCATATGTGAAGGGACACCAACTACACTACCTTCAAAAAGAGAAACTAGTCATCAAATTGACTTTGTTCCAAGGGCATCATTTCCAAACAAAGATGCCTACAAGATGACACCAGAGTAGAACAAATATATTGCAAGGAAAGTTTAGGAGTTATTGGACCAAGGCCTGATAACAAAGAGCATCAACCCATGTTTTATTCTAGTGGTGTTGGCTCCTAAGAAGGGAGGTAAGTGGAGAATGTGTACATACTCTAGGGAATAAATAGGATAACAATAAGATATAGATTTACTATTCCTAGAATAGAAGACTTAATGGATTTCTTAGGGGGTACTAAGTACTTATCAAAGATTGATCTTAAAAGTGGATATTATTAGATTAGGATGAAAGAGGGGGATGAGTGGAAGTCAACCTTTAAAACCACAACGGGATTATATGAGTGGTTAGTAATGCCATTTGGGCTTACAAATGCACCTAGTACTGTTATGAGGGTCATGAATAAAGTCTTGAAGGATTACATATGTGTATTTTTAGTAGTATACCTAGATGATATCCTCATCTTTAGCAAAACCAAAGAAGAGCATATGAAACACCTAGAACTTGAGTTGAAAAGGCCACAAGAAGAGAACCTAACCATAAATCTTGAAAATAGTGAGTTTAAGAAACAAGAACTAGTCAATATAGGATTTTTAGTATCCCAAGGTGACTTGAAGATGGATACAAGCAAAGTTGAAGCCATTTTGAGTTGGACCACTCCTAAAATAGGGACTAAAGTGAGAAGCTTCGAAGGATTGTCCCAATTCTATAGGAAGTTTGTGAGAAGATTGAGTGAAACCTGTGCACCTGTCCTAGATACCATAAAGGGTGGAGTCAACACAAAGTTCATATGGACCAAGGAAGCCAATGAAGGGTTTGAAATATTGAAGAAGGAAATAGCTACTCAACTAATTCTGGGGTAATACCACAATAGTGGGTTACACTTTTCGGGAGGAAGGAATTCATCCCGAAAAGCGTGACCCACTAAAATATTTTTCTTTGTTTCGATCAAAAATGCTCAATACTTTCGATCGAAATAGACTTACTTTCAATTGAAAGTACCTAAGTACTTTCGATCGAAAGTAACCTAGTTACTTTTGATCGAAAGTAACTAGGTTTATTTTAGCGGATAAACCCGCCGAAACAGTCATTGCGACTGTTTCGGCTGGGTTGAAAGGGACAGTGGTTGCCAGGGCTTCCGTTTCATCGAACGTCTATTAATCAGGTTTTTCACATTTTTAATTGGAATATTTTATTGTTTTATAATATATATTGTTTGTATATACATTTTTTAATGTTTTTTAATATATATTATTTGTAAATATGTGTATATATGCATGTATATGTGTATATATGTGTGTATATGTGTATATATGCATGTATATGTGTATATATATGTGTATATGCATGTATATGTGTATATATATGTGTATATGCATGTATATATGTGTATATATGTGTATATATATGTGTATATGCATGTATATGTGTATATGCATGTATATATGTGTATATATGCATGTATATATATGTATATGTGTACATATATGTATGTATATGCATATATGTGTATATATATGTATATATACATGTATATATATATGCATGTATATATGTGTATATATGCATATATATGAACTTATATATATGTGTATATATATGCATGTATATGTGTATATATATGCATGTATATGTGCATATATGCATGTATATATGCATATGTGTATATATATGTATATATACATGTATATATGTGCATATATGTGTATATATGCATATATGTGTATATATGCATACATATATATGTATATATGCATGTATATATGCATATATGTGTATATATA
>MU223294.1:1940729-1957832 GCA_018584345.1 Thuja plicata | reverse complement strand
CTAAAGAAATGTGTAAAAATGGATTAAGTTTATGTCTATAATTTTAAAAAAAAAAATTGAACAAGAATGTACATAGTTTTTTAATTTTTGAAGTCCATTTTTCCATTGCTGAAAACTGCTGAAAATCTAGGGTCTAGTTCCCTCCAAACTAGTACATGCAAATAATCTATTTTTCCTCTGATTTCAAAATATGTTATAGATAAAATGTATAGCTAGTGCAGAAAAGAAGAAAGATTTGTTTTCAATGTATATTTTCTCCGTTATAAGTGCTCAAAGTTGAACTTATCTGAAATCGATAGTTTTGATCTCCCTCCAAATTTCCCCTATCAAATCTACACCATTCAGAAAAAAATTACATATTCTTGAAGAAGACTCTCTCCTCTAGTGTTAAATATAAATTTTAAATTTTTTTGATATGATTTATTATTTTTTTATTTATTTGAAGCAACATCTTCTCGAATGTTAAAATACCTACTTGTCGTATTTTGAAATTATAATATATTAGATCTAATAAAAATATTATAAACTTTATATGACAATAATCTTGACTTTGAGCTCTACATAAAGGTATTTTTTATATATTTTTAAAATATCATTAAAAAGATTAGGGGTTATTGAAACATCAATTTTCTGAAATAATTTTTTTTCTTTGGTAATTGGTATAAAACATCCATTTAATAGACATTTCCAATTGGGAAAGTTTAACCACTTATCTAGCTTAGCTAGAATGAATCTAGTTAGACCATATGTTTGACGAAAATTAATTTTTATTTATAAATACTCAAATTTAGCTGTGCTGATAAGTGGTCCTGAAACGTGACACAACTTTGTTCTTTTACCCTTGTACATTGTATATATTGACCTGGACATAGTTGATGCCATTTTTTGTAACTCTATTATAGATTTGGCATGTACGCCATGTATTGATATGTACACTATTATTTTTCATTTTGTTATATATGAAACTTCAAGTTTGATCCTTGAATTTGTTGGTTGGATGTTTATGCCTTAAGTGTATTCTTGTTTCACATGACTTGCCTATATGCATTTGTGTTTTGATAAATTAATGTACTTGTATGTGTACTTCATGTATATTCATGTATATGACTCATAACCTAAATTCATGTGTACGAACTACGTGAATGAGTTAAGTGAATTCATGTCTATGCTTCATAATGTATGTACTACATGTTTTCTCCAGGACATAAGCAATTTTATGATTTAAGTGAATTAATGCTTGATGTGTTACATTGTATTTAGGTGTATCTTTCATGCTCTATATGTATGAACTCCATGACTTAAGTGAATTTATGTTTGTAGGTGTATCTTTCATGCTCTATATAATGTTCCTTTGGTACAACTAGGAAATTATAGGGGTCTTTGGTGCAGGGCACCCAAGCAACACTAGACATGGATAGGAGTCTGATGCAGAGGGACTAGAGTTCTAGTGTTTAGCCTTCTCCAAGCTACTAATCAACTTCTTTAAACAATCCAATGGTTTCCAAAACCTGTGTCTCCTTCACCAAGATTGGCCTCCTAGACCCTGAATTCAACTTGCCTCCTAGGTATAGTTGAGATGATGAAGAAACAATGCATAATCAACTCAAACTAGTCTAACTAGTCCTCCATTTACCTTGTTTTCTCACTAGATTTACCTCTAGAACCCTAAACCCTTGCTTAGGATCTTTCCAAACACCTCTTAGGATCTAGCCTATGTTCAAAGGACCTTACATGTCCATTCTAGGTGTTTCAAACACTTCTGGCCACTATAACCATCTCTTTATTATCACTACTCAAAGATAGGCCTAATCAAGCCTATTTGTATTAGGTTTATTTCCAATATTTTTGACCAAAATCTACAAATTATTCCACAAAACCCTATGGAATACTATATGATTATAAAATCTATCACATATCCCTTATATAATCGAAAGTTATAGATCTTCAAGACACCCACAACCCTAATTGCTTCTAGGCCCTAGTTTCTAGGCTATCTTTTAGGCCTCTAGACCAGTCACTAAAATATGCATCCAGTTGGTCTTCAATCTTCATACCAACTCCTGAAAATTTTTGATCCTTCAAGGAGACACTCTAGGGCTTCCCCACATGCCACTAATATTGTTCAATCCAATCCGTACATAGCCGTGCAAGGCTATAGAAACACTGCAAATGCACGTAAGACTCAGGGAATCATCCATACAAAATGCTCACATGTATGGTCTATAACTAGAACTCCATTAACCTTCCAAAATATTAAATATATGCTCAAATACCCAAGCTTGGTTGGTTACAACCGCCCATTTCTTCATTGAGCAACTTTTTGCAAAAGTTGCAAAAGTTGCTGGCAACTTTTGAGCATTTCTTGCTCTTTGAAAAAATTGGTCAACTCGATGATCTTTGAGTCATCCTAGGACCCTAGTTAGGACACTTAGGACCCTAGATGAGACCATATCCCCTATTTTCTCAAAATTAGCAACTTTTACAATTTTAGACCATTGTGACAACATTTTCACCTAGGAACAACTTGTGCTCTTACAACCATAAATGAACAAGCTTGGATCTAAAACTTATGGATCTTATTAACATCAGATCCATCATCTCTAGTTGGTTGGGTAAATTCTAGGGGAGACCTTTCTTCACTCGTGTAGCATCAAGAATGTTTTGGTGCATGTCGGACCGAAGTGTTTCCAAGGTGCACTAAGCCAAATTTGGCAGCAATTTTTGGAGGTCCATATCTTAGACCTCGTGAGAGATACCAAAGATGTGAAATTTGAAAAAGGACCATCTTGGGAAGGCCTACAAGCATGTGGCTTAGTTCCAGGAGATTCCACTCGGATTCCATTTTCTGACCCAATCTTGGTTTGTGCAAAAAGTTGCATTGTTGGTCAATTGAAATTTTCTCATTGGTGCATCTTTCTAACCGTTCATTGTGGGACCAAACCGTCAGCTACATTGGCTCCATTTGGCTTGTAAAATCTAGGGGATACCTTTCTTCATTCACATAGCATCAAGAACATTCTAGTGCATGTCAGACTGAGGTGTTCCCAAGGTGCACTAAGCCAAATTTGGCAGCAATTTTTGGAGATCCATATCTCGGACCTCATGAGAGATATCAGAAATATGTGAAGTGCACAATGACCATCTTGGGAAGGCCTACAATCATGTGGCTCAGTTTTGGGAGATTCCATTTGGATTCTATTTTTCAAACCGATCTCGATTGGTGCAAAAAGTGTCATTGTTGGTCATTTGAAAGTTGCTCAATGGTGCATCTTTCAAACCATTCTTCATGGGACACAACCATTATCTCCATCAGCTCTAGTTGGCCAGGTAAATGCTAAGGGATACCTTTCTTCTCACACATAGCATCAATAACATTCTGGCGCATGTCAGACCGAAGTGTTCCCAAGGTGCACTAAGCCAAATTTGGCAGCGATGTTTGGAGATCCATATCTCGGACCTTGTGAGAGATATCAGAGATCTGTGAAGTGCACAAGGAACATCTTGAGAAGGCCTACAAGCATGTGGCTCAGTTCTGGGAGATTCCACTTAGATTCCATTTTCTAACCCAATCTCACTTGGTGCAAAAAGTTGCATTGTTGGTCAGTTGAAAGTTGGTCAATGGTGCTTTTTTCAAACCGTTCATTGTGGGACCAACCCATCAACTCCATTTGACTAGGTAAATTCTATGCAAGAACCTTTTTCACTTGCAAACCATAAAGAACATTCCAACGCAAGTTAGACTGAAGTGTTCCCAAGGTGCACTAAGCCAAATTGGGCAACAATAGAATTAAAACAATTTAAACATCCACAAAGCATAACATATAACACCATAATTTTGATTGTAGATTATGCCTATTACTTTGGTTTGACAGAATAATTTCAAGGTAGTAGCTTTGGAAGAGAGAGAGAGAGAGAGAGAGAGAGAGAGAGAGAGAGAGAGAGAGAGATAATACATGGAAAATATATAATATGAAAATGAACATACATACGTAAATATAATGCATGACAAAGATACATACAAAGACATAGTAAACTATACAAAATGTGGACTCTCGGCATATAAAAATCAACCCATGACCACTTTTATCTACAATTTGATCTTATTTCAATATACAAAATTTGTTCTCCAAATATGCATGTAGACCACTTCGTAGTCATTTATATTTACAAAAAAGTGAAGTTAGATTGTTTCACAAAATTTATATAGAAAATTGTCAAAATAATTCTACCATTTGTAGAATGATTCTTCATGATGGCCCAAAAATAATTGAGTGAACATTCTGGATTGTCTCTAACCCTTATTGTGTCATGTATTGCCTCATGTTCAGATTGATGAAGTTTCCAGAAATGCTTCTTATGAGGTCTACCAATATACTTTATCAATTCAATATTTGTTGCAACAAGAAGGTTTGAGTAATGCAAAATATGTATGTGTCTCATATTCGTCAAACAACCACTTCTTGGATTTTTTGATAGGGTACCTACATTTCATAGAAGCATAAATGATTACAAAATAAAACGCTTAACCACCTAATAAAATGAGTTCAAGTAGGTTCAACAGAGTTCATCTCAAAATGAAGAATAAAGTGAGAAATTACCTGGTTCAACTAGGTCAGATATGTGATCAAAATCCGCTGATGCTTCAAACTAGCTCAATTATAGTGCTCTAGGAAGTTGATATGTGTCAAGTAGTTTCAAAGGTGTATAAGACCATTCATCAACCCACTCTTTTGATTCACATTCCTCCCACTCAAAATTCATACAAGACAAGAAAAAACATGCCATTAATCTAGTATAAATACCTAGTGATGCTGCATTTGAACTTCTAAATGAGTGCATGTCACTTGATCCTATAAGTGTACAACAATCTAGATTGTTTTCAATGTTAGAGTCATTTATCAACCAAAAAAACCTATTAACCATAGACTTACCTTCATTACCTGTTCCCATCATAGAGTTTCACCATCACACAATTTTTTGTGCATATATTAACTTTGCGCCAACTTCGTACTTCAATTCCTCTCTAGGAAGAGCTCTTTTTACGCATTCACCTGCACCATCATGCTCACCTTTTCCATGCCCCACCTAAGTGAAATTCCAAAAAATTTGAATGCCACTTATCATATGCATCCTACTCAACCAATAGAATATCTTTTCATTCTTGAATTGTAAGGTGTAATTGTCTAACCATATTATGTGTTGGTTGTACTCAATACCTCTTTCCCTTAAATTATCATAGAAAACTTTGAAGAAACCTTACACAAACTCTGATGAATGTGTGTGATTTTCATAGATGTAGAAGTGATACTATCTTAAAACCTTTCTATCTGCGTCTGTGCTATCATGTGCATGCAAGAATGCGATATGTACAAACTATCTTAAAACCTTTCTATCTGTGTCTGTGCTATCATGTGCATGCAAGAATGTGATATGTACAAAGATCATCACTTGTATAGAATGGTAATACAATTCTTGCACTTCATTCTAAGGTTTAAGTGTATAATTCTCAGTGAAATAAAAAATGGATACAATAGTACCAAGGGGAAAAGTGTCCTTACATATCTTGAATTTCTCATCCAACCACCTAGCTCTATGTGAATGGCATATGTACTCATAAACTAGTTTCTCTTGAAAAATATTCATAAAATCAGCTACGCATATATCATTTTTCACTAACTCGCACCTCTTAAGTTCTTTTCCATCTTTTAGACCATAAGTTACTGTCTTGTGTTTTCCAAAAGAAACTAGTGTATTTCCAATCTCATTTGTGCTCTCTAGATGGTAACATATCCACAACTTTCTCATACCACCACATTCACTACAAGATCCATTCAAACACATCATCTTATAATATATGAAACTATCATCTTGATTGCATAATATACTTGACGTAAAATCTCTTGATGACATAGGAGGTGCTTGAAGACCACATTCCTACAAAATAGTGTTAGTGTGCAGAGTACAAAAAACATGATAATATATACCATAATGCATGGAAAATTCAATATGTACCCTGCAACAATGTGCGATGTGTGCATGATTAATCTTGACGTAAAAGGGTTTTGTCATTTCAAAAAATCTTTTACTAATTTTGATTTGAGGAAATATTTGGATGAATCTTTAATAAAATTGTGTTTGTGTCATATCCAAAAAGTGTTTTGGATGTGGAATACGATTTATAAATATGATTCTCCTCCTAACAATGTCTCTTTGGTTGGTTGAAACCCTTGTGTTATTATCCCAAAAATTTTCAATTAATGTTCTTAATGCATCAACAACAACCTTGTCCTTGCATGGGAGTCTACCCGAGAATGACCAAAGAGAATTAGTGTTTGGATCCTCAATTTTGTCTCACCTGTGTAAGGCTCTCTGTAATGTTGATCTACCTATCCTTAATGACTTTCTTGTTTTTCTTACTATACAAGATTTTTTCATTTCCTTTCCCATTATAGTTGATGTGAGGACACGTCGAGTAACATTAGCATCTTTACTGCGTGATTTTGAACCAATGACTTGGTATGTATCGAATAGATTTCTCACAATGGTTCTCTTAGTACTATTTTCAAATGTTCTCAACCCCAAAATTGTCATTGTCTCTCTAAATTTTAGATTCTTAATCATCTCAACAGCTAATTGACATCTTCCACTTTGATTTAATTTTTCAAAATAGTTAGCCTGAATATTTTAAACAATTATTCTACAATTTATTTCAAACATTTTGTCATGCATTCACCTTAAAATATTTTCATCAATGTTAATTAGAAACTTTGGTTTTCTATGTATTATTCTAGGAGGTGTTAACACAACTGCATGCTCTACATTTTCATTAGATGAATTAGGTGCATTTATTGGATTCATTTCAATTGGTGTATGTTGATGATTTTCATTTTCATTATGTGCATTTTGTTCATTAATGACATCGAATTGAAATGGTGCATTTGTCACATTAACATTAACATTTTCATCACTTACATTTCTTGCATTTGATGATGTACCTTGTTGTATTCTCCTCATGTGCTCCCTTTGTCTTTCCTTTTATGTCTTTTGTTGTTCAATTGTTCCTCTTTTGTTCTTTCCCACTGTTCATATTTAATGGACCCTACAAATAATATCATGAACATAGAATAACATGTGAACATCAAATCTAAAAAATAAGAACAAATCAACCATTTTCTTGAAATGAGAAATTACAATGATAAAATAACATTAAAAACACCAATAAAAAACACAATTCAACCATTGCAAAGAAAAATCATGCAAAAAAGTGTAAACCTATCTATTCCTGGGGTAAAACAACAGAAAAATAATTGTGGGACCTCAAAACAACTTGCAATGATTGTTTTAAGCCTGTTGAAGCAAGAAACATTCTTAATTCCAAAAAACTTGATCGGGTTATGAGAACATAAAGGCTTAGTGCTCCTAATTACTTAGAACCCGATTGGGTTATGAGAGTATAACAGTTCAATGCTCCTAATTACTTAGAACCCGATCGAGTTCTAAAAAATTGAGAATAAAGGAGGATTGAGAGAGAGAGAGAGAGTAATTTTTACGTCTTCATAACCTGATCAGGTTTTGAAGAAGTGAAAATTGTGCGTTTTATTCTCCAGAACCTGATTGGGTTATGGAGGAGTTGAAAACATACCTTTTGCTTTTCATAACCCGATCAGGTTATTTGAAATTTAGAAACCCGATCAGCTTATGGCTCGGAAAGAGCTTTGGAAAATGACCCAAAGGCTTGGAGGCTCATTTTCCCTCCATTTGTGTTCTTTTAGACATTTTTTCATATTGTAAGATGAAATCTTGACTTTATCTTCATCAAGTTTGCAATTTGTCAACTGGGTAGTTTTATAATTTTCACCATACTCTCATATTTCTTCTTAGCTTTCTAACCATATACATTTTTCTATTTTTGGACAACATTAGCATAGTAAACTTTAATTTTCTTTACCAGTGTCTTGATTGTCCTCATAGACATATGTATACCAATTTTTTAATAACTTTTGATATGCTTAATCAAATTAAAAATAAATTACATATTATTTTTCTACACTTGATTCTATACACTTTTTTTAAAAAAAATTCATTTTTAATTATTTTGATGCAAGTTATGCCCAGCGTACGAACATGTACCAAATTTGTAGGATGCGATCACTTCAAAAAATCATAGAAAAAAATACTCATCAAAAAATTACAAAAATATACACAACTTCTAGATCTCACTCTTATCTATCATCATACTAGAGGGATTTAAAAAATACTGAATAACTATATCTTTTGTATTGCACACAGAAACAACTATGTTATGTTTTTCCAAAAAAATCAGGAACATGTTTTTGTGTGCACAATGTTTGACCATGCTAATCTTATCATTTTTTAAAAAAATTAGATTTTTAGAAACTAGATTCAGAGTACTACAATTTTTAGTTTTTACACCTCTTCTTATTTTGAGTGCATGATCCTCAAACGCCTATTCCGAGTTTAGGTTTACCTGATTTCAGAAAACATGTGTCCACTTATACCCCCCTTTTTGGTCCACAACTTGGTGCACATACCCTCTTATCATGCTGGTTTCAAGATCTATATTCATTAGGTCTAACTTCTTAGTAAGTGTATCATTCTTTTCTAGTAATTATTTTATAGTTTTTTTAGATTCATCAGTAACACTACCTTCAGATGTCGTTTCAATTGTATCAAATTGTTCTTGTGTAACCTTTAGTTCATCATAAATTATCAATCTAACCCTTAGAGATCTTTCAAGTTTCTTCTTTAAATCAATGATTAACTCTCTTTCTCCTTCCAATTCGGATTCAAGACCATCAAGTCTTTTATATTTCCTAAAACTTTACATGACTAGGATCTTTAACTCTCAGGTGGTCAAACCCTATAACTCAAGAGTAACAAATCTAATACTAATTTTTGGAATAATTGGAAAGTAAGGACTGAGAGGGGAGGGGTGACTCAGTACTTATAACTTTTTTAGCTTAATACCTTAACTGATTAATAATAAATGTGTTGTTCTCTATTTCCCAACTCCATTGCATTTAAATGAAAGTAATGTAAAGTATGCAATTCAAAACATTAAAATCATAACAAATAAACTCATAACACAGTGATTTTGGTTACAGGAAAAATCCTTGGTTAGAGGACAAAATTGCAGTGGGGATGACACCCACAACTTTCACTAAAACTGTAGTATGAAAGGTTTCTCGGTTAGAGCAACAAAGGTTTTGCTACTTTTGATAGATTACTCAGTTAAGAGTATACAAGACTTATTAGGTCTACCTAGTTAGAGGATTTTACACTCTCTACACTTAGAGATGTACTTGGTTAAAGGATTTACAATAACAATATCTATTAGGACCTACCCAGTGTTGGGATTTAACCTTCACAATACAATAGTAGTTAAACTATGAAAATGTCTATTATACTTTGCATTAAATATAAATGTTGATTCAGACTCTATGTGCTCTAATATGTATTACCTTAACCTGATCTCTATATAACTTCACAGCTCTACTCTGTTGCAGCTAAATCTACTCGATATTGTTCTACTATGTGCTATTCTTCTCAATAATTCAATAACATAATTAAATCCTTCATCAACTCCAATTCTTACAGCCACTTCATCTTGTGAATTCATCCTTTATAAATATGAATTTTTAACCTCTTAATCATGTGAGTTCATTGGAAAATGATTATCCTAAACCATTTGATCTTCTTTCTCGCTTGGTGACCATGTCACTTTTTCTCGGTACTTGGTGTTTCTCTTGGAAAAATAAAACTCCCATTAATTGTTTGATCTATGCCTTAGAAATTCATCTGGAATTATCTTGATCATTGATCATGTAACCAACTATTATTAATACTTGTATCAATGTAATTACTATAGTAATAATGCATTAAATGCGTCCTTATCACTTTTGAATTAACTATCTGACTCGTTTACATATTCCTTCTAACTCGGTTGTATGATCTCTTAGCCCTTGGTAACTAGCAACTAAGTAGACTATATCCACTCCATAAAGAAATATGCTTGGTATACTTATTTCTCATTTCTTTTCTTTACTAACTACATAATTCTTTATGTCTTTACCGACTACCTTGGTGTATGTTACCGATTAGTTGTTTATGAGACTTTCTCCATTCGCTGATTGTTTTCTCCATGAACTGTGACTTTGACAAAACTAATGACAACCAAAAAAACTTACAGAGACAAAAAAACTTCACTATGTGTCTTGGATTATTACATTTGTAGCATGTAGGAGGTGGTTTGTACTGATTAATCTGTAGCTTACAATACTTTGCGATGTTCCCAACGTTATTGCACTTGTAAAATGTGATCTTATCTATTATTTCTTCTCTAATGCAATCTTTCTTGGTTCTTGATTGATCAGGCTTCCTACATTTTGTCTTCTTGTGTCCATATTCATAGCAATTGAAACAATAACCAGAAAAGGGTTTGTAAGGAATTTTACCTCTGCAATCTCTCTTCATATTTCCAACTATATTGCATCCAAAGAATCTACCTCTAAAAGGTCTGATCTTATTTATAGGTTCTTCATCAATAGGTCTTTCTTCATTAATGTTCACTATATATTTTTATTCCTGAGTCTTAGAATATTCAGCTTCACTAAAGCCAACTACAGTCATGTCTCATTTAGGTTTCTTTCTCTCTCTGCTCATCAATCTTATCACTACTCATATGAAGTTTTTCAATTTCTTTCTTAGCCTCAAAAATTTCTCCTTTTATGATTTAATTGTATTTTTCTATTTCATGATACTTTGTTCTGTAGTCATCAAGTTCAATCTACATTTTTCCCATCTGAACATTTTCATTCTTTAGGATTTCTTCAAATTTGGTTCTTTCATCTTTTTCTCTCTGAATTTCATTGACCATATGAATAAAATTAGTTTCCTAATCATGCTTTAAAGCATCTTTCTCTTGTTCAAGTTGTTTTATCTGATCTGATGTCTCACTATCTGAATCTTCTTTTATCTTCTCCATAAGATCTTGTCTCTGACTCCTAGATAGTTCAAGTTGTTCCTTAACTTTCTTTATGAAACCTTTTGCTCTTCTCAATTTGAATTTCAAGTCACCATTTTTTTCTTAAGCCTTATCAAGGACTTCTAGTGTTGCTTCAAAGATTTCTTCCAAATTTCAAAATCAATCTTGATCTCCCTTAAGCTATTAGACTTTCTCTCCAAGGGAAAAAAGATCTGATACCAATTGTTAGGATTAAGTAATATTGAGAGGGGGGGTGAATCATTATTACAAAACTTTAAAATTAAACTTTCTAGATTCCAAATTAACGAAATAAATAGTTAAATGAAAAGAACATGCATAAAGTACACAACTCATAACACCATGATTTTGTTCTCGAGGAATTCCTGGCCAAGGAAAAACCCCGGTGGGGATGGTACCCAAAAATATGCACTAAAAGTATTGTGTCCCTGTTAGGAGACCTACCCCTGTTAGGAGCTAAGAATTACATTAGTAGATTTCCCTATTAAAGGAATACAAAATCCTATTAAAGGTATACACTGATCACACTTCTCTTACAATCAAAAATTTTTCTCTGTTACAATGCTTTATTAGAAATGAACTTATACAAGCATCTACTATGCTTTAGTAGTTCTATTTGTAGCTCACATCACCTTCTGTCAGATCATAAAATCATAATGCATTCATCCATTCCATCATAAATTATCCATCATCCATACTTATCTTCCCAAAACCTTTCCATATATATATATATATAAACACACACACACACACACACTTTATCTCATACTCAGTCAACTCCCAATTACATCACAAAAGGTGATGAACACTTATATGTAAAACTCAAATACAAAGTCGGTGATCATACATTACCAAAATAGAGGTAATGCCCAATCCAAATAAAACTTATCACATTTAGATTCCACGTTACACTCCCTCAATCATCGCGACCATTCAATTGCTCTGTCTCATTGTCTAATTGTCCTCACATGACTTCAATCATATGTATCTTCTATCTCTAAAATTTGAAATACAAGCGACCTTATCTAAAGGTTTGTCATATCTCAAACTGTCTTCCTCTAAGATTGTATGTCTTCATTCATCATGTACATAGTTCTCGCTACCCAAAACTGTACTCCTATATCTAGTAAACTACATTATGGACTTAGTCATTTTACAAACCTTAGTACCAAAACTTTGTTTTACTCAAAGAGACCATGCATAACTATTGTATTTCCATAAATAAAAAGCCAAATGCACTCCTAAATGAGTCACTTGCTAACATTACCTAGTTTTACAAACCCTTTGATGCTTAATCAATATTTTAATCCTATTGAGGGTTTTTTTTTTTTATGGAGAATGATATGGTCATTGAGAACATAGCCATAGACTTGAAAATGATAGCAACAAAGACCTAGGTACTATATCATACAAAAGGTCACAGTTCTAAGTTATTGTTGTTTTCAATTCCTTAGTTTCCTTTTTGATCTCTTTAAACTTTTCTTCCAAATGGTTTTTTCCATCTCTTACTTCAATGCAAAATCCTTCATGCTACAATCTTGTTTCATTGAGCTCATTTTGTAGCTCTGCAACTATGCCTTGTAATTTTAGACAATTTAAACAATCAACCACCTTCACCATGTTTTGCATTCAATTCTTTAGACTAATCATTGCACTCTTTCAACTTGTTTTCTAGCTCAATATTTTCTTGTCTTAATTTTGTGCTCAAATGTTCATGTGTTTTGCAGAATCTTCTTGTTTCATGAAGCTCATTTTGCAACCCTGCAACCCTTTCTTCCAAATCTCTCATACAAGAATCCCATATCTTATGATCCTCAATCATCTTTGCATTCAAATTCTTAAATGAATTATTTATTATTTCCAAATCCTTTTCCATTTTAATTTTTTCTTGCATTAACTAAGAGCACAATTCTTCATGTTTCTTGTTCAAATTTTTAACATCAAAAACCTCATCTTGTTGCTACAAATTTTATCATGCTAATGTCCTGTAGAAGAATCAGAATTGCACACATGAATCACCATGCTCTAATTATTCCAAACAATAATCAAGCATGTAAACATTAATTCAATGTTTGAGAAATTATAATATATGTAAAGATGGATCCTTGATTCATCATGTCTTGCGTATTATATTTGTGTCATGTAATATGTACCAAACATATTCTTGGAATAGAAAATACATATTAAAATTAAGCTAAGATAAAACATGATAATTAGAGTTTGTTGAGCTATTGCCTTTTCTATTTATAGGATTGCCACTATATTAGATGAGAATCATGTTTGCCTGACATTTTTCAAATTGATAATAATTTCTGAAAATATGGTTTTCTTGCAGTTTATGTAAAACTAATATTTTCCCCTTCTATTGTAGGAATTGTCAAAGGACAGCTTGACCAACATTATTGTTAGAATTCAAAGATTTCAATCACCAAGATCCATTGTATGCAAAATAATTGCCACAAAATAAAAGAATAGAGACACAACTCATAATGATCTGATAGATAAAATATTCATTCAAAGAGAGACTAGAGGAAATTACAAAAGAATTAACAATTACAAAGAGATCAATCCGTATAAAGAAGATTTAACACCAGAAGGTAGAGAAACCTAGGTTGCATGATTATAATTAATACAAAATTAATTACTATATGCCTAAAGTTTAGCTTAAGTAAACTAGAGATAAAAATGTGACTAAATAATTAAATCATTAATGATTTAATTAATAAGTGAAAATACCTTTTTACTCTAATACCCCCTTAAGATAAACTTAAGGAGAAGCTAAAAACCTAGAAATAACTACTGAAAGTAGAAAATTGGTGCCAACAACAAGGCCTAATCAGGTACCCAAGTACAAAAAATCTCTGTAAAGAAGAGAAAAGAAGAAAACCCAATGGGAAAAACCCCTCTTCAAAAAGAGATGAAGCCTAGTGAAGGACTAAAGAAGCCTCAAAACTAGAGAATGTCCTAAAAGATAGGAACAAAGATCAAATAGAGAAGACTGTAATCTGTATGAGTGCCCTCAAATGACACTACTCGAATTAGGATGGAGAACAAAGGAAAACATTAGAACTCGAAGAAAGAGATCGAAAAAAACCAAAGTCTGAAGAGTTGATCAAAAGATGAAATCTGGTCAAGTAGAGAAGACTATAATATGTATTAGTGCCCTAAAATGACACTTCTTGAATCAGGATGGAAAACAAAGGAAAACATTGAAGCTCGAAGATATAGATGGCATAAAACACCAAAATCTAAAGAGATAATCAAAAGATGGAAGGATGGATCCAAAATAAGAATGAAAGAAGTATCCATATGGTAAATGATCCTTCTCATTGAAATACATAAGTACCCAGCCACTGCACCCGCCTAGTATATAGAAACAAATAATGAATACATAGCTCATTGCATCAAACAAAGGAAGCATTAGATCCAACAGGAAATACCCCCCATAATGCTAAGCACATATAGGTATGCCAGGTACAGTGAAAGAGCCTGCCAGGAATAACTCCATGTCGAAGAAAGTATAAACACATAAAAAGGATGGTGTCGAGGATGATCAATCCCTAGAAACACATACTGAGGCTAATACCATGGAAGGAACACTCACTTGATAAAGGTAGATCAAACCCCCCATGGAACTTTATTATATGTTGTGAGAGGACAAACTGACACAAAATATGGAAGATCTCAAGCATGCAAGCATGGCACTTTATCTCAGTGCATTTGCAAAAAAGAAATGCTACAGAAAGATGTCTACAATGCTTAATAATGATAGAAAGATGTAATAACATATGTAACAGCTAAACATGAGTCACCCTATGCAAGGAAAATGATTTGAGGACTTGAAACATCATTAAGATATCCACCAGATTGCAAAAAGAAAAAAAATTGAATAAAATGTACCTAGAGCAGATTCTGGCAATGAGACCCATACAAGAAGGAGAACAAAACCATCTTTCCAATGACATGTCGAAGTCAAGAAAAGGAGTCCAGAGGAGAAAGATATGGTGACCGGAGTGCAAAAAGGAACCCTGACTTTGACTGAAAAAATTTCCTGGAAGACGGAAAAATTAGAAAACCAAACTTGGAAAATCAGATTGGGCTCGGAACCAACTTTCTGACAATATCTTATTTGATGAAAAATGCTTCTGTTTGCTCAAGTTATGAGAAAAAAATAGACAAGAGGTAGAAATAGGAAGAACCCCAAGAAACCTTTGCTAAATATAGTAGGGCCCCACTAAACTAACGATTGCCTCCAAATCTGGTGTTGCTTTGTGGTCAAATTTGGTGATTTTTTTTTTTGTGAAAAAAAAACTAAAAAAATAAAGTTTCTTTTTTTAGAAAAGAAACAAAAATAATATACATATTATTTTTTTCAATAAAAAAATAGAAAAAAAAAATGGGGCCTGCAGCCTAGAGGCCAACGTGACTCCCTTGGATCTCACGACCTAGGGGCCAGTGGGGCTCCCTTGGGACCTACACGACTTCCTTGGGGGCATGCGTGGCCTCATTGGGGCTTGCGTGGCCTCCTTGGGGCCCCAACCACCATGCAGGGGGAGGCCCCATTTCCTGCCATGGTAGGTGGCTGGAGTACAAGCCCCACCATTTTTTTCATTCAGAGAGATAATATAGGGAATTACAAAAGAATTAATAACTGCAAAGAGATCAATCTTTATAAAGGATATGGAACATCAGAAGGTGGAGAAACCTAGGTTGCATGATAATAATTAATAATTATATGCCTAAAGTTTAGCTTAAGTAAACTAGAGATAAAAAGGTGATTGAATAATTAAATAAATAATGATTTAATTAATAAGTGAAAATACCTTTTTACTCTAACAATTATAATGTTGAACATGTGAAGGATAATGAAAGTTTTTTTTCTTCCCAGTTTTGACTACTAAGAAGGAAAATTCAAGGTAGTCATAAAGAATCTCAAAACATATGTTATCTTCATCCAAACTGTCTCTATTTTCTATATTGCGAGTCTTATATAAACATAGAATGTCATAAATATTGTCTTCCACAATTACTGAATTTTCATGTTACTATGCAGATTATGTAAATCTATCTTGGAAAATATAATTGCGGTTTACTATGTGGATTCAAGTTATCTTTTGCAATCTAGGAGCTACCATGCGATTTTGTCATAACTTATAGCCTAGGAAGCCAAATGTTGTACTTTCCTTTGTGATGTTTATGCATTAAGGATAATTATGTAGAATAGTCTCCAAGATAAAACATCAGGCCAGCCTTAAACATCACACACTAAGCTTTGACTGCTTAGGTGGATGTGGGCCCGGTCCTTCTACTTGCCCCTTCACTCTTGTTTATTTATGCACTTTTCCGTTACCGTTTATCCCGCTCCCTTTTCTAACCATTTGTAACATCTACCGCGCGGCTTGTTTAACAGGTGCTGGTGTGGGCCCGCTTAATCCATTTTGTTCTCCTACTACCAATTTCCGTTAAGGAAACACTGTCATTACAGTCAGCAGTGAGTGGTTAATCGTCAGCGGTTAGCAACAGTTTTGGCACGTGAAAAAACCAAACTCAAATTCAAACGCTCTTCGCATGTTGTCCCACATTCAAATGTTTTTCCCGCGCTGGCAAATGTAAAATTGTCCCAAGGAGACGATCTCACTGTTTCACAGGTCTCTAAGCTGACCAGTTTGCGTTTGTAAGCGTAATAGCTCCCTATGTAAAAATGGGAGCAGTGGAACAGGTTTTAGGTATCTTGAAAGAAAAAACTATAGGAAAATGGAGAAGAAGAGACAATGCTCCTCAGCTATTTGACCGAATGGCTCAAAGAAATATGCTTCATGGAATGCTTCTGATGCAAAACCCTCTGATCTAGCTGTCATTTTGGATTGAAGGGTGCTTTACAAATTGGAACATTATTAGGGTAAGTTATTGGAGCTTGTACTGATGTGAGGGCATCCGTGTATGATCTATACTAATTGGGTTGATGATAAAACTTTTTTATTAAGTCTGGTGGATCTGTGAATCTTTAAAAATCGCCTATTGATGTTCGCGTGGGAAAACCAGAGACTGTCATTTTTTTTATTTTACATTACAAAGTCATA
>MU223294.1:1926979-1940629 GCA_018584345.1 Thuja plicata | reverse complement strand
CCTTTCTGTTGCAGGGCACCCTGCAAAATGAAATATACAAGCATAAGCCCCAAATCACTGACCGCATACAAAATGAAACGGAAGAAGCCCAATATTCTAGCAGGAAACTTCAACTCACTCACCTTCTATAGACGACAGGCACAATTCCAGCTCTGTACTTGGCAATGTTCTGGAAAATGGGCTGCGAGAGGTCAAAATGCTCCAGAGGCGGATTGCACCATCTGCCATTGTCGTTGGGCAGGGCATTGTTGGGCGGACAGAAATTTGTTGCAGTGACAACAATGGCCAGCCTTAAACATCACCGCGTGCCTATCTATTTCTTTCGTTTCATTTAAATTTCGTTGCGCGGCAATGTCAATTTGAAATTAGTTTGGCTTATGCGCGGGAATTGTGTGGGTGAGTACTCACTGTTACGGTTTACGGGACTGTTTTGGGGAGACGGAAGCAGGTTTTAGAAACAGAAAGAGTAGTCAGCAAATCCAACGCATCCAATGGGCCCCACAGTAGCCACACTAAGCAGTCAATGCTTAGTGTGTGATGTTTAAGCCGCTCCAAAACATTATAAGCATGTTTATATATAGAGTTCTCCATTACCAATTCATGCGTTGACTGTCATTCGCATACAATAGATATTCCTTATGCTAAACCTTGTTTTTATTGAACTCTTTAAGATTATTATGATTTGGATTTTATGATCTCATGTATGTTGAAGGGATTTCCAATCACGTGATCTAGTATGTCAATATGATGTTGTTCCATTTATGTAATAGTATTTGACTTGATAATAATTAATTGTAGATTATTTCCACCTCTCATTTATGTGCATGATTGTTTATACACAAAAATATTGTTCAGAATCACAGAGGAAAAAATACATGCATTATCAGCATTCAATTCAACAAGTAGTTACATTAAGAGATGGTACATAAACACAATACCATAATGCATTTATATTTTATTATGCATTTATTTCTACCTCTCTGATTCAGGTGGCGATAGAATTGTCTTGTCTAAGTGACGGGTATAATTTTTCATCCAATGTGTTGCCAATACCTCTAATGGTGTTGCTAATAACTTTAATGTCCTGCTTATTGGAAAAATCAACTATAAAATAAGATTTTGCCCCACAATTCATAACCTTGATTTCATCACATGCTTTCTCGATTTATAGTACAATCTGGACCTCAGAATTTCACCTGTCATGCTTGTGTGAGGAAAATTGGCTAATTCCTCTCTAGAGAATTTCCCATCAGTTCCACTCGCAACATGTTAAAAAATTTACCATAGAGGGTGACATAACCTTAAATATTTGTTCCATCATGGGAGTCAACCTCTTCTGAAGAAGCCCTGAAAGATAGAAAATAATTCCTTTGTCATTGTTGATGCTAGGATTATGTATCACCTCTAGCTGCCACTTTTTAAGGTCTAAAGTTTATATTGTACCATTGCCTATACATATATGTTCCTAGTCTAAATAAGATGGTCCCTCTGAAGTCTAATTTATTTTTGCTTCAAATTAATATTTTCCCCTTGTTTCTTGGTTAACCTATATTCCACATTTTGGTTAAACATTTATCCTACTACTGAGATTCAAAAGGTCAGGGAAGTGCTTGTGGATACATAATTTAATTTTACATAAGATGGAATTTGAATGTGTAGTGATGCATCACAGGAGATGTGGACTCAAATATTATATATCTTACAAATAGTAGTAAAATTCTTTGTTAGATATAACAAATGGAAAACATTTTTCTTTTTCTGTATATATCTAATTAATATCTTAAAAGTAAAGAATTGGTAATTGAAACAATGAAGCTACATCTCACACAAAGCCCACATAGATACTGGCGGCACACACTTTATCTTGCTCTCCCACCTTAGGTAGGAACTCTAGCTACGCGCAACCCTTGTTTTTAATGCTAAGAACCTTACGCCCAATTTTTCTCTCTTTGTTTTTTTTTTTTAAAAGACAAGATTAGAGAGATAATTATTCCTACAAATTGATTTTGGAGTATGATTCTAATATTAAGTATGAATCTAAGCTCAAATACACAATGTGTAATCTCTAATTTTATATTAAAATTTGCAATTTCATCTAATCTGGTGCCACATGTGTGATGGATGAATTAGAATAATTAAAAACTTTATTGATCATGTTTTTGCTAGTGTGTAATTTTATGAGCATGCCATTTGGTTTCAATATCGAGAGTAATTAATTGATTGTAGTAATATCCTCTGGCATCATTGAATATAGATGTGTGTAGCTTAGATACCAGGTGGAGAGAGAGTAAAATGCTTGAAGTTTGTTGACAGAGGTACAAGTGGTTAATAAGATGAGGAAACAAACAGTTTGAGGCAATGTAATATAATTGTTAATAAGTGAATTGTCCTGATCAAAATTACAAAATATCCAATGTTTAAATCATCATCTAAGTCGGTAAATTCTTATACTACGACATTCTTAAGCTTAAGGTCATATGTTAATAAATAAATTGACTTTGAATTGAAATAATAAAATCATTTATAATAGAAGAAGATGTGTGTTAATATAAAAAAAATTTATTGGCAAAAATCTGTTGACAACAAATGTGAATATTTTTTTTCACTATTTTGATCAAACTTTGAGATCTTAAAGAAATAAAAGATAAGAGCTAGTTAGTCTAAAGAGTTCAATAATCTTGTATAGTATCAGAGGGGATGTTGTCAATCCCACCAATAAGGAAATATACATTATCTTATTGTGGCTTGTTGAGTGAAGGAAAAGACATTCAACCTAGTTACGAAGATTAAAATAAGCACATCATCAAAATGATAGAAATCTTGTATGATGAAATTACCTCAAGGTTGGGGTCATATGCTAATAAATGAATTAAAGTGAAATTCAAATTGTAAGACAACTATGAATGGTCTCTTTGTCTACTGGTAAAGTTGAATGGTTCCACATGAGCCCATCCAAATCATGCCTATGTCATTGTCCAAATTAATAAATTCTTGAATAATGATATTACCTTCAAATTAAGATCACATATGAATAAATGAATAATTAATTTCATTTAGAATTATCAAAATATCTCATATTTAAAGGATAAAAATAAGAATGTCATCATCATTTCCTATTTAATGACATTGCCTTAACCTGAAGGTCATATCTTACTAAATGAATTAGCTTGACTTAAAATTATATAAAAGACTTAGAAAAGTTAGTATGTCTACACTTAATTATTAAAGATATAATATTTATACTTTATATACTAGAAATATTTTCTAATTATAGTTTTATCTAATTTTTTATCTAAATATTTGGATCACACTTTTTATGAACATAAATATTAATCTTAGAAAATATAAAAGAACATTACTCGTGAATACAAAGACATTCAACCCACTTCATAAAAGATTAAAAAAAACAAAACCAAATAAACATGTATTCATCTAACTTGATAAGTTCTTGTCTCATAGCATTATCTTAAGCTTTATGTCATATCTTAATAAATGAACTGAATTGACATTGAATTTGAAGAGGCTGATATTTTAAGATAAAACCAAACATGTTAATAGCATCACCTTAAACTTAAGGTCATTTTATGTAAATAAATGAATTGACTTGATTTAGAATTTTAGAACAAGTTAGACTGGAAGTATGTGTGTGTCAATACATTGAATGAAATCTTTTGGGGAAAAACAAATCTAGTATAGTTTTCCTATCCGAAGATTTAGGATCACACTAGTGGCCCATCCTAAGAAGAAGATAAAAGAAGAGTGAATCCAATAGAGTTTGATAATCTTAAAAAATAAAAGAGAAAGCCGTATCAATTATCATACATATCAGGAAATAGGCATTAGACTTGTCCACTCAAGGAAATGGCATTTAATGGTAGCCGCCATGAACATAATCTATGTTTGATTGAAGGATATCCACGTTACACATGCAGTGGATGCAAAGCATTTGGAGCCAACAAGGGATTTAAGTGCCCATCTTGTTCTGATTTTATCTTACACGAGGCATGTGTTGGTTTGCCTGATGAATACAAACATCCCTTTTTCAGCCAGCAGCCTCTTCAATTTCGTCCCAAGTCTCATCTCAGACACCACTGCGGAGAGTTACTTGGAGGGTTCATGTTCGAGTCTTCTAGTGGACATTTGAAACTTCACCCGCTGTGCATGACACTTCCTCCAAAGCTCTTTTATAGTGGGCACAAGAACCATGCTCTGAAGCTTGTTGTTGAGGAGGGAAAATACAAATGCACGCAGTGCAAGAAGAATAATCTGAAATGGAAATATCAGTGTGAGATGATTACATGTGAAGTCAATTTGGACATGAATTGTGCAATAGTAGATTTGCACGGTGTGTCCGAACATGGTATTCATCTGGTTCAACGCCCAACCCATGGAAAACATATGATGGAAAAGGTTGCTAGGGGAGGTAAATATGTTGTGAAACGCTTGCGGAAAAACATTTTTGAGGGGCTTACGGAAGGTGCTGGTATCCTTCTTGTCAGTGAAGCATTTGAAGGAGAAAGTGGTGAGGAAGAAAATGGACAGGTGTCACTTAGGCGTAATTCTATAATGAGTAACTTCATTATAGCTTTAGATCAAGGCATCAAGCCTGCCAAAGGATTAAAAGTGATTTGATCGAACCTTATCCTCGCCGCTAGCTTTGAAGATGTCGGCCCCATAATTTCAGATGGACACTTGTCATCATTTTGTTATGTCATTATAAGTATTTTTTATGTATCTTTCCTTCAAGGCATTACGCCCGCCATTGGATCAAAAAGAAGCTGCTTGGCATCTTGTGTTAAATAAAATACCGCGGGGACTTAGGACTTAAGGAAAAATTAAAACGTAGACCTCGCTAGGAATCATGACTTAAAAGGAAAAGGCCCCGCTTACGACAACTTAAGACACATGACATAAAACAACTTAAGTGCCTTAAAGAGGTAACACACAAATATTCATGACATATAAAGTGGCTTCTGAATGTATCTCACTCTATGGTATTGGATTCAGAAATTCTGAAAGAGACTAATTGACAATGGCCTGTGTTGGTGACTCCTATCCTCTGTCCACATTCTGAAGGATGCTCTGTGAAAGGAATAGAATGCGAAGAAATAAACATCAAACACACACAGTATAACAAACAAATACGCAACACCAGATTTATCCTGGTTCACCACAAATTGTGGTTACGTCCAGACTGCAGAGTATTGTATTAATAACTAAAAAGATCTGCTCACAACTCCCACCGCATGAGCAATGTCAGGGCGTGTAGAAACCATTGCATACATAATGCTTCCAATTGCAGATTTATAAGGGATTTTCTCCATGAAGTCCTTTTCTTCTTGCGTTTTTGGACACAAATCAGAACTTAAGCAGAGATGACCAGCAAGAGGAAGGGGAGCATTTTTAGCATCAGCCATGCCAAACCTCTCAACAACTTTATCAATGTATTGTTTTTGAGATAACGTTATTTCCCTCTTCTTTCTGTCTCTTGTGATCATCATGCCAAGAATCTTCTTGGCTGCCCCTAAGTCCTTCATGTCAAACTTGCTTGCCAATTTCACCTTTAACTCATTAACTATTCGTTTGTTTGTGCCAGCCACTAATATGTCATCGACATAAAGAAGAAGAATGACAAAGTCACCATTAGGAAGTTTTTTGAAGTAGACACATGGGTCTAATTCACATCTCGTGAAATTGTTTTCAGCCATGAAGTGATCAAATTTTATATACCATTGTCTTGAGGCTTGCTTGAGGCCATACAAACTCCGATTTAGCTTGCAATAAAGATGCTCTTGTCCCTTCTTGGCGAATCCTTGAGGCTGTTCCATATATAACTCTTCTTCTACATCTCCATGTAGGAATGTGGTCTTCACATCAAGCTATTCCAACTCAAGATCCCATGCTGCTGCTAATCCCAAGACTATTCGAATAGTTGTCATTTTGACAACCAGTGAGAAGATCTCATTAAAATCTATCCCTTTTTCTTGATCAAATCCCTTTACCACCAATCTGGCCTTGAAGCATTTTCTGCCTTCGTCTTCTTCTTTTAACCGGTATACCCACTTGTTGCTAAGTGTTCTTCGATCTAGCGGAAGAGAGACCAAGTCCCAAGTCTGATTCTTGAGTAAAGAATCCATCTCCTCATGCATCGCTCTTTGCCATTTATCACTGTTGACATCTTTGAGAGCAACTTTAAATGTTGATGGTTCTGAAAATTCTGAGACAAGAATTGAAGGCTTTGCTTCTTCAGCGAACAATAACTCATAATCAAAGTATTTAGTTGGTATTTTCTTTTGTCTCTCCTTAATTGAGGTTTGATATGTTCTATTTGATCTTGAACTCATTCAAATGGAGAACCAGAGATTGTAGTTCTTCCGATTGAATGTTTAATTCCCTGCCTCATTGTTTCATTTTCAGAAAATGTATTTGTGTGTCTCAAACCCAAACTATAAAATCCTTGAGTCTCCATGTGAGTATTCTGTTCAAAAATAGAGCAACCATCTCTCAATTTATGAGATGCATGCCGTAAGTTCTCTACGACATGTGTTGATTTATGATTGAGAGAGAGAGGTAGAAAAATGTCCTGCGTAATGGGCAGAGAGGGCACGATACCAACAGCTTCCCCAGTCCCTTCACCAATAGCTCCCCCGTGCACGTGTCTAGGAGTCTCGATATGGAGAGGGGGTAGGTATTGTCCACCCACGTGACTACAGTGAATGGTATCCTTGCCGTGAATGTTCTGCCTGAGATCACCGTGGGTGTTCTGTTTGAGATCGTTGTGGGCTGGGAAGGAGTCGTCAGTGCTGCCTTCAGTGTTCTCCAATATGTCGTGAGCAGGGGGTGCAGAGGAATAGACTTCGGTGGAGTCAAAGTCGTGTGGAGGAACAGAGTGATTGCTACCGTAAGGATTCCAGTCATGTAAATTTTCATTGGCCAAGCTTCTTGATGCTGAACTTTGTGACAGCTGAGGCATAGTGGATAGAACAGAGATGGGAGAATTTGAAGTGGGATTAACATGTGGGTAGATGGGAGAATTTTTATTTCCATTGTCCATCATCTCAAATAGGGGAATATATTCTTTGATAGGATTTTTATATTTAGAGTGAGGAAATATCATCTCATTAAATACTACATCTCTGCTCCGTATGATTTTCTTATCAGATAGACTCCAAAGTCTGAAGCCAAATTGTTCTTCTCCATATCCAACGAATATGGAAGGCTGTGATTTAGGATCTAGTTTTCTTCGCTTCTCCTTAGGGACATGTACGAAAGCCTGACAGCGAAATACTTTAAGATGAGAGTATGAAACTCTTCTTCCTTTCCATTCCTCTTCCAGAATTTTGAAGTTCAACCTTGATGAGGGACTTTGATTTATTAAATAGACTATTGTATTGCACGCTTTAGCCCAAAATTCTTTTCCCAAAATTGTATTGGAAAGCATACACCGAGATTTCTCAAGTATTGTCCTATTAAGCCTTTATGCTGCCCCATTTTCTTGAGGGGTGTAGGGGATAACTTTCACCCTATGAATACCATTATCTGCACAATAATTATCAAATTCCAGTGAACAAAATTCCCCTCCATTATCCATTTTCAAGCATTAAATCTTCTGACCTCTTTGGTTTTAAACAAGAGCTTTGAAAACTTTGAACTTAGAAAATACTTCAGATTTATTTGCCATCATGTATATCCAAACTTTCCTAGTACAATCATCAAGGAAAGTAACGAAATATTTAGCACCTCCTAAGGAGCTTACCTCTGTAGGACAAAAGACATCCAAGTGCACAAGTTCCAATGGTTTTTCCTTCATGTCATGCCCATCTTTCAAGAAGCTAACCCACTTTTTCTTTCCGTAGAGACAATGTTCACAAAACTCCAAGTTTGCTGATTGGAGACCCGGTAGTTGATCCCTTTTTAGCATTACCTCTAGTCCTTTCTTGCTCATGTGGCCTAATCTTTGATGCCAAAGTGCCACTTCCCTGCCTACAACTGTCATAGAAGCTCCCACCTCTTTGATTGGTTTCACAATATAGAGACTACCAGTCTTGTCTCCTTTTGCAATGTCCAATGAACCTTTGACTATTTTCCATGTATCCGTGAGTTTATGTTTTAAAGCCTTGGATATATAGTTGGCTGATTGAAATCAGATTCCTCTTTAATTGAGGAACATGTCTAACATCTTTGAGCAGTAATTTGGCTCCACCTTCTAGATGCAAGAAAACATCACCTTTCCCAATGATTTTACATGCTTTGTTGTCATCCAATAATACTTCGCCAAATTTGTCTTCTTGATAATTTGTAAAGCAATCCGTACATGAGGTGGCATGGAAGGAGGCTCCGAAATCTATCACCCAAGAATCTGATTTTGAGTCGCTTGTAGAAAGAATTAGAGCAGCTTCATCTATCTCATAGGTTGTATTAGCTTCAGTATTCCTCACTTTTTCTTGTGCTTTCTTGTAAGACCAGCAATTTCATTTTGAGTGGCTAGGTTTGCCACAAAACCAGCACTCTCCATTTCTACCTCTTGACTTTGATTGATTGGGTGATCTGAATTTTCTTTGATTGTAATAATTATTATTATTACTTCTATGATGGCTTCTTCCCCTTCTCTTAGTGCTGATCATGGTAACAGCATCACCGGATGGGGTGTCTTTGTTACTTCTTCTCATATCTTCACTAAGCAAAGTGGAAACCACTTCATCATAGACCAACTTCTTCTTTATGGAATTTGAAGTGCTAACAACTGTAAATACGAGATCGCAACTGTCGGGTAAAGAACACAAAAAGATGATGGCTTTGGCTTCATCATCTTGTGTCATACCAACTGAGGTTGCTTGACATAATAAAGTGTTCAAATCATTTATATGATTTGACATTGCAGTCCCTTCCTTCATTTTCAGCTTGTAGAGTCTCTTCATAATGAGGATTTTATTTGTAGCCGATGTCGTCTCATACATGCTCTAAAGTTTGTCCCAAATTTCTTTTGTTGTCTTTTCATTCAAGACATTGAACAAGACATTTTGCGATAGTGAGAGAAAGATTGATGCCATCGCTTTATCATCAATTTTCTTCCAATCTTCATCTAACATCGCAGCTGGTTTCTTGGTTTTTCCTTCCAGTGCGATTGATAAATCTTGCTTGATCAACAAGGAATGCATCTGCACTTTCTACAGGCTGAAGTTCTTGCCTGCAAATTTCTCCACTTTCGTATCCTCCATCTTCCTAGAAATTCAACCCTGATTTCCAATCAGCACAACCTGTGCTCTGATACCAATTGAAAGGAATAGAATGCAAAGAAATAAACAACAGACACACACAGTATAACAAACAAATATGCAACACCAGATTTATCCTGGTTCACCACAAATTGTGGTTACATCCAGACTGCAAAGTATTGTATTAATAACTAAAAAGATCAATTACAAATGAGCAGGAGCAGCATATATAAAGGCTCCAATAATATTACATAATGAAGATTTTGAGAAACGAAGAGTCACAATGACAGTTGGCCTTCACTTCTCAACACTCTGTTTATCCAATGAAACAAGGTTACCGATGAAGTCTATTATCATTTATGAGTGTTCAACTTCAAAATTGGTTGAGAGTTCCAATGAAGTCTCAAAATCAATGTGACCTCCTTAATCTTCTCACGCTTGGGATGCTAATGTTGTGTTAAGACACCTGAATTGCAATCCGTAATGCCCTGGTCTAATTAGTTGGTGTTGGTGAATGGCATGGAATTATTGTAGGGTTTGGATGAAGTAAATTGATCTACCAAACAAATGATTATGCTCAAGTAATTGCTTGGCAGACCTAGACCTTATAGTTGTTCGTATGCTTGGATGCTAGTCAGTTTCTAGCTAGTAATGAAGGCTTAGTGGTAAAGCTATCCCCGTGTTTGTTGATTATGTTCCCACTCTAGTCTCCTAAACACTTGAGGTCTAAACTGATTGGTAGTGCAAAAATAAGGAGAGTGGGCAATGTAAAATCTATGAATTCTTTATAAATGCTCCAGTCACCTCTACTCACCAGTTACTGCAGCTGGAATTTGTTTTTTTCCTATTTTTTCTTTGTACAAATATCAGGTGAGAAATTGACATGGTCTCTTGTATATAAATGAAATAACTAAAATAGAAACCGATTGGATCACAAATATTCTTGGGAGTAGATGTTATATCAAGTGTCAGGGTGCTTTTTTGCTTTTCAATCTTTCTTTCCCTATATTGCATGACTCTCCTTTTTAGATTATGAGTTCACTTTGCTTGTTTTCCTCATGAATTTATCCTTCAATTTCGGTTTGATGAAGAAGTTTGTATGTTCAGTGAACATTGTGAATCTCATGTAACTTAGTGCACCATGCATTCTACATTTTCCTTTCAATCATATTACACTATCCACATCATAATAATGATGGTTGGAAGAAATAGTAAATAGATGGGAGCCTAGAAAGGGTCAAATATGAACGTGCAAGGAAAAGAAAATAGAAAAATGCTAGATGAGTAAAAGAGAATCACAAGGCAATTATTTTCCAGCTTTTTTTAATCGTTGTATTGTCAGGTGGATGTTGTAATACTTAAACTTAATTGTGCACATCTCTCCTATGCTTTGATATGTAAAATTTTGGACTTATTTGTTTACATTTGACGATTACAATCAGGAAGGGAAAAAAAAGCCCACCCCTAAAACTTCAAAATTTTAATAAAAAACACATAGAAGTAAGACCGATACCACATATAGTGACTATTGCTACCATTCTTCTTATAAATCATTAACATAATAGTAAAAATCAAAATATCAATCTTACTAGTACAAGAGTTGAAGGAGACATAAAAAATAAACATAGAGTCCATATTAGCCATATTGGCTATCAAATATTGCTTATAACCAAAACAATCTATAAGTAAATTGATAACCATTAAAAACTACAATACTCGCAACATTGAAACCCTTGCAAATAAACACTTCCAGAGAAAACTTGGTGCAAGAGCACCTAGGCGGCATAGAGCCCTCCATGTTGTTGTGAGAAGTCTTTTAATGTTTGATAGGATTGTTTAGGGAAGTTTAGGATCACTTTGAAATGTTTTAGGAGAGTTTGTGTTGTGTTGTGTAGGTTTGTGGTCCAAGTGACCTTTGTAATGTCCCAATGGACAAAATGGGCCAAAATGTGTGTTTGGAAGTCAAAGTGCTTAAAAGGAAATTTTTGGAGTGTTTTAGGTCTTAGGAAATGATGTTTGACCTTTTGGTGTCCAACCATGGAGTTAGAATGATAAAAGAGAAAAAATTGTAAAAAGTGCAAAAGTTGCTCAAACTTTTAAATGTTGCTCGACAATATTTTGCAAAAATGTTGTTTTGTGCCCAAATTCAGTTATGGGTTGGTTTGAATGGTTGTCTGAGGAAGGAAAAACATATTTAAGGACTTCCATGGCATTTTAATGAGGTTGGACTATTTCTTGTTAGAAATTTGAGGCATTAGCAATTTGCAGTTACTGTATTATCACAATTTTTTTTCTTTTCAATTTGCAAGCATTGAAGATGGATTGAACTTGTTTCTTTTCCAATGTAATTAGGTTCTGATAGTTATTTTTTAGTGTTGTATGGAAGATATTATCTCATAGTTTCCATTTTGAAGTTGTACGTAAATTCTTCTTCCTATTTTGTGTTCTCTAGACCAGACAAGACTATAAATAGAGAAATGGCTCGCTAAACATTTCCTATCGTAGAAAGTATTTGTACCTTGGAGGAATGAAAAAGGGGTCATTGTACATTAGTTTCATTTTTTTTAGGTACTAAGGTTGCAATTCCCAATTTGGAGCTCTTGCCCTAGGTGATCTTGGCTATAGCCCAGCTAGGGTCAATTGAGGAACAATGTGTTTCATTTGTAGGGTAGGATTGAATGAAGTGATCCAATGCATGGAGGATGATCTTAGCAAGGAGAAAAGACTCTATAAGAATTTGTGGAGGTCAATGAATCCATTTCATATGGTTTCATGAAGATTTTCTACAACTAGGCCCATTAGCCTTACTTTTAAGGATGCAACCCCTAAAGGTTTTGAAGTATAGTACAGGTGGCTTGAGGTCCCCTAACCCTAAAAATCCATTCTGTTTCCAAAAGGGTATCTAGATCCAAGATCATTTTTGGGGTTTCTTTGCAAAGTTTGGGAGTAAATGAAGTTTAGGAGCCTCATTAGGGCTACAAGGAACTACTAGGCCTACTCCTTGAAATAAGGAATTTGATGAATGTATGGATGAGCTATGGCTCTGAATCTTCAAGAATGAAGTAAATGTACAAGAGGAAGTATGATACCTACCCTATAAGTGTTTGTGAGGAGTTTGAGTAGTTGTGTTGGAATCTACCCTTGTAGGTTTAGTGTAGTATGAATTCATTAAATTGGTAGAGAGGTTCTTTGAGTGAAGGGTAAATGAATCAAGTATTCTACCCTTGGGTTAGGTTTTGAGAAGAAGCCCTATTAGGTCTAAGAGAAGAGGCCTAGGAGTGAGCCAAGTTGACTTATTTGTAAGAATATCCCTATCAGATTGGTATCAGAGCCCTAAAAGATTTGGACTAGGAAGGTCTATGAGTGACCTTGAATCTGTGGGTGAATCAACCATGGTGACCAACGCAGAGTTGGCGAAGAAGATGAATGAACGGGAGGAGGAGAACAAACTCCTAAGATAACAAATTGCAGAGATGGAAACTAAGCTTGATTAAGTGAAAGATAGGACAGAAGAAGTGAGTGAGAAGGTGAAGGAGATAGAAGGAAAAGGCAAGTTTGTGGCAGTAGAAGATGAAGTGCCAGAGCCTGATCCAGTACTACAAGAGGAGCCATTCCTTAGGGATCCAAAAGCCACGGGTGGCAATTCATTGGAAGGTGTACCCCTATTCAATGGAAAAATGGAACCAGATGTGGTCATGGAGTGGATAGAGGGTTTAGAAAACCACTTTGAATGTGAAAATGTAACAGAGGCTCAAAAAGTGAAAGTGGCCAAAACAAGACTGAGAGGGGCTGCACTCACATGGTGGAACTTTTTGCGGGATGAAAGACTAAAGGAGGGGAAGAACCAAATCTCCACGTGGAAAGGGATGGTTGCAAAGATTAGGGACACTTACATCCCTAAGGACTATGAGTTACAACTCCATAAGAAGAGGCAGAATCTAAGAAAAAAAGATTCAGAGGCAAGTGCCTATACAAAGGAGTTTTACAAGTTATGCCTAAGGTCTAAGGTGGTAGAAGATGAAAGCATAAAGGTGGCTCGGTACCTAAATGGGTTAAGATAGAGTATCCAAGAGGAAATAAGTCTTTTGACACCTACCATTGTACATAAGTATTGTATGAGTTAATTTTGGCCTTCTCAATCAATCACACACTTCAACATAGTCCTTCTTCACCAAGAACAAACAAGACTGAATATGAGTTATTCATCCTGCCTGCCTGCGTGATTCGACCTGTTGACTTCTATCTAGATGGAGTTTTTAAATTTGCTCTCAGGACGAGGGCCTCACAACTATGGACCATCTAAGAACAAAGGATTTGACATGATAAATGCTATGCAAATGCAAAGATTATGCTAATGAATTGAAACATGAGATATCATCTAACATGAATACTAAATGCCATTATTCTAGAAATTGAAGCTATTCTATTTGCAATA
>MU223294.1:1907621-1922203 GCA_018584345.1 Thuja plicata | reverse complement strand
TAAAGAGGGTGAATTTAATTTAATTAAAGTGCTAGGACTTTATTAATAAAATTAATTCGATCATAGGGTTTGTTTAGCCAAATAGATATTTAGGAATTAAATATGATGTATGATTAATACAGATTTATGATTTTCAGCATTTGACACTCAGGTCGAGTAGAGTCAGTTTAAAACTTAGAATTGCCTAGTACGATAGGACTTTGATGATTTAGAAGAATGATAAATGCAACAAAATTGTTTAGGGTTGCAAGATGCCAATTTTGGGGTGTTACAATTATTATCAACTAGCTCTTAAATTTGAGGAGAAGAGAAAGAAAAAGTATGAAGAAAATAACAGAGGTAGAGGAAGAGGCAGAGACTCCAGAGGTCACATAGGTAGTTATGGTGGTAGGATCAGTGATTCAAGACCCCAAGGAGAGACAAAAATTATAGAGAAGATCCATGAGACAAGTAGTAGAGGGAATTATGGTCAAGGAAGAGGTCCTAATAGTGGTGGTAGAGGAAGATTTGGGGGAGGATCCAATAGAGGTTCATTTGCAAACATGAAATGCTATAATTGCCAACAATTTGGGCATCCAACATATAGATGTCCTGACAAAGCTACATCTTCACAATCAGAGAGAAGGATTAATTATGTTAAAGAAGATACCAGTAGTGTAAAGTCTCCTAATATCAATCTTGATTCAGAGAGTGGAGAAAATCAAATGATAAAGAACCAGTTAGAGAAGAACCTAAACAAAGGAGGTCACTTTTCAAAGTGAAGGGAAAGATTCTTGGTAAAGTGTGCATTGTGATCATTGACTCAGGTTCAACTGACAACATAATCTCAGAGGAAGTAGTGAATAAGTTAGGGGTGACTAAGATACCTCATGACCATACTTATAGGGTGACATGGATGAAAAAAGGACAAGATGTCCTAGTAAATCAGTAAGCCTGGATTGAATTTGCAATTGGAGGCTATAATGTCAGGGTAGTTTGTGATATCCTTCAAGCATGGATTCTTTCTATCTTGTATTGGGAAGACCATGGTAGTTTGATAGAAAAACCATGCATGATGGGGAAAAAAATTCTTATTCTTTTCAAAAGGATGGAGTGACATACAAAATCCAGTCTTTAGTGGAAGAAGAAGTGAAGACTAGTCCTAATGTGTTGGTGGTAGGAGGAAAAGAATTCCTGCAAGTGCTTAAGAGGGAAGATGAAGAATGTTATGTAATCATGATGAAGCCTAAAGAGGAAAAGAAAAAAGTACAAACACCTTTACCCAGGGAGATACAAGAACTTTTGGAGTTGTTTAAGGATATTGTGAGTAATGGAACACCAACAGTCTTACTACCACAAAGACCTATAACTCATCAAATTGACTTCATTCTAGGTGTATCATTGCACAACAAAGAAGTTGGAAAAATGAACCTTGAGAAGAACAAGGAGATAGCTAAACAAGTGCAGGATTTATTGGACCTAGGACTCATTAAGAAGAGCATAAGTCCCTATGCAATGCCAGTGGTTTTTGCATCCAAAAAAGATGGTAAGTGTAGGTTATACACAGATTCCAGAGCCATAAACAAAATAACAATAAGATATAGGTTTTTGATCCCTAGGATTGAGGACCTAATGAATTATCTTTGTGGGGCTAATTACTTCACAAATTTGGATCTAAAGAGTGGATACCATCAAATCCATTTAAAGGAAGGGGATGTGTGGAAAACAACCTCCAAGACTATAGAAGGACTATATGAGTGGATAGTTATGCCAGTTGGGCTTAGAAATTCCCCTAACACATTCATGAGGTTGATGAAGTTATAAATGACTACATAGGAGTGTTTATAGTGGTTTACCTTGATGACATCCTCATTTTCAGCAAGACAAAGGAGGAGCACCTTGAGCATTTTAACATTGTGTTGAAAATATTGCAGGAGGAGCACTTAGCTATAAATTTGGAAAAGTGTGAGTTCTTGAAGCAAGAACTAGTATACCTTGGATTTGTGCTTTCAAAAGATTCATTTAAAATGGATCCTAGCAAGGTGGAGGCTATACTTAATTGGCCAATTCCTACATCAAGTATTGAGGTAAGGAGGTTCGATGGGCTTGCCCAATTCTATAGGAAATTCATTAGGGGTTTTAGTGTTATTTGTGCTCTAGTCTTAGACACCACAAAGGGTGGATTGAAGAATAATTTTAGGTGGACTGAAGAAGCGAATGGGGGTTTCGATATGTTAAAAACAAAGTTAGCCACCCAACCCATTCTAATGTTACCAAATTTTGATAAGTTGTTTACCTTGGAGTGTGATGCTAGTAGCATAGCAGTAGGGGCTATTTTGACCCAAGAAGGTAGAGCAGTGGATTTTTATAGTGAAAAAATAAATGAAGCCAAGAAGAGATATTCTTCCTATGAATTAGAACTCTATGCATTAGTTCAAGCCCTTAGGAAGTGGAGAAACTACCTCCTACCCAAAGAGTTTGTAGTCTTCACTGATAACAAAGCTTTGAGTTATATCAATACCCAAGAGAAGTCTACTCATTGTTCAAGAGGTGTAGTTGAAAATTATAGGGGGGGGAGTTTTAAAGACCTTTACCAGGAAGATGAGGACTTATCAGAGGCCTACAAGGTAGGTAAGGAGTTCAAAAATCATTTCCATGGTCAATTTGCAGAGTGTACATTAATAAATAGATTGTTGTTTAGGGGAGGACAATTGTGTGTCCCCAAGGGTTCTATGAGAAAGAATCTTATACAAGAAAAGCACAATGTAAGTCTTAGTGGAAATTTTTTTCTCAATACGACCCTTGAATTGGTTCAAAGGTTCTACTATTGGGCAAGGATGCAAACAGATGTGAGAAATTATGTGGATAAATGTATGGTGTGTCAGAGAGCTAACGTAAAAACCTCTAATGATGGTTTATACCAATCACTTCCCATTCCCAATAGACCATGAGAATGTATCAGTATGGATTTCATAGTGGGGTTACAGAGGACAAGCACTAGAATGGATAGTGTTTTTGTAGTTGTTTTTAGGTTCAGTAAGATGAGTCATTTCATCCCATGCAAGAAAACACATGATGCAAGCTATATAGCTCAATTTTTCTTTAGAGAAGTTGTGAGAATCCATGGGTTACCCCTCAGCATAGTCTCATACAGAGATGTCAAGTTCATAGGGCATTTTTGGAAGACATTATGGAAGATACTAGGAACAAATCTATCTTTTCGGTCATCTTATCACTCCCAAATAGATGGTCAAATAGAGTTCATAAACATGGTTTTAGGGAACCTACTGAGATGCCTAACCAAGGAGTATGGACAAGTGTGGGATCAAGTCCTACCATAGGCTAAGTATGCTTAGAATGACACTATCAATAGGGCCACTGGTTAGAGTCCATTTGCAGTAGTGTATGGTGTTCATCGTAGGGGATTTTGTGAGTTTAAAGAATTAGGAAACATTAAAGGAAAGAGTGGAAATGTTGAAGACATTTCCCAATCTACAAAGGAAGTACATGACCAAGTAAAATAGACACTAGAAAAGTATGGAGAGAATGCATATAAAATTGATCTACCTCCAGAGTTATCAATCTCACTAGTCTTCACAAAGTTCCACTACCAGTAGAGACAAATATTTCTAATGAGTTGGATCAGATTACAAGGGATGTGCCATTACCAGCTACACCCAAGCCAAAGGCAAAAAATATACTAGACACTAGAATTAAGAAGAAGACCATACATGGTCAATACATGGAACACTTTGTCAAATGGAAACATCTTCAAGAAGCAGAGACCACCTGGTTTGTTGAGGAAGAATTCAACAATTTGGGAATAGACATTGCATTGTTGACTTCTAGTGTAACTTGGCTTCTTTGTCCAGAGGGGGAGCATGGTGCAGAAGCACCTAGGCATGGAGCCCTCCATTTTTTTGTGATAATTATCTTAATGTTTTGTAGGATTGTTTAGGGAAGTTTAGGATCAATTTGAAAATTTTGAGGAGAGTTTGTGTTGTGTTGTGTTGTTTAGGTTTGTGGTCCAAGTGATCTTTGTGATGTCCTCATGGACAAAATGAGCCAAAATGTGTGTGTGGTAGTAAAAGTTCTTAGAAGGACATTTTTCAATTTTTTTAGGTCTTAGGACATGATGTTTGACCTTTTGGTGTCCAACCATGGAGTTAGAATGATAAAAGAGCAAAAATTGTAAAAAGTACAAAAGTTGCTTGAGCAACTTTGCAACTTTTAAATGTTGCATTGTGCCTAAATTCAGTTATGGGTTGGTTTTAACGGTTTTTAAAGGAAGGAAAAAAATATTTAAGGAATTCCATGACATTGTAATGAGGTTGGACTATTTATGGTTAGAAATTTGAAGCATTATTAGCAAGTTGCAGTTACTGTATTATCACAATTTTTGTGGTTTTCAATTTGCAAGAATTGAAGATGGATTGAACTTGCTTATTTTCTAATTTAATTAGGTTTTTATAGTTATTTTTTAGTTTTTTGTAGAGGAGATTAGCTCTTAGTTTCCATTTTGAAGTTGTATGTAAATTCTTCTCCCTATTCTGTGTTCTTTGGACCAGACAAGACTGTAAATAGAGAAATGACTCCCTGGGCATTTCCTACCATGGAAGTATCTGTGCCTTGGAGGAATGAAAGGGGTAATTGTACATTAGTTTCCTTTTTGTTTTAGGTACTCAGGTTGCAATGGAAAATTTGGATCTCTTTCCCTATGCGAGCTTGGCTATAGCACGACTAGGGTCAATTGAGGAACAATGTATTCCATTTGTAGGGTAGGATTGAATGAAGTGATCCAATGCATGGAGGAGGATCTTAGAAAGGAGACAAGTCTCTGTGAGCATTGATGAAGGCCTATGAATCCATTTCATCTTGTTTTATGAATATTTTTTACAATTAGGCCCATTAGCCCTACTTTTAAGGACCCTGTCCCTAAAGGTTTTGAAGTACAGTATGGATGGATTGAGGTCCCCCAACCCTAAAAATCCTTTGTTTTTACAAAAGGGTATCTGGATCCAAGATCATTTTTGGGGTTTCTTTGTGAAGTTTGGGAGTTAATGAATTGTAGGAGCTTGATTAGGGCTAAAAGGAACTATTAGGCCTACTCGTTGAAATAAGGAATTTGAAAAATGTATGAATGAGATATGGCTCTGAATCTTCAAGAATGAAGTAATTGTGCAAGAGGAAGTTTGATACGTACCTTGTAAGTTTTGGTGAGGAGTTTGAGTATTTGTGGTGGAATCTACCCTTGTAGGTTCAGTGTAGTATGAACTCTTTATTGGTAGAGAGGTTCTTGGAGTGAAGGATAAATGACTCAAGTATTCTA
The DNA here is from genome assembly GCA_018584345.1 of Thuja plicata. Lineage (NCBI taxonomy): Eukaryota > Viridiplantae > Streptophyta > Pinopsida > Cupressales > Cupressaceae > Thuja > Thuja plicata. The sequence continues at coordinate 1,916,895 of MU223294.1, read as the reverse complement.
CCCTTGGGTTAGGGTTTGAGAAGAAGCCCTATTAGGTCTAAGAGAAGAGGCCTAGGAGTTAGACAAGCTGACTCTATTGCAAAAATATCCCTATCAAATCTAGATGTAGACAGCCTTAGAGAGAAGCTTCTTGAACAACATTAGTCATTAGTGATTATCTCCCAATTTTTGGACCTGACACAAGATCCATAACAACCTTTCTTATAATGTCATCTATGACCATTCATAGATAATTAATATAATTGCCAAATTTCTCTTTAATATTTGCAAGGGAGATAACATTTTCCTCCATCTCCATCAATCTACTTTGTAAGTCATTAATTTGGGATTAAAGGTGAAGAAATTTATTATCACTCTAAATAGGGATGGGGGTAGTGGGATTCACTCAATGGGTATGTTCATTATTATGAATAGGGGGGGGATTAGAATTTATCCATAAGCTCATCATAGTCATCAAGATCAACAGTGAGGTCAATAGTTTCTCCTTTATCCTCTGCAATTTAATCTTCTTCATTTGCCTCAAAGGCCTTGTCCTTGGATTTATTAGTAGATTCATCCCCTTTATGCTCATTTTCAACATCACTTTATGATTCATTTTACTCCAAAATCCTTTTCCCTTTCATTTCCTTGTTGAGAAGGCAGGCAAAGCATCTCTCACTAGAACTCATGTCAAGATGGAGCTCACTATGTTTCTCCTCTTCTTCCATACCCTCAACATTGTCTTCGACCTCCACCATTTAAGTTTTGTTTTATAACCTTTCCCAATATTTGAGCCTTAGAAGGAATAGGCTTTCAGATAGCTTCTTTACACTTCTTAGGGTTAGCTTCCAAAATCTCAGTTTCTAGAGTCTTTTTAGCAGGGTTACTTTTAGCCACTTTCTATTTTTCTTTGGAGTAGGGTTAGAGTTCTCAAGGAAGGGGTTACTTTCAATCAATTCAATTCTAATAGATCTATGGGTGTTATCATGTTGTTGGAACATGGGCTTCACTTAGTGAACCTAAATCATAGCACGTGCATTTGTGGCATACTAAAGAATCCCCCTATTTTCAAAATGTATTTCCCCAAACTCCATTTTTGTCACCCACTCTCCAATACCCCTCTAATATCCCCCACACATGTTTTCCTATATATAAACCCCCACCTCCCATCCCAAAAAGAACCCTAGTGTCGTATTTAGGAAATATATAGCCCCCTTTTTCCCATTTTAACCCGTCAATATGAATAAATGTGATAGTGTATTTCCCCTTTAGTGATGACCCTGTGGTTGTTTATTTGGATAAGACTTGGTGTAAGAGATAAACCTACTTATGAAAGGGAACCTATCAAATTCAAATTGGTATAGGGAAAAAATCAACCCTTGATGTAGATGGGGCGAAGCCCCTTTCAAGATGTTATTGCAAAGGGAAGTAAATAGAAAATGAAACATCAATTCTTTCACCATGCCTAAGGTAGTTAAGGATGGGAAAGTGATACATGTGGAAAATAGTATAATAACCTTCCAATGTAAAATATCTCATAAAATGGTGACTTATCATTGCATAAGGGGTGAATTAGAGAATTATCATACCCATTTTTCACAACAACTAACTTTTCTCCCTTCTCAAAGAATTTATTGATGTAGTCTTTATAATTTCCTGAGCTCTTCTTTTCATCTTTGTCACCGTCACATTTTAGAACGATAGAAACCACAATCAACTATGAAGTCATTGTAAATTTTATACTTCCAATTGTAATCAAAGCCCTTTTTCATGAATTGCATAATTTGGTGGAGAGGTTCTATAGTAACCACGCATAACCAAAAAGTATGGCATAAGCTCTACCCTTATGAATAGGTCCCAGAGTTTATTGTTCAACATGATCTCTTTGTAGTTATTTGGCTTGGATCATTTAAGAGAACCCCTCATCACTTTCATCTTACAAAAATCAGACAAATAATGACAAATTTTCATTTGGCCTAGTCCACAAAATAATTCTCTATTAGAAAAAATTAAAAATTAAAAATTAAAAATTAAAAAAAAAAAAAAAACACCTTTTCTCTTTTAGTTTTAGAAATGCAATCTAGAGCCTTCTTCATAGGGTTTGTGATATGACCTTTTAATAAATACTGCTTCTCATAATTATTAACTAATGACACGCCTTCACTACTTTGCATCATCATCGATATGGTGGCCATATTAGAAAAATGATAAGCCAACCATTTCTTATGACTAGTGCCCATGGTGACCGCATCAATACTCATGCCAAGATCTTTCAAAATTAAAATATAGTCCCATTTAACACATAAATGTCTTTTCACTTCACAAAAAATCCAATAATTATGAATATGTAAATTTTTGTTTTGATTTATATCATCCCACTTGCTACAAGAATCATTAAGATAATTTATCACCCTTAAATCCTTTTTCAATCTCATGTTACTTTAATGATTAGGCATAACATAGGAGTTAATATTATTCATATCCTTAATTTTCTCCATTAAGCTATAGCAACTCCACGTGTTAGGCTCTTTTCTATTGATATTTTTCCACTTCTATCTTTGGAACCTATCTTTAAATTTGAAAAATATAAGAAAAATGACTACTACCTTGTCATTCTTATGGGAATGTAGCATAATCCCTAAGCCACCCAAGCAATCCTTTGACCCAACCAGTAAGACCCGAAGAGAGTGGATAGAATAAATTTATAATAATAAAGAATTGTATTCTCCACAATTAAGAATAATTTAGCATCCCCTAAGTCTACACTTGTTTCCTTTTGTTAGTTATAATTTCCTTAAGCCTCTTAGGTCATTAGATCTAGGAAATATAGCCCCATTCATTATAATTAATCCCCACATTAGCCATGTAATCAACTTCTTTATTCCCTTCACGGAGGGTGTGTTAGACTTTATATTGATGAAAGCTAGTTAACATATTTTTACAGTCATCCATTAGGCTGATTAAATCCCAGAGGCAACCAAACTTTCCCTTCAAATGATCCACTATCAATTTAGAGCCCCTTTCAAGGATGATATTTTAAAAATTCAAATATTTTAGGTGCTTGATACCCTGCCAAGTATCAATAGCTCTTTGGTCTTATTGTTTGATCCCACCACCAAGTTCTTGTTGTATCCATCAATAAGATAACCTCTACAGTATTTGATTACTCCCCTAATAGATAAGGTCCCCGGATTCCCTTTTGAACAACCATCAAAATTGCATTAAATCCATTCCTCAATTAGGGGTATCCATTAACTCATTTCCATTTAAAAAACCTTAGCAAATTGATGTTGAGAAGGTTTTGATTCATGCCCTAATTCCACTTCATCTTAGTATCTTGGAGATTCAGAACCAATCTCCCCTTGTTAAAAGAAGCAACATTAATTTTTTCTTTAATTTGTTTCTTTATAATATGAAATAGGACAACATTATTTCTAATTTGGTCTCTAAATATTCTATTATTGCATTCTTTCCACACATTTTAAACCATGAAAAGAAGTATTTAAAGCCATAAGTTTTATATGATAGGATGCCTGAAATGATAATGACTACAGTGCTTGATGAAGTTATCCATGGAATAGGGAATCATCTAAGTGACTTGAAAAATAGAAAAGACTTGAGACAAAATGTTAGCAACATAGGAGTAATGAAGAAATATATGATGAATATTTTCTTAATCAACAAGGCATAATTAACATCTTTTAACCAACAAAAAACCCCTTTTGTTGAGGTTATCAATAGTAAGAATGTTTATATGAGAAATAATGCACAAAAAATCATTAATCTTGGGGATAAGATTAGGGATCCAAATACATCTCTAGAACTGACTAATCAGACCAGAATTCTCCATGGCCAAATAGGCAGACCTGACAGTGAAGGACCCCTAGGAGTTATATTTTTGAATCCATTTATCTTGTCTATGTTTGGAGAACAGAGAGTAGTCTAGAAAATAATGTTGTAAATTATAGATCTCATCATCCATCCTTTTAAGAGTAAGAGGAGATATATCTCTGATTTCTCTAATTTGGTCCTTGATTTTTTTCCAATTAGCTGAGTTTCCTTGCCATGTGATATAATTATAAAGGCAGTCTCCATTATTTTTCTTAGAAAATATCTAATATTGTTGAAGGAATTGGTGGCCATCAGAGTGACCATCTTGTTCTATACATCATCCCAAAACCTTGAGTGAATAATATTTCCTATGATTTTCACTTCCTTTTTTAATGACAATTTTTTTCAGCACATTGTTTCAAATATGGGATGTAATACCCTCTTAGATGACTCCTTTCTGCATTTGTGACAAGACATTATTATGGCACAATTATTATTGATCGAGTCTATTTATGTTTTACAGTAATAAATTTAGATGATGATATGATTCAAACTTACACAATTGTTTTTCTTTCATGTTTACATACATAACTGTGATCATCTCTTTGGTTATTGATTTTGATAATGAGACTAACCCTTACTCTGTATTTGTTGCATAATGTCTTGTATACTTGATGCTTTCATATGTTCTTGTATCTATGATTTGTTTGTATGAATAGGGGTGAAGTTGTAGTTACTCACTAAGTGAGATCCCCATCATGTCTCGACCCTTGTCATATGCTTGCACTGTCTTCTTTATACATATATACACATGTATACCTGCTTTGTGATGCATGCTTGTAGGTACAGTGCATCGACTTCCCCTAAATTCATAGGTCTGAGTGTGTCATCAAATCCTCGATGGTTGTATTTGTAGATATAGTACCAAATCCCTTGCATGTGTCTCCCTTTTGTTGTTATCTAACTTGGAACATTAGGATTCACCTCACCCATTTGGGCATAATTGTGATCTTTCTATTGGTATTTTGATCTAATCTATCTTTCTTGTGGGGTCATGTTGGCATTGTGCATGATGAATTTAAGGTTTCTCTATTGAGTTTTATTATTAGTTATATTATTAAATAATATAAAGAAAAGGAAATCGAGTAATAAAATAAGTAAATAAATAATAAATAGTTGTTAAGGAAAACCATAGTATAACAAATGGTTAATAAACTATTTGTTACAATATGGTTGGAGGTGGTTGTTTCCCATGCAACTCCTCTAGTAGGATACAAATGGGAAATAAAATTATTTTTAACAATATGTATATGGGAGAAGCACACAGAGAAAAAAATTTGGTAGACCATTTGCAGAGTGAGAATCATATTGTAGTTTCTAAGAAATTATATGAAGTTTCTACTATCCATAATTTGAGAGAGAAGTAGAGAGGGATAGTTGTGATTAGGAGAGTCACTTCACAAGAGTCTTTGGTAGGATTTATTTTGTTGGAGTGTATTGTAGAGGAGATTTCTCACTAATTTGTTTGATTGGGATCTCCTAGAGTCTCTTCCATTAGGGATTCTCCATAGGACTCTTGGTAGGATCTATTCTTGGAAAAGATCCTTTATATAGTCTTGTAAATGGTGTTATCTATGTATTGTTTGATGGTGTCTAGATGTATTTTGAGGTATTGTGAGTTGATAATGATGTTAAAATGATTTATCTATGATTCAATTATGTTTTAGATGCATTATACCCCCTTAGTAAGTGAATTTATATGATTTTTATTCATATTGAAATGTATTTCTCTATTGTGTAATAAAGACATATGTATGATCCTTGTTAAAATTATAGGTTGATCTTATGTATGGGATGAGTTTAATGACTTTTTTGAAATATTTTTGAGGAGATCTCAACTGGGTCTCCCTCACATTCTGCTTCTAGGTCCCTGATTTTTCCCAGTTGTAGCCATAAATTGAATTTGTAGTTGTATTTTTTTAGAGAATTTTAACAATGACCATGGTGCAGGAGCATCTAGGTATGGCTCAAAGGTGTCCTAGTGTTCCTAATTTTTGTTTTGGCTTGTAGTGGTCCTAGCCAAACCAATAGTGAAATAATGGGACTAGATGGGTACTAGAGTGTGGTGAGTTATTTTATGAGGCCTTATTAGGTTCTTAGTGACCTTCTTTGCAAGTATTGTCCACATTTGTCTAGTTGGATACATGTTGCCAATAAGGTGACAAAAGGGTGTAGTTATCCATTTTGATGTCAAATTGGAAAAGGGGGTGATTGGAAGGCCTATTTGATGTTTAAACACCTTATATAGGCTTTTGGTTAAGTTTTATGAGTTTGTGACCAAGTTTTGAAACCAAACACAAAACTATTGTAAAAGTTGTCAATGTTGTCAACATTGACAACATTTGTTGCATGATTACATCTTCGAGAAATTTGGTTTCAGAACTGTCTGAAACTGTCAAGTTAGATTCTTGGTCAAATTTATAAGGCATCCCTTGACCTTTTCATGAGGTTGGTGAATTTTGTAAAGTTTTTGTACGGACTGTGTAATTGAAGAAATAGTTGCAGATTATCATTTTCTGAGCATTTGGTGTTTTAATGGATTAGATTGGTTATTGTGATTCTTGAATATGTTAGAGTAATTCCTTTTGAAGTTCTTTGTGGTGTTGGATTGGTATTTTGTGTCTTTTTAGTTAGGTATGTAAATAATTTTGTTTCCTACACAGTCGCTGGTCTGAACCAAGCAACTTTTGTAAATGGGGTCATAGGTCCTCTTCCCACCATGGAGTTTGCACGAGCCTTTGGGATTAGGAATATGACTCTGTGTACATATTTTATAGTGAAGGAGGGGCCCTGGAAGTCAAGAAAGATAATTTTAAAGTGATACCCTAGGCGAGCCAGAGTTGCATGGCTAGGGATTACAGAGAGTTGCAGAGGTGTTAAGGAGGATTGAAGGCATAGATAGCTTCAATGATAGCTTGTAGAGAGGTGGAAAAATGTGTGGTGAAGTACCAAATTCAATGGGAAGTTTTGGTGAAGGATCCTTAATGGTGAAAACAAATATTTTGATGGTCATGCTATGTTTGTAGTGAAACTCTTGATTTTAGCCTTGTTTGTAGGAAGCCACTATACAGATAGTTTGGAAGGACAAGACCTAGAAAATATTTTGGATCTCTGTAAAGGGTGTTAGGATCAAAGGTAATTTTTCCATCTTTTTAAGGGTTATTTCAAGATATTTGAGAAAAAGAGCCTAATTAGGCCTAATTTCTTGTAGCCCTATTTTGGGTGAAATTGTTGTGTTTCTTGGAACTCGTTTAGTTTTCTATTGTAAAGTGTGTTTGGGGATATTGGATTTGATCTAATTAACATCCTAGAAGCTTACCTCTCCATCTGGAAGTGTTCTTGATCATATTGGATCAATTAATGTAGATGGGGCAAGAAGAGCTCCAATGAGCTAGGTGATGTATGTTTTGATTTTGTGAATGATGTCTACAAGTTGAAGGGAGAAGGATCTTGTGTAGAGCGTCCCTGGAAGATTAGGGTTAGGAAAGAACCTTGATAGGTCAAAAAAGTGACCAATAGGATACCCTAGAGGAAGGTAGGGTACAGAGAAAGACTTGTAGTTACATCAGATTGGTATCAGAGCAAGTTAAATATTTGGGAAGATAGTATATGTCTACAACTACTGGTGAATCAGTAGGAGAGTCAAGCATGGTGACAAATGCAGAGTAAGCTAAAGAGGTGGATGAGAAAAAGGAGAATAATATACTCCTTCAAGAAGACTTAGAAGGAATGAAGATAAGGCTAGAAGAAGTTGCTAATGCAACTAGGAACAAAGATGGTGAACACAGTGATAGGGGTAAGAATATTGTTGAGGAATACATTATCCCTGAACCAGACCTTGTCTTGAATGAAGAGCCCTTTGTAAAAGCCATAAAATCCTTAGGAGGGAAGAAATTAGATGGAATACCTTTTTTTAGTGGAAAGATGGACATTGAAGTAATAATGGATTGGATTGAAGGGATGGAAAACCACTTTGAGTGTGAAGGTGTGACTGAGGCACAAAAGCTTAAGGTGGATAAATCTGATGACATTATTTTTCCATTAGTACACTTAGTGAAAAACATTGACAGAGATCACTGATAGACTAAAGCATTACCGCCAGACTCTATGCATTACTGACAAATTACAAGCATTACCAGTGAACAACAAGCATACTTGACAGAACACAAAGGTCATGAAAAATGCTAAGTATAAAAGTGTCAAGCATCACCGGCGACCACACGCATCAATGATGACACAATTTTCAGAACTAACCCGACATGAACAGAAAAGACATACCTGATGATAAGTTCAAGAAAGGAACACCGACGACCAAGAAAACCGACCATCAAAACTGACAGATAGATAAAGAACCCACATATTGTGGATCTAATTTTTACACGACAGATAAAGCAATGTAATTCTATTTAGAGTTTTATTTTGTTTTAAATCATAATTTTTATGGTCATGCAAGCTTTATGTAAATGCTTTAAAGCATCCTAATGGATCTAAAGCATATCTAACTAAAGATCAAGGTCAAGTTGTAAACCTTGGATCTAGAGTTAACTTGTGATGCATGAATCAAGAATTGAACCTAAATGAGTATAAATAGATGTTCATACTCAATTGTGAGTACATGAATTCTTATTATTAATAACCACGGAGAGCATCTAAGGAGTAGAAGGTAGAATTCATGTAAAGTTTAGAAACAAAATACATCAGTTGTCAAGAACACACAGAGGCTACTGACGAGTAGATAAAGTTATTATTCAATCATGGAAGGATGATTACTTATATGTATGAAGCTTTATAGGATCTATTATCAATAATTAAAGATTGCATATATCATCAGATCAAAGACTTATGTAGTTGCATTCTAACAAGTGCATCACCTCTAAAATCCTTTTGTAGAAGGTGGACTTAACCATTCTTTCCAAATCTCTTAACAGAGTGCACACTTAACACTGTTGCTAAAGCTTCAAATGAAGTAGATATTAACAAGTCTCCACTGTAATACTCCTAATAGGGTAGGTCATCAGAAGTGACCAATTGTAAGCCTTAACTGGCCCCTTCTTATCTGCAAATAGTGAAGTTTTGTGGGTAACAATCCCCATCGCAGTTTTTACTTCCTTAACAGGAGTTTTCTGCGATATCATATCTTATGTCATGTGTTATCTATTTTCATGAATGTTTCTGTTATAATTACATATTAAAGAATTTATGATATGATTGCATGTGCATAAAGAAAGATGAATAGTTAGATAAGATAATTTACAAACTGATGATTAAGGGTCAATAGGCTAACCAAGAAAAGTTTTAGAGGTACTGATTCACCCCTCCCCTCTTAGTACATCATCTCAATATAATTCCAACAATTGGTATCAGAGCTAAGTCTCTCTCTTGAAAATCTTAAAGACTTGAGAGA
>MU223294.1:1881092-1907382 GCA_018584345.1 Thuja plicata | reverse complement strand
ATGCAAGAAAAGCTGAAAATGAAAGAACACTAGCCATTGATGATAGGAGGAAAATTACAGAGAAACTACAAGAGAAAGAATAAAAAATTCTAAGACTCACTGAGCATCACCACGAGGTTACCAACCAAATTATTCTTATGAGTCAAGAAGCAAATAGATTAAATACAGAACTCATTGAAAGAATACAGATCATAGGTGAGCTAAGAGAAGAGAATGAGAAATTGAAGCATGAAATCAAAGTCCAGAATCAACATAATGAATTGATCAAAAAGGCTGAAGATAGCAACAAAAGGATGGATGATTTCCTTTATGTACAAAGAAGAGTCAACAACTACACAGGATTAGGGTACAATGAGAATGGTGAATCCTCAAATCAACCAGATCTGAGGAATGCTTTCACAACCCCAAGATCCAAGAAGCTATCATGCAATCACTGTGGAAAACTAGGCCACACGTCAAACATCTGCAAAAGAAAAATGAAAGGTATTTCTCAGGCACAATCTACTTTTATTGGTAATTGTTATAAATGTCAAAAGAAAGGACACAAAGCACATGAGTGCAGATCCAAAGTGATAAATCCAAAGAGATAAATCCAAAGAGAAAAACCTATATGGACAAGTACTGTCCTACATGCAAGATGAATGGGCATACACATAAGGAATGCTGGAAAAACAATAACAAGGCATGGACTCTAAAGGAGAATGATAAAAGCTACAAACCAGAAAGAGTAGGTAACTCATATGTTTGGGACTATAACACATGGGTAAATTGCACAGCATGTGGAAGGTATGGTCATATTGTTGTAAACTGTATGAGAAAGTGGACCAGAAGGTCAAGAGGATGGTCCAATCTAGGTATGGCATGTTTACATTGTCATAAGGTTGGACATGTGATAAAAGATTGCAAAGAACGACTGACAGACACAAATACACATCCCAATGGAAATACCATTGATGACATCAAAAGAATGAGAAACAAGATGTGGGTAAAAGCCACAAACACTAAAGGTGCTGGAGCAAGAAATACAAATGGTGACACCCCATCCACTGGATCTGGTGACATCACTACATCTAACTAGATTGCACAAGTAAGTATGGAACTACATTATGACAATTTTTACTATGCATTGGTTCCATTATACATAGTTCATATTGTAATATAGGGATGAATAAAGATGCAATATATTGTTACTTGTTAATCTCTTTGAAAAGCAACCATTGGTTATTGGGCACATTATGCATCAGTGCACACACACAGAAAATTTAGTAAGACTTACCGGAATGTATCGATCATTACACAAGCTAAGTGTAACCCAACGGATATCGGTAAACATTGAATCAACCAAAGGTGTCGTCGCAACCTCGCCAATAATCATCGGAGAAGTCTCCAAAATTGCTAGCTACCCCGATGCTTTGCAAAGATGATGACAGTGTTATGGATGTATTTATCGACAAAAGCAGTCTTCATATACCGACAAGTTGGTAAGCATTTATGACAACTTAGGGCTCAAAAAGGTATAAAAGCCTGACAGGCAAGCTCATTTTTGCACCCCCAATTTTTGAGCAGGGTAGAGAAGACCAGAGTGATTTGAGAGAAGATTGGAAAGAAACCCAGTAGAATTAAACCATGAAGCATTCAGATTCACAAACAATCACACAGAATCAGTAAGTTAACACACTCACCGATAGCACTATCTTTATTTTGCGAAAAGCCCTAAATTGCAAAATACGATGGCATCAACTTCTAGGGTAGAGAAAATTAAGGATGACAAGAAGAAACCCTTTAGACTTGTCAAAAGAGGAGCATGTGATAAACCTAAGTATAAGTTACACCCTGAAATAGCTTCTCAACCAGATCATTCTAGAGCATTCTCCTGAATCCCACCTAGGGTTTTGCTAGTAGAGGACGTAAGGTCCTACATTCACTGCAAGATCTCAGAAATAGGAGATCTAGACCTTGATACCAACTATGGAGCACTTTGTGATGAAGCTAGAAAGCTTAAAGAAGAGCACAAACACTTGGAGATAAAAGGACTCACAAATGCACTTCATCTCCCTAGGGTTTTCAAGACAGAGTGGATCAAAATTGTTCTTAGTAGAATTCACAACAACACTCTATGGCTAAACAAGCCAAAAGCTATAACTAAGGATGTTATACATGCATTTATTGGTTATCCAACAACCAACAAACCACAAGCTCACAAACATCCATCTCTTGCAGAAGTTGAAAGATTAACCGGTGCAAAATCAGATAAAATGGCACTAAAGGTCAACACCATAACCAACATTGAACTTAAGTTTGGAGCATGTGTTGTTGGTTACAAGATCTTCCAAGAAAGCAAAATGAACAACATATCTAGTGCTGCTATGAGCACAACATACAAGATTATCAAACAGGGGAAGAAGATGGATCTGGAAGAGATCCTATTACATCAATTTGAGGAGAGCATGTGCACAATAAGGTCCTCAAGGACAAACACATGTAAGTTTGGTTCCCTAATAATGTGTATATTGTTTTACTTTGAAGAATACTTTCCTTCCATAGGAAAAGTAACATGGGACACTAGTAGACTGATTACCATTCAGATAAGTGAATTCATAGAATCACTTGGTATAGATTTTGATAATGTAATGAATGAATATTTCAAAAATATTATGGAAATGCTACAAGATAGAACTAGAATTCCTGAGAGTCTGATAGAGGAACACAAAGAAGAGATGTTTTTTATGGTGGATACAGACTTCACTTACATACAGGCTATAGTTCCAAAGAAATCATGGCTATAAAAAATGGAGTATGAAATCAAAATAGGGTTAGCAAAGGAATGCATTTAGGCATTGTTAAATGAACCCATTGACAATAAACAACTAAGATTTGGTACCTATGAGGAAGCCAAACTAAAGATTAAATCAAATCTTATTGTCAAGAAGGCTATAAAGTAGTCAAAAAGAATGGTCAAGAATCTGAAAAAGAACTTGAATATATATTCTGATGGAGAAGAAGAAGAAAAAGGCAAGGATGAACAACAAAGTAAGGAGGAAGACACTGAGGAATAGCTTCCCATTGGTGATATAGTAGTGACAAATGAATTAGAGGAAGAGAAGTCTGATTCACCACCTCCTCCTCCAACTAAAAAGTCTAGAACAAGAAGCCAAATAACACAGGATGCAATTTCTTCTCCCATGGTGAAAGGGAAGGTGTATAAGAGGAAACCTGTACCTCAAAAGGAAAAACAACCAGCTAGGGAACCTACCAAGAGGAGAAAATATGTTTAGACTGATGAGGACATAGAAGATTCAGCTATGGATGAATCTGACACTGTAAAACTTGCAAAAGAAAAAGCAAAGGTATCATCACCAGCTGAAGACATTGATGAAATGTGTAAGTCTATTTCTGAAGCTAGATCTGTTAGACATCCAAAAATTAGGAAATGGTTAAAATGGGATACAGTAGAACAAAATAATATTGAAGATGCTTGCTAAGATGTGCAAACACTATTATGTCCCACTACACTTCACTTCACAAGATGTTCCACAAGAACTATTAGATAAAATATCTTCTAGATTCACTTTTGCACTCCATGTGGAGAAGAGGATAAGAGAAAGAGTACTAGTCTCTCTTATGCCTCCTAAATTGACAAGAGAGGAAATCAATGAAGTCATGGAGAAATATACAAAGAAATTCTCACCAAAATTGAGAGCTTACAAATTTCTTCAAGGGAAGCTTATAGAGCTAGAAGAAGACACTCATCAAATATGGAGTAGAATACTAAATCCTAATGAGGAAAGCAGTCCTAAAAAGGAACCTATCAACAAAAAGGGTAACTCAACAGTTGAGTTAGATAGTGAAGAGATACAAATCACATGCCAAAAATAGATAGATATTATAGATGAAGACTGGTCAAAAGATGGCAAAGATGATCAAGTACCAGAAAGCCCCATCCACATAAACTTGGAGGATGAAGAAGTTACCAAAGAGGAACTATCAATAAAGGGTAACTTAGATGTTGATATGAATGATGATTCATGGTTAGAAAACATTTTTGATACCATAACAAGAAAAGACCCTATAGTAGAGCTTCAAAAAGATGAAGACATCAATGCTACTAAGGGTAATATCGACGAACAAGACATAGCTATTGAAACTGCAACTGTCAATACGCTGAAAAATATGAATATATTAATAGATGCTATTGATATACAATCAAGTCAGGATAAATAATCTAAGAAAGATGATGACATACCCAAGGATATGGGTACCAATGAAAACCAAGGTGCATCCAATACTCCTAAGGATACAAAAACTAAAATGAAGAAAACTGATGAGCAGCAGGATGTATCAAAAGAACAAAGCAAAGAGGCAGATAACACAATTGATGATACATTGAGAAAGGTTGAAGAGAAATATAAGAGTGGGGAAATCAAGAAAAATGAGGAATTAAAACTGAAAGAAGATTCATCTGCTGATACACCTAAGGTATGTGAGATGTCTTCACCAAACTGACCGGTGAACACAGAACATATACAAAAGGATGCCTCATCCTCTCGACACTCACCAACTAAATCAACCCAGTCTCAAGCCTTACAAATGGTGGTAAATCAATCTGTCACCCAGCCAAAGAAGAAGAAAAAGAAAATAGTAAAAAGGGATATATTGGCTGTGACACTTGATGAAGTCATTAAAGTTCCAAATTGGGACATTACCACATTGGATAGTGACAAAATTCAAAATTTTGGAGTGCTCTTTCAGAGGAAATCCATACCAAAGAAGATGATACAAGAACATAGGGAGAACATGGTGCTTGACAAAGCTAAAGAGATACTCCAACAACTTGTTCCTAGAGTGAAACTTGAAGAAAATGCTTCAGTAAAGGAACAAACTGCTATTCTCACCGACGCTATAACAGAGCAAGGTATAGAGGAAGATCAAGCAATGGAAGAGAAAGCAGAAAATAAATATCAATTCAAGTTAATTGATAAAATCAGCCAAGAAGTGGCATTGAACAAGGTAAAGCTCTCAGAACTCAGTGATGAATTAGAGCCAATGATTGCTAAAGCAATCACCTTAGTTTAGAAAATGTGCACACTGGAGAAATGTGGAAAAGAAAATAGTGACAAACTAGAAAAAATTGTTTCAAATGTCACAAAAAGTGCACAAAGCCTAACCTCGCATCTCGATAGCATAAAGGCACATCATGACATGGTCATAGAGGTAAATAGGCTAAGGCAAGAAATATGGGATGCTGAGACACAATTCAGAGGTGAGATTACTAAACTCTAGGCACATATCTTGCCCAACCTTACTATTCTACAACAACATATTTCTGATGCTAGAAATCTGATAGCAACCCCTGAGATGTCTATAGTAGACAACATCTATGACATACATGTATGGATTTCACTGGAGCACATGGCTCTAGAAATGTTGAAGGAGAAATGGGAAAAGATGATGGAGGAAATCAATTCCTCCCATTCCCACCTTTTTGAAAAGTTGTAAGTACCTTTGCCTTTAGAATCAAAAAAGGAGGAAAGGAAATGTATATAGTTATGTACAATATATATAATAAAAAAAAAGGAAAAGAAAATACATAATGATATGTATATATATACTTACACTTACCAACATATACATAGGGGGAGTCATTCAAATGACTTAAGGAAGAAGTATACACAGGTGTACATACTAATACACTCAGTATGTTGCACATATCATGTTTTTGATACTAATGTCAAAGGGGGAGATTGATGACATTATTTTTCCATTAGTACACTTAGTGAAAAACATTGATAGAGATCACCACTAGACTAAAGCATTACCGCCAGACTCTATAAATTATTTATGGATTACAAGCATTACTGATGAGCAACAAGCATACCCGACAGAACACAAAGGTCATGAAAAATGCTAAGTATAAAAGTGACAAGCATCACCGGCGACCACAAGCATCACCGGAGACCACAAGCATCACCGGCGACACAATTTTTAGAACTAACCTGACAAGAACAAAAAAGGCATACGGAATGACAAGTTCAAGAAAGGAACATCAATGACCAAGAAAACCAACCATCAGAATCGACAGACAAATGAAGAACCCACAAATTGTGGATCTAATTTTTACACGATGGATAAAGCAATGTAATTCTATTTATAGAGTTTTATTTTTTTTTAAATCATAATTTTGATGGTCATGCAAGATTTATGTAAATGCTTTAAAGCATCCTAATGGATCTAAAGAATATCTAACTAAATATCAAGGTCAAGTTGTAAACCTTGGATCTAGAGTTAACTTGCAATGCATGAATCAAGAATTGAACCTAAATTAGTGTAAATAGATGTTCATACTCGATTGTGAGTACATGAATTCTTATTATTAATAGCCATGGACAGCATCTAAGGAGTAGAAGGTAGAATTCATGCAAAGTTTAGAAATAGAAAACATCAGTTGTCAAGAACACACAGAGGCTACCGATGAGCAGATAAAGGTATTATTCAATCATGGAAGGATGATTACTTATATGTATGAAGCTCTATAGGATATATTATCAGCAATTAAAGATTGCATATATCATCAGATCAAAGACTTATGTAGTTGCATTCTAACAAGTGCATCACATCTAAAATCCTTTTGTAGAAGGTGGACTTAACCGTTCTTTCCAAATCTCTTAATAGAGTGCACACTTAATAGTGTTGCTAAAGATTCAAATGAAGTAGATCTTAATAGGTTTCCACTGTAATACTCCTAACAGGGTAGGTCATCAGAAGTGACCAATGGTAAGCCTTAACTAGCCCCTTCTTATCTGCAGATAGTGAAGTTTTGTGGGTAACAATCCCCACCGCAGTTTTTACTTCCTTAATAGGAGTTTTCTGCGATATCATATCTTATGTCATGTGTTATCTATTTTCATGAATGTTTCTGTTATAATTACATACTAAAGAATTTATGATATGATTGCATATGCATAAAGAAAGATGAACAATTAGATAAGATAATTTACAAACTGGTGATCAAGGGTCAATGGGCTAACCAAGAAAAGTTTTAGAGGTACTAATTCACCCCTCCCCTCTTGGTACATCATCTCAATATAATGCCAACAAAATCAAGACTCAGAGAGTCAGCACTAATATGATGGAAATACCTTCAATATGAGAGGGCTAGAATGGGTAATAAACCCATAGACAATTGGAATGCAATGGTGACTAAGCTAAAGGAGAATTATCTACCAGAGGACTATGAGATCTAACTTCATAGGAAAAGATAGAATTTGAAGCAAAAAGACTTAGATGTGGCCTTTTATACAGAGGAATTTTAGAGATTGTGTCTTAGATTCAAGCAGCAAGAAGAAGAATCAATCAAGGTAGCAAGGTACTTGGGTGGATTCAAATGGAAAATTCAAGAAGAGATTAATCTATGGACACAAACCATAGTTTAGAGGTGTCATCAATTAGCCCTAAGGGTGGAGGAAAAGAATAGGAAGAAAGGTGACTCTAACTTAAAGAATAGAGGTAGAGGAAGAGACCAACGGGGTCAAAGAGGAGGTAATCAAGGTAGAGACAGTGAGAAAAGGAACCAAGGAAACCAAACTGATAGAGCATAGCAATGCAAGCACTCCAAGAAGGGGGTTTTACCAAAGGTAGGGGTAATCGAGGAGGACCTAGCAAAGGAAAGAGGAGGTAGAAGTAACTCATACTTTGCAAGTACAAAGTGTTACAATTGTGGTCAATTAGGCCACCTAGCATATAGATGTCCTTAGAAGCCTACTACTCCAAATCCTGATAAAAGAGTGGCCTATGCCCATGAGAACACCTCCAGTGTCAAGGCACCTAAAATTGATCATCTAGATTCAGAGATGGGTGAAAACCTAATGTTTAGGAGGGTATTGATGAGGCAACCAGTTAAGGGTGAACCCAAGAAATGCAGGGCTTTATTTAGGATAAGATGCAAGATCCTTGGCAAAGTTTGTAAGGTGGTAGTGGATTCTGGTTCCACAGACAATATCATCTCAGAGGAGGCAGTTAAAAAACTTAAGTTGACCAAAGTACCTCATGTAAATCCCTATAAGGTGACTTGGTTAAATAAAGGCCAAAGTGTATTGGTGAATGAGCAGACATGGGTTGAATTCTCTATAGGAGGGTATAAGGTGTGACATACTACCAATGGATGCTTTTCATTTTCTACTAGGAAGACCTTGGAAACTTGACAATGGGGCAGTGTATGATAGGAAGGAGAATTCCATCACATTTAAGAAAGAGGTAGAACTTTCAAGATCTAGTCTTTGTTAGAAGAGGATGAGCCACAGGAAAAGACTCCTAACATCATGTTGTGTAGTGGAAAGGAGTTTGTGAAAGATATTAAGGATGAAGATAATGAAGGATATGCTATTGTTCTTAAGCCTAAGGAAGAAGAGAATCCTGTCAATGAGCCATTACCATCAAAGATACAAGAATTGCTTGAGAAGTATAAAGACATAGTAAGTGATGGAACTCCTACAACCTTACCTCCTAGAAGAGTGATAAGCCATCACATAGATTTGGTCCCTAGTGCATATTTTTCTAATAAGGCAGCTTATAAGCTTACTCCTGATAAGAATTTGGAAGTGGAAAGGAAAGTATAAGAACTCTTGGATCAAGTCTTGATAAAAAAGAGTATAAGGCCATGTGTAGTCCCGGTTGTGTTGTCATCTAAGAAGTGAGGAAAATGGATACTATATAGAGATTCAAGGGCTATAAATAGAATTACATTAAGGTATAGGTTCCCCATACCTAGGATTGACGATCTCATGGATTGCCTTGGCGGGGAAATGTACTTCACCAAGTTGGATTTGAAAAGTGGTTATCACCAAATCAGGGTGAAAGAGGGGGATGAATGGAAAATGACATTCAAGACCACAGATGGGTTGTATGAGTGGCTTTTGATGCCTTTTGGTCTCACAAGTGCTCCAAGCACATTCATGAGGCTCATGAATGAAGTGCTCAAGGACTACACAGGGAAGTTTGTAGTTGTATATCTTGATGATATAGTGATATTTAGAAAGACAAGAGAGGAGCATATCAAGCATGTGGAGATTGTATTGCAGAGGTTACATGAAGAGAAGCTGGCTATAAACCTTGATAAATATGAGCTCTTCAAGCAAGAACTGGTGTACTTGGGCTTTGTAGTATCCAAGGGGTCCTTGAAGATGGATCAAGACAAAGTTGCAACTATTCTAAACTGGCCACCAACTACCACAACTATTGAGGTAAGAAGTTTCCATGGGTTATCCCAATTTTATAGGAAATTTATCAGGAACTTTAGTGGTATTTGTGCACCTTTATTAGGTACCATTAAGGATGGGGTCAAAGATAAGTTTAGGTGGACCTTAGAAGTAGAGAAAGCCTCTGAGATTTTGAAGAAGCAAGTAGCCACCCAACTTGTCCTAGAATTGCCTAGTTTTGAGAAACTATTTATTGTTGAGCGTGATGCAAGTTTGATGGTAGTAGGGGTGTATTGAGTCAAGAAGGTAGGCCAATAGCCTTCTTCAATGAAAAATTGAATGAATACAAGAAGAAATATTCTTCTTATGACTTGGAATTGTATGCCTTAGTTCAGTCCCTTAGGAAGTGGAGGCACTATCTGTTACCCAAAGAGTTTGTTGTGTTTACTAACAACCAAGCCCTTAGTTACATCAATACTTAGGAGAAACTAAGAAGTAGACATCTAAAATGGATGGATTATCTACAAGCATTCACATTTACAATTAAGCACAAGAAAGGGCAATTAAACAAGGTTGCAGATGCACTAAGAAAGAGATTGTTGACAGTCCAAGAAGTTCAATTGAATAGCATTGGAATTGATTGTTTCAGAGATCTCTACAAGGAAGATGAAGATTTTGGTGAAGCCTACAAGATGTGTACTGAATTTTAGAATCATTTCCATAGCAAGTTTTCTAATTTTACTTTACAAAATGGAGTGTTATTTAAGGGTAGTCAGTTGTGTGTGCCAAGAGGTTCCATGAGAGAGAATCTCATATAGGAGAAACATAATGGGTGTTTGAGTGGTCACTTTGGTATGAACAAAACCTTGGAGCTTGTGAAAAGGTTCTACCATTGGCCTAAGTTGATAAGAGATGTGACTAGGTATGTGGAGCAGTGTGTAATATGCATGAAATCCAAAGGAGGAATGAGTAATGCAGGTTTATACCAACCCTTACCAGTCCCTAATAGGTCATGGGAGTGTGTGAGCATGGACTTCATAGTGGGTATAACTAAGAAAAAAAAGGGTCATGACAGTATTTATGTTATGGTTGATAGATTTAGTAAAATGGGCCATTTCATACCTTGCAAGACTACACATGATCCTAGTCATATAACTTACTTGTTTGTTAAGGAGATTGTGAGAATTCATGGTTTTCCACTAAGTATAGTATCAGATAGGGATGTGAAATTCATGAGCCATTTCTGGAAAACCTTGTGGAATAGATTGGGTACTAATCTCTCATTTGGTTCAGCCTACCATCCTCAGATAGATGGCCAAACTAAGGTTGTCAATATAGTGTTGGGTAATCTATTGAGGTGCCTAACTAAATATTATGGATAGACATGGGATGTGGTCATTCCCCAAGCAGAGTATGCATACAATTATAGAAAGAACATAACAACATGGAGAAGCCCATTTGAGGTGGTTTATAGGATGCACCCAAGAGGTGTGTGTGAACTTAGGGATCTTGGAGGCATGGAGTATAGGAGTGGTCATGCTAAGGACTTCACTCAAACCATGAAGGAGATCCAGGATCAAGTCAAGAAGACCATACAAGACAGTACACAAAATTTAAAGGCCAAAGTGGATGAAAAGAGGAGAGACATTCATTTTGAGGTAGGTGATTATGTGATGGTTCACTTGAAAAAATCTAGATGGTAGAAAGGTATGCCTACTAAACTTTATATGAAGAGGGTGGGACCTTACAAAATCATAGCCAAATATGGGGCTAATGCTTAAAAAATAGACTTACCTTAAGATTTAAGCATTACTCATGTTTTTAATGTCCAAGACTTGGTCAAATTCAAAGGGCCAATAGCTGAGATGGGTCAGAATAGTCTAGGGGTTATTAATGATGTTGAAACTAATGTACTACCTCCAAAACCATAGTTAGAAGCAGAGAAGGTACTGGATTCCAAAGTTCAGAAGACTACAAGGCACAAGGTATACATGGAGCACCTTATCAAATGGAAGAATAGGCCTAAGTTAGAAGCATCATGGATTGTAGCTAAAAACTTCATGAAGGTGAGAATATCTGAAGACATTTTGTCCATAGGAGTGACATAACTTTCCTTTCTGGGGAGTATGGTGCAGGAGCACCTAGGTATGGCTCAAAGGTATCCTAGTGTTCCTGATTTTGTTTTGGTTTGTAGTGGTCCTAGCCAAACCACTAGTGTAATAATGAGACTAGATGGGTCCTAGAGTATGGTGAGTTAGTTTAGGAGGCCTTATTAGGTTCTTAGTGACCTTTTTTGCAAGTATTGTCCACATTTGTCTAGTTGGATACATGTTACCAATAAGGTGACAAAAGGGTATAGTTATCCATTTTGATGTCAAATTGGAAAAGGGAGTGATTGGAAGGCCTATTTTATGTTTAAACACCTTAGATAGGCTTTTGGTTAAGTTTTATGAGATTGTGACCAAGTTTGGAAGCAAAACACAAAAAAATTGTAAAAGTTGTCAATGTTGTCATTGATAACATTGACAACATTTGTTGCATGATTACATCTTCAAGAAATTTGGTTTCATAACTATTTGAAACCATCAAGTTAGGGTCCTTGTCAAATTTATAATTCCTCCCTCAAAATTTTCATGAGGTTGGTGAATTTTGCAAAGTTTGTGTATGGACTGTGTAATTGAAGAAACTCTTGCAGATTGTCATTTTTTGAGCATTTAATGTTTTAATGGATTAGATTAGTTACTGTGATTCTTGAATATGTTAGATTATTTCCTTTTGAATTTTTGTGTGGTGTTATATTGGTATTTTGTGTCTTTTTAGTTAGTTGTGTAAATAATTTTGTTTCCTGCACAGTTGCTGGTCTGAACCAAGCAACTTTTGTAAATGGGGTCATAGATCCTCTTCCCACTACGGAGTTTGCATGGGACTTTGGGATTAGGAAGATGAATCCTTTTATATATTGTATAGTGAAGGAGGGGCCCTGGAAGTTAAGAAAGATAATTTTAAAGTGATGCCCTAGGCAAGCCAGAGTTGCATGGTTAGGGATCACAAAGAGTTACAAAGATGTTAAGGCTGATTAAAGGCATAGATAGCTTCAATCATAGCTTGTGGAGAGGTGGAAAAATGTGTGGTGAAGTACCAATTTCAATGGGAATTTTTTATGAAGGAGCCTTACTGGTGAAAACAAAGATACTGATGGTCATGCTTTGTTTGCATTCAAACCCTTGATTTTATCCTTGTTTGTAGGAAGCCACTATACAGACACTTTGGAAGGACAAGACCTAGAAAATATTTTGGGTCTTTGTAAAGGGTGTCAGGATCAAAGGTCATTTTTCCATTTTTTTAAGGTTTATTTCAAGTTAATTGAGAAAAAGAGCCTAATTAGGCCTAATTGCTTGTAGCCCTATTTTGGGTGAAATTGGTATGTTTATTGGAACTCATTTAGGGTTCTATTACAAAGTGTGTTTGGGGGTATTGGAGTGGATCCAATTAACATCCTAGAAGCTTACCTCTCCATTTGTAAGTGTTCTTGATCATTTTGGATCAATTAATGTAGATGGGGCAAGAAGAGCTCCAATGGGCTAGGTGATGTATGTTTTGATTTTGTGAATGATGTCTACAAGTTGAAGGGAGAATGATCTTGTGTAGAGATTCCTTGGAAGATTAGGGTTAAGAAAGAACCTTGATAGGTCAAAGAAGTGACCAATAGGATACCCTAGAGGAAGGTAGGGTACAAAGAAAGACTTTTAGTTACATTAGACCAACTGTGTCACTCTTTTCCCAACTGCATCATTCTAGTGACCAACTGTGTCACTCAAGTTCCCAAGTTCATCACTCTTAGCCGAACTACGTCATTCTTAATCCCAACTATGTAATTCAGGTGTCCAAGTGCGCCATGTTTCCTAAAGGTTAGTTTTTAGGCCTTTTTGGTGTTTTAGGGCTCGAATTGGTACTAGAGGTCATTAGGGTCTATTTTTAGATGCATTTGATATTTGTATAAATTGAATATTTATGTAATATCATGATTTATATGTTTTGATGTCTTCTTATGCATTTTGAATCATTTTGAGTTCCAGATTAGGGTTTAGGTTTTTCTGATGGATTAGGGACAACTCTTGATCACCTAAACATGATAAAATGATGTTTTGATGTTATAATGACATGTTCATTTTTATGATAATGATTCTTGATGATTTCATGATTTTTTTTGTGGGTAGAGAACCTAGGTACACTTGGTGAGTGGCTCATAATGGGGGTTGGGGCCCCGAAGTGTCTAGCCAAGATAAGCCATTGTGTGTTGTCTTAATAAAGTGATAGCATTAATAAATCAACTGAGAAAGGGGGGAAAAATATTAATCAAGATTAAGTGCTTCCTCATCCATGCCCCTAGTACTACTATAGACTAGGGATAGGAGTGGGAGAAGGTGCCTTTATGATGGCACAATCAAATATCCTTGTCCTCAAGAAAGGTGTTTGGTTCCCCATGTGCCTACTTTGGGGCTGGGGCCTAGAGGCTAGCTAGGATAAGCCAAGGGGTGAGGTCTATGTGATGAAAATTACCTAGTATGTAGCCTAGAGTCCCTACAATTGATTTCTTATGCCTCTAGTAGTCCTTTTTGACTTGTCTTTTATGTTAATGCTTTGTTTCTAGGAAGGATTTTACCACCTTAAGTATGTCTTAGTTGATTCCTCTTACATGGGCCTTGGTCTCTTTCTCCTAGGTTAGGGGAGTGGGCCTACTTTTCCCACAAGGTTAGGTCGTTAATCTTTATTATATTGAGGTATTGTTTGTGGTTTCATGGATGATATCTGCACGTGTCCCTTTCCAAATTTTTTGTTGAAGAATTTATATTGTACTTTGCATCATGTTGATATGTATTCATGTAATTTTAATGTCCTAAAGGAGTCATATGTATATGGAAAAATTATGTATATTGATGTATTCACACTCAAAGCAATGTAAAGGGAAAGGGGTAGTTTTAGGTGAAAGGAAAGGGAAAAGGGTTATTTTGTATATTGGACATGTTATAGCATTAAATGAAGTTGATTATGTTATTTTTTATAATTAATTTCTCTTTATGTTATCCATCTATGGATATGTGCATGATTATGGTGTACGAAACCATGCCCTTAAGTGGTAATGAAAATTTAGAAAATTAGGGTTAGGCAAGTTGACGTTTAAAATTGAACTAGTTATCAATGTTATATCAAAAATATGTAGGAAGAGAATCTGTAGTAAATTGAATGAATTTTCTAAGATACTAGTCCATTTTTGAAAAAAAAAAATTCTATAAGGTAAAAATTTCTAATTTCAATGCAGTAGTATGAAAATTTCAGGAAAAAGATAAGAAGTAGGTGTAGGTATCACCGCCTTAAACGCAATCAAATGATAATGTTTTTTTCCAATATTCTAGATATAAGCAGTAGACTCATGTCCGGATGTGAGGCATATTGCTTTGTAATTTTTTACAAGTAAATAATAAATTACAATTTTTCTGCTACAACTTTTCCAAAATATAAAAACTCTCGTGTCTGACGCATATTTCGTATTTCAAAAATGTTATATCATTTGAAAGTTATAGTTATTTTTCAATCAGTCTATCAGTAAGGACTTTAGAGGTAACTCATTTAATATATAAATTATAATTACATATTCAACTCAAAATATGACAGTAATTATATTGATGGAAAGTTGAGAATCTCCTTAAGAAACCCGTTTCGTTTCATCAAATTTGGGTGAAAAAAGTCATCATCTACATGGACAAAGTCTGGAGATCAGAGGAAATATGAAAAACACTTTTTTTAAGTTGAACATGTAGGTTTGGCATCCAAAAGCCAAAATCCACGGCAAATCCCAATGCAAATCCTAGTTGTGTCACAAGTATTGTTAGGAATAAGGTGTCTCAACCTTGAATAATTCCTATTCTTATTATTTGTTTTGTAAAATGTATTTCTTGCAAATAATGTTGATGTGTCGGCATCTTGAATTGTGTGTAAGGAGATCATGGCTAAAATGGT
Source organism: Thuja plicata (assembly GCA_018584345.1). Lineage (NCBI taxonomy): Eukaryota > Viridiplantae > Streptophyta > Pinopsida > Cupressales > Cupressaceae > Thuja > Thuja plicata. The sequence continues at coordinate 1,892,173 of MU223294.1, read as the reverse complement.
TATGACAGATTCCTATGACATGTAAGAGCTATGTCAGGAAGATTCAATGACAGGTGAAGACATGTGGCAACTGATAAATTTGAGTACTGTACACTCTTCCCCAATCATATGGTAAAACCCTAATACGGTTATCTTTGGGAGTAGCCTTAAAAAGTGAAGTGCATGATATAAGTGTTTTTTAGGGTTGCAAAGAGATGTGATGTGAGTGTATTGTTGGAACATTTTATGCTGCCGTGATTTGTCTTCAAGGGTTTTGAAATCTTCTGAAAGAACTTGCATTGCAAGTGTATTGTAAGCTGTAATAGTTTTGATCAATACATTGTGCAGGTTTTGGAGTGCTGGGGTTTTTTACCAAAAGGTTTTCCCCAGGGTATATCATTGTGTCATTCTCTACTTTCTATATGCATGGTATGTGGTTGCAATATCTTTGTTAAAGTAGTTAACAAATCTGAAATTGTAAGGGTTTGAAAGAATTTGCACAATACTTTCCTATAGAGATTAGCGTAGGAAGCTATTTCCGCACCTGAGTTTCCTTACAAGTATTGGGTACTTGATAAGCATCAGGTACCCAATAGGTTTGACTAAATAAAAAGAAAAAAATATATGATAACAATATAATAAATTATAATATTATACTATATATATAATATAATACTATATGATATAATATTATATTATAGTTTTAAATATAATAATATTATATGATATTATATATATATAACTATATCATATATTATTTAATAAATTATAATAAAAGATATATAATATATATTATATAATAATGTATATTATATATTATATGATATAATATATATAAAAAGTGTTTTTTTTAAGTCTCTGTCTCTCTCTCTCTCTCTCTCATGACCCATTATGACCCTGTAGGACCCCTAAAAATATATATTAGGGGTCTTAAGGGGTCTCAAGGGGTCCTAGGATACATTAATCTATCCTAGGACCGCTTATATGTATTCTTAGGGGTCCTAAAGGGTCCTAAGTGGTCATAAAGGGTCCTAGGAAACATTAATACGTCATAGAACCCCTTAAGACCCCTTAGGATCCTTTAGGACCCCTAAGATGCACTCTTAATGGTGCTAAAGGGTCCTAAGGGGTCATAAGGGTCCTAAGACACATTAATATGTCCTAGGACCCCTTAGGACCCCTAAGATGTATTATTAGGCATCCTAAAGGGTCCTAACGTGTCTTAAGGGGTCATAGGACCCCTTATAACCCCTTAGGAGCACTAAGATGTATTCTTAGGGGTCCTAAGGGGCCATGGGTGTCATAAGGGGTCATAAAAGGTCCTTAGGGGTCATAAGGGGTCCTAGAACCCCTTACGACCTCTTTGGACCCTTTAGGTCCCCTTAGATGTATTCTTAGGGTTCCTAAAGGGTCCTAAGGGGTTCATAGGACCCCTTAAGATCCCTTAGGATCCTTTAGGACACTTAATAATACATCTTATGGGTCCTAAAGGGTCGTATGTGGTCATAAGGGATTCTAGATTACATTAATGTGTCCTAGGACCCCTTAGGACCCCTTCTTTCTCTCTCCCTCTCCCTCTCTCCCTCTTTATTTTATATATATACATATACATATACATATACATATAAATATAAATATACATATACATATACATATACATACATACATATAATATTTATTAAATTTAAAACATTTCATTTTTAATTAAAATTTTGCAAGACCCCTCCTCTCATGTATCTAATAAAATCTCAACTTTATGAATATGTCTCTTTTATAGAAGATTAGAAAGATTAAAGGTGTGAAATGAGGTGTTTGAATGGAAATAATGTTATAGTTTTCCTTGAAAAATTTTATGGGAACTGTGCACACACATATATCTTTCTCCTTTGAGATAATTTGATGAAAATACATTTTATAAATGATGGCAAAAAGGGGTGATTGAGGATTTTTGTATTTCATGTTTGGTACTTTGAGTTCCATCCTCTAATTGATGTATTGTGAGGGCCTAACCTGAACCGTCATAGAATTTCACTTATTTCCATGATAGACCTTCTACTTGATATACTATTATGATACATTATGGATTAGACTCTAGTAGATAGATGGTTTTACAACATTTGACATGATGTATTTCATTCTATGTTGATCCTAGAACTTGTGTTGATGATGTATGATAAATGATTACCTATGATATGGTTAGTATATTTTAGTGACTTTTGTGATGATGCCATAATACATTAATACATGCATTTTGATTAGTCAATTTAGATGATTATTATGATGATGTAGTTAATCATTGATTTCATGTTAATTGGCTTTACTCATATTGATTAATTATTTAGAGTACATTAGAAATAACTAAAAGTTAGGTGATCAAGAGGATTATCTTCATAAACTTATTTATACATGTGTCTTTAGGAGGAATCAATGTTGATATGTCAATAGTTACATGACAATTTGATTATGATTGGATTATGAAAATTTGTTAATTTCATGATATATGCTTAATTGATATTCTTTTCGTGTATTATGTATATATGTGATTATTTTGGACTACTGATATTTGAATTGAGATGTATAGGATATTGAACTTGGAAATTAAATGGAAAACTAAGGAGCTACTTGACCAGGGAATAATAAAGGAGAGCATCAGTCCATGTGTCATACCTGTGGTTTTGGAATCCAAGAAAGGTGGTAAGTGGAGACTTTGCACTGATTCTAGGGCTATAAATAGGATTACAATTAGATATAGATTTCCTATACCTAGGATTGAAGATTTAATGGACTGTCTTGGAGGGGCTAGATATTTTACAAAATTGGATATGAAAAGTGGCTACCACAAGATTAGGATAAAGGATGTGGATGAATGGAAAACATCCTTCAAAACCATTGAATGGTTGTATGAGTCGAGAGTTATGCCATTTGGGCTTTCAAATGCCCCAAGCACATTCATGAGGTTGATGAATGAAGTGCTAAAGGATTATACAGGTAGATTTATGGTGGTGTATCTAGATGATATACTATTTTTTAGCAAAACAATGGAGGAGCATCTCAAACATTTGGAGATAGTGCTAAAAAGGCTACAAGAGAAACAATTATCTATTAACTTGGAGAAGTGAGAGTTCCTTAAGCAAGAACTTGTGTACTTGGGATTTGTAGTATCTCAAAGTTCATTGAAGGTGGACCCAAGCAAGGTGGAGGCTATTCTAAACTGGCCAACACCACAAATAGGGATAGAGGTAAGGATATTTCAAGGGTCAGCTCAGTTTTACAAGAAAATTATAAGGAATTTTAGTCTTATTTGTGCACCAGTGCTAGACACCATTAAAGGTGGAGTGAAAACCAAGTTTAAGTGGATTTTCTTGGGAAGGCACTTCTCTAGTCCTCCAACCTATGATCACACTCATGAACCCACCCACTCTCAATACCTATCAATGGTCATTCAATCTTCAAGACTGATATCTCCTCCACTAGGCTCCACATACTAAACACACTCACCTCACCACCCATTCGCATTTGGTTTGTTTTTATGGATGTCCTCAAATCCATTTGATTCCTTTAATAATTCATTAACTAGGACCATATTCTTTGGATCCACCACTGCAATTACATAAATAGGAACCTATAAAAATTCCCACACAACATTTAAACTATCAACTTCCTTAGCAAACTCTCAGCCAAATAAATCTTGGTTCATTGTCTCGTCATGACAGACAATAGTCATGTGTACAGGGAAGTTACCCCTAAGTGCCCATCCTTGTGTCTCCTTGACCCTAAATTAAAAGAGACTCCTTAGTACCCTTTCAACTCTCGGTCCTCTACAATCCAACCACTAAACCCTTAAACACAAAAGACTATTTCATTGACCAACATGGACTTCCCATTCACTATCCCGTAGAACAGTAGGACTGCAACTTTAAGAACAGTCACATTAAAAACCATCCAAACAATTGTTAGATTTACTGGAATGATTTACTAAGAGGGGAGGGGTGAATTAGTACCTCTAAAATTTTTATGTGATTAGCCCATTAACCTTTGTGTCATCAAATTTGTATATTCACCTATCTATCTGTTCATCTTTCTTAATGTATGTGAAATCATAACATAATTTCTTTACATGTGTAAACATTCAAGAAACATACATGAAATTAAATAACACATAACACAAGATATGACATCACAGAAAACTCTTGTTAGGAAGTAAAAACTATGGTGGGGATGTCCCCACAAAACTTTACTATCTGTAGATAAGAAGGGAGCTGGTTAAGGCTTACAATTTGATCACTTTTGATGATCTACCCTATTAGGAGTATTAGAGTGGAGACCTATTAGGATCTACTTCATTTGAAGCTTTAGAAACATCTTTAAGTGTGCACTCTGTTAAGATATTTTTCAATAACTCTTAATTCCACCTTCTACTAAAGGATTTTTGATGTGATGCACTTGTTAGAATGCAACTAAATTATAAATGTTGATCTGATAGTATATGCAATCTATAATTGTTGATAACAAATCCTATAAAGCTTACAATGTATATGTAATCACCTTGAGTGATTGAATCATAGCTTGTCTTTGCTCATCGGTAGCCTTGTCTATGTTCTTGAGAACTGATATGATCTATTTCTGAACTTTGAATGAATTCACTTTTGTTGCTTAGATGCTCTTCACAACTACAATAATTTTTCAACTCTTTCTATTACAATTATTGAACATCTATGTATACTAGTTTCTAGGTCCATTCTTGATTCATGCTTTTCAAGTTAACTCTAGATCCAAGGTTTACAACTTGACCTTGATCTTGAGTTAGTTAAGTTTTAGATCCGTTAGGATGCTTTAAAACAATTACAATCTACTTTCTTGACCCTCAAGTAATGATTTAAAACAAATTAAAACTCTATAAATAGAATTACAATGTTTTATCTAACATGGAAAGTCAGATCCACTATTTATGGGTTCTATAACTAACTGTCAGTTCTGATAGTCAGGCTGCTCTGTCAGTCTATTGGGTTTCTTTCATTCTTTGTTCTATCGGGCTTCTACTCTGTCGGTGTCCCTATATTGAACTATTCATCAGATTCCATGCCTTTTCTACTCTGTTGGTGATGTTCATAAAACTATACCATCGGTGATGTCCTTCATGCTTTATCATCGGTTCAACACTTGACAGTGTTCATCGGACAATTCTATACTTAGCATTTTTATGACAAGCATTGTCATCTTGTTGGTTATGCAGTGTGTTGTCTATCGGTTATGCCTATATCGATGACCTTTATCATGTTTTTCACTTAAGTATACTAATGGAAAAACTTAATGTCATCAATCTCCCCCTTTGACATTAGATTCAAAAACTGATATGTGCACCATACTTAATGTCTTAGTATGTACATCTGTGTATACTTGATCCTTAGTCATTTCATGACTCCCCCTATGCATATGTCGATAAGTGTAAGTTTATGTACATATAATTGCCTTCCCTTTTTTTGTTTCCTTTTTTTTATATTGATATATCATACATATGTATCTTTACATATCTATTCCTATTGTACATACAACATACATATCATTTTCCTCCTTGTTTGATAATAAGGGCAAAGGTACTGACAACTTGTCAAAAATGTGGGAGTGTGAGGCTTTGATTTCCTCCACCATCTTCTCCCATTTCTTCTTCAAATTTTCTAGAGCCATGTGCTCAAGTGATATCCTCACATGCATATCATAGATGTTGTCTACCATAGACATCTCCAGGGTCGAGATCAAATTCCTTGCATCTGTAATGTGTTGTTGCAGAGTAGTGAGGTTTGGCAATATGTGAGCCTATAGCTCAATAACCTCATTCCTAAATTGTGTCTATGCATCCCATATTTATTGTCTTAACTTGTTTACCTCTATGATCTTGTCATGATGCAACTTTATTGCATTTGCATCAAAGGTTAAACTTTGTCCACATGCTATCAGATCTGAATCTAATTGGGACAGCTTTTCACCATTCTCTTATGTGAAATTGTCAAGTGTGCACATTTGTTGAACTAAGGTAATAGCTTCTGCAATCATTGGTTCTAATTGACTTTTTAATTCAGAGAGCTTTACCTTGTTTTCTACCACTTCTTGGCTTATCTTCTTAGCTAGTTTGTGTTGATACTTCTTCTCTACCGTTCTTCCATTTCCTTCTCTGCATCTACACTTTGAGTGGTGATGGTGTCGATAAGAAATGCAATTTTTTCCATGACTAATATGTCATTTTAAACTTTTACCTCAGGAACAAGTTGATGTAGTATATCCATAGCTTTGTCAAGTGCTTGGGCTTCTCTATGTGCCTTTCTCATTTTCTCCTATAGGGATTTTCTTTGACATATCACTCCAAACTTTTGAAGTGATTCAACATCTAAAGTGGATGCATCCCCCTTGGGTATTTCGATCACCTCATCAAGTGTTACAGCCAAGATATATTTCTTTATTATTTTATTCTTCTTCTTCTTCTGTTGGGAGATGGACTGGTGAACTACCAGTTGTAGATCTTGAGATTGAATTGATATTGTAGGTGAAGGTCAAGAAGATGAAGCTTCTTCTTGCTTCTGTTCAGAATCCACCTGTTGGTTGTGTGAAGATATCTCTTCAGTGGCCTTGGGTGTATCAACATATTTTTATTCCTTTTCCTTCATGCTATCATCTTTCTTAACTTCTTCATTATTTTCTTTTTCTTTATACTTTCTCAATGTTTCATCCTTGTTAGTATCTTCTCCTTTGTCCTTTTCAATAGACAAATTTTACTGAGTTTTGGTTGCATCCTGCATCTCTGTGTCTGTATCCTTTTCTGTGTCTGATGCATCTTTAATTTCATCATTACCCATGTCCTTGGGTATGTTATGATCTTTCTTAGATAATTTCTCCTGACTAGAATTAACATTAATAGCTTCTATCAATATTTGTATGTTGGTCAAAGTATTTACCTCTGTAGTGTTAGTAAGTGTCTCCTATCTGTTGGTATCACCTTTTGCAATAGTGACATCTTCATATTTTTGCACTTCTTCTGTAGGGTCTTTTCCTGTAATGTCATTAATGATATTATCTAACCATGTTTCATCATTGACATCCTCATTTATGTTACCTTTTATTGTCAATTCTTCTTTGGTAACCTCTGGTTCATCATCCAAGTCAATATGAGTTGGGCTTGGTGGAATTTGGCTTTCTTCACTTTGTGTTTTGTCAAGAGTAGTGTCACGCCATACTTCATCTGCAACTTTAGTGTTCTTGTTGCCTATTGTATCACTTTCTTCTCTTTCCAATTCAACTGATGAATCACTCAGTGTATGTTTAATGATGATGTGTTCTTTCTCTGGGCTAGCTTCCTTAGTGGGATTTTTGAGTATCTTACACCACTTCTTAATGCTTTCTTGATCTATCTCAATTATCTTCCCTTGAAGGAATTTATATGCTCTCATTTTGGGTGAGAATTCCTTTTCATATTTTTTCATCATTTCAACTATCTCTTCCTTCTTTGAATCAGAAGGCATAAGAGTAACAAGTACTTTATCTCTTATCTCCTTTTCTATATGAAGTGCAAATGTCCATCTTGCAAACAATCTATCTGTTAGATCCTTGGGTACTTCATATTCCTTGAATTGAAGTGGAACATAATTGTGTTTGCAAATTTTAGCTATTACAACATCTTCAATTTTATTTTGATCCTCTCGATCAAGTTTCAACCATTTCCTAATATTAGGATCTAAAATAGATTGTGATTCTGAAATGTTTTTACATATTTCATCAATGGTGTTAGGGATCAAGGGTTCTTTCCCTTTTTGTACTTCTTGGTCAGCTTCATCCATAGCTGAGTCATCTAGATCTTCTTTTGTTCTTACCAACTTCCTCTTTTTGGTTTGTTTCCCCTTTGGTGAGACTGGTTTCCTCTTGTAGGTTCTCACTTTCCCTTTCTTCAATGGTGAAGGAGTTGCTTCCATTACTGTTTGGCTTCTTGTCCTTGAAGTAGTTGTTGTCCTTGATTTATTAGGTGGAGGAGTGTTGGTGAATCTGACTGTGTAGCCTCTAAATCACTCTTTTCTGTATCTTTACCGATGGGTGACTGGCCCTTGATTTCTTCCTCCTTTCCTTCTATTTCCTCTTCACCTTCTTCAGTAAAAGAAAATTTCTTCATTAAATCCTTTACCATTTTGTTCTTCTTGTTTACAATTTTATTGACAACAAGATCTGACTTGATTTTTGGTTTGGCTTCTTCATAAGTGCCAAATCTTGGTTTCTTGTTGTCAAATGGTTTATTCAATAGTGCCTTGATGCATTTTGTAGCTTGTCCTATTTGGATTTCATAATCTAGCGGTGATAGCCAAGATTTTCTAGGTCCTACTCGTTTGATATAAGTAAAATCAGTATCTACCATAAAAAATATATCATCCTTGTATTCTTCTATCAAACTCTCTGGTATCCTTCTTCTTTCTTGCATCTTTTCCTTAAATCCTTTGAAATATTCATTCATTAAGTCATCAAAATCCATACCTAATGATTCTATGTGCTCACATATCTATATGGTGACTGGTTTTCTTATGTGCCATACCACTTTGCCTATGGAAGGAAAGTATTCTTCAAAGTAAAAGAATATGCACATTATAAGAGAACCAAACTTACAAGTGTTTGTCCTTGATGACCTTATAGTGTTCATGTTCTCCTCAAGTTGATTTAACAATATACCTAAGAGATCCATCTTCTTTCCTTGTTTGATGATCTTGTAGGTTGTGCTCATAGCAGTGCTTTCTATGTTGTTCATTCTACTGGCCTGAAATATTTTATATCCTACCACACATGCACCAAACTTAAGCTCCTTGTTGATGATGGTGTTAACCTTGAGACCTCTATTATCTGATTTTGCACTTGTTAACTTTTCTACTTCCTTTCTGGATGGGTGCTTGTGATCTTTTGGCTTGTCGGTTGTAGGATATCTAGTAACCACATGAATAACATCTTTTGTTATTCATTTAGGCTCATCAAGCCATAATTTATAGCTATGCATTTTGCTAAGAACTATCCATATCCATTCGGACTTAAAAACCCTAGGAAAGTGCCATGCATTTGTCAGACCTTTCACGTCCAGATGCTTGTGCTCTTCTTTAAGGTTTCTAGTGTCATCACATAGTGCCTTATAGGACTTATCTAGGTCTAGATCTCCTATTTCCAAGATCTTGCAATGTATATAGGACCTTACGTCCTCTACCAACAAAACCCTAGGTGGGATTCTGGAGAATGCTCCAGAATCATCAGGTTGCAATGCAATTTCTAGGTGTAACTTATATTTAGGTTCAACACAAGTACTATTGCTAATAAGATTAATCATTTTCTTCTTATCCTCTTTAAATTTTTCTATTCTTTTAAGTAGATGCCATCGTATTTTAAAATTTAGGGCTTTCCATAATTTAAACACAGTGTGGTTGGTGATTGTAGGTACTTACTAAATCTCTGTGATCACTCATGAATCTATTGAGTCGTGTTTGAATCTTGTTGAGGTCACACTTCAATCTATTCTTCAATCGTTCTTCTTAGCTCTGCTTCATTGCTCAAAAATCACGGGTGAGAAATGAGTTCTTCCATCATGCTTTTATAACCTTTTGTGCCCTAAGTTATCATTAATGCCCAAAAACTCATCAGTTTACAAAGACTGAGTTTGTCGGTTGAGGCATAAATAACATCGTCGGTGTAGGCACAAAGTTTTGGGGTATCTAGCAGATTTGGTAATTTCAATGATGATTGTCAATAAGATGGCGACAACAACCTCTATCTGCTCAAAGATCACCGATGTCTGTCGGTTACACTTAGCAACTTGGCTTTTGTGTAATGCCTGATACATTTCGGTAAGTAGTGTCAATTTTACTGTGTGTGTTCACCACTTCTTATTGGTACCCATTTACCGATGGACTTGTTTTTCAATAATAATACAAGTAGAAATATAGTGCATCTTCAATAATGCCAATTTTGTCAATATTATCAATGTGTAATGGAATTGATGCATAATATAACTTGTCATAATGCAGTTTCATACTTACTTATGTAACTTAATTGGGAATAGTAATGCCACCATATCCATTGGATGGGGTGTCATCATTTGCATTACTTGTTCCAGCACGTTCAATTTTTGTATCTTTTCTCCACATCTTGTTTCTCATCTTCTTGATGACATCAATGGTGTTTTGATTGGGATAAGTGCTTGTTTCTATCAGTCGGTCTTTGAAATCTTTTATCACATGTCCAACCTTATGAAAATGTAAACATGCCATACTTGGATTGGTCCATCCTCTTGGTCTTCTAGTCCATTTTCTCATACATTTGGCAGCAATATGACTATATCTTCCACATGTTGTGCAGTTTACCCATGTGTTATAATCCCAAATATATGAGTTACTGATTCTTGTCAGTTTATAGCCATTATCAGGTTCTTTTGGTGTTTATGTTTTCTTGTTCTTTTTCCAGCACTCCTAATGTGTATGTCCATTCATTTTACAGGTAGGATAGTACTTGTCCATGTAGGTTTCCTTCTTTGGATTTGTCAGCTTTGATCTACATTCATGTGCCTTGTGTCATTTCTTGTGACATTTATAACAATTACCAATGAAAGTAGATTGTGATTGAGGAATACCTTTCATTTTGTTTCTGCAAATGTTTGAGGTGTGGCCTAGTTTTCCACAGTGATTGCATGATAGCTTCTTGGTTCTTGGATTTGTATAAGCATTCCTTTGATCTATTTTATTAGATGATTCTCCATTGTTGGTGTACCCTATACCTATGTAGCTGTTGAATCTTCTTTGTCTATTAAGAAAATCATCCATTCTTTTATTGCTATCTTCATCTTTCTTGATTAATTCATTGTGCTGATTTTGAATTCTAACTTCATGCTTTAGCTTTTCATTCTCTTCTCTTAGCTCACCAATGATCTATATTCTTTTAATGAGTTCAGTATTTAATCTGTTTGCCTCTAGACTCATAAGAATAATCTGATTGGTAATCTCATGGTGATGATCAGTAAGTCTTTGAATCTCTGATTCTTTTTCTTGTAGCTTCTCTGTGATTTTCCTCCTATCATCAATAGCCAATGTTCTCTCTGA
>MU223294.1:1868620-1880683 GCA_018584345.1 Thuja plicata | reverse complement strand
AGGGGTGAATCAGTACCTCTAAAACTTTTATGTGATTAGCCCATTAACCTTTGTGTCATAAGATTTGTATATTCACCTATCTATCTGTTCATCTTTCTTTATGTATGTGAAATCATAACATAAGTTCATTACATGTGTAAACATTCAAGAAACATACATGAAAGTAAATAACACATAACACAAGATATGATATCATAGAAAAATCCTGTTAGGAAGTAAAAACTATGGTGGGGATGTCACCCACAAAACTTCAATATTTGTAGATAAGAAGGGAGCTGATTAAGGCTTACAATTTGATCGCTTCTGATGATCTACCCTGTTAGGAGTATTAGAGTGGAGACCTATTAGGACCTACTTCATTTGAAGCTTTAGCAACATCATTAAGTGTGCACTCTGTTAACAGATTTGTCAAGAACTGTTAAGTCCACCTTCTACTAAAGGATTTTTGATGTGATGCACTTGTTAGAATGCAACTACATTATAAATGTTGATCTGATAGTATATGCAATCTCTAATTACTAATAATAGATCCTATAAAGCTTACAATGTATATGTAATCACTTTGAGTGATTGAATGATACCTTGTCTCTGTTTGTCGGTAGCCTTGTCTCTGCTCGTCAGTAGCCTTATCTGTGTTCTTTATAACTAATATGATCTATTTCTAAACTTTGCATGAAATCACTTCTGTTGCTTAGATGCTCTTCATGGATACAATTATTTTTCAACTCTTTCTATTACAATGATTGAACATCTATATATACTAGTTTCTAGGTCCATTCTTGATTCACGCTTTTCAAGTTAACTCTAGATCCAAGGTTTACAACTTGACCTTGATCTTTAGTTAGTTATGTTTTAGATCCATTAGGATGCTTTAAAATAATTACATTATACTTGCTTGACCCTCAAGTAATGATTTAAAACAAATTAAAACTCTATAAATAGAATTACAATGTTTTATCTGACGTGGAAAGTCAGATCCACTATTTGCAAGTTCTGTAAGTGACTCTTGGTTTTGATAGTCAGGCTGCTCTGTCAGTCTGTCAGGTTTCTTTCATTCTTTGCTCTGCCAGGCTTCTTCTCCGTTGGTGTCCCTATATTGAAATGTTTGTCAGGTTCCATGCCTTTTCTGCTCAGTTAGTGATGTTCATAAAACTGTACCATCAGTGATGTCCTTCATGCTTTGTCGTCGGTTCAACACTTGACAATGTTCGTCAGGAAATTCTATACTTAGCATTTTTTTGACAAGCATTCTCATCTTGTCAGTTATGCAGTGTGTTGTCTATTGGTTATGCCTATACCGATGACCTTTATCTTGTTTTTCACTTAAGTATACTAATGGAAAAACTTAATGTCATCAACAATGTGTCCTTTAAATCAATCATATAGACACCCTCTAATCCATTTTGAGTATATTTTAATTTTTCCACACATGCCACATATAAATTTGATCCATTTAAACAACTTCTTGATTTCATAAAACAAAACAATCTTGCCAATTTGTTGTCTTCTTTGACAAACCTATACACAAAGGTTTATAGCTTTTTAACCAAATCAAAACTCCTTGATCATGCCAATGCAAAGGGGCATAATTGGACTTTTCAAAACATATCTAAAGCACATCAAAATCCAATGGTGCATTAGGGATATATGGCCCTCATACTAAGATTGTTTTTTTTTTATTATTGTCTTTCATTAAAAACAAGAAATATGCACACAAGCCCTAACTGTCACGGTACAGACAGTCAAGACTAAATGTCAAGCTTTGGAAACTAATTCATATTAATTAAAAAACAAAGGATAATGATAATTATAGGCATACATAGGAGAATAAAGCCAAATATATCCAAGAAAGTGCAAAATGTAATAAGATTTCTATTGTATCTGTCTAGATTCTATTATAGTCCGTACCACCATGAACGCCAGGTTTGCATGGAACTTCTCCCCTCTTTCTTTTGATTGTATTCAATAATGTTTTAAACTTTTCCCAATCATGGGAACTGACCAGCTAATTCTCTCAATCGGTCCATGATAGTTGATCTCCTAACACTGCAACCTAATACTTGCTTTGGAGTTTTTCTCCAAATTATATTTGGTAGATAATATTCCATTTCTTTTTAAATTTTGAAACTTAGTTAAATAAACCCTTTACAACCTAAGACTTTTGAATTTTTCCTTTTAGGACCTTAATACAATTTTAAGCCTCCTAGATTTATTCAAAGATCTATCCTTAGCCCTCTAGACCTAATATGCCAATGTTGGACAATTTCACATCTTTTACATCTTTTTGCATATTTTGCAAGATTACATGCTCGTGTTTCTATTAGTTAATCCTATTACACCAAATGGCTCAAAGGCCATGTTATATCATTTCTTGACCTTGTTACTCCTCCAATATTATTAGGTCATTTAAGTGACCCTTTTCTTTCTTCATGAGGTGCTCTGCACCATACTGCCAGGGTTAAAAAGAATTGAGGTCCCATGGATTCCATTGTCCTCTTCCTTGTTTTCCAATTCTTCGGCACTAAGTGATGGTATCTTGAAAAAAAAATGTGTCCTCTCTTTGGTGGCTTCTCGCATCTTCCTTTCATCCACTTTTACTCATGCCAAGTACTCAAATCTGCATCATGCATATCCTTGTCTTCATGATTTAGTTCAATGTAATCATCAAAATAAAACCCTTGAAAACCTACAAAAAATAAATTAGGGAAAAGAAACATCACTTCTTAATCCATTAAAATGTCTATTTGGGTCACCATAGGAACCATATCCTCTCCTTGTTCACCCACTATTCCTAGTGATATTTCCATATTTGGGGAAAATTCAGACTCCATGGTCTCATCATAACCAATTACTTCCACTATCTTGTCTCCATCCTCAAGCTTATTTATAGAGATCATTGTTGCAACTTTTTTTTTATGCCATTCTTCTTGGAAAAGAAAACCATTACACAAATTAATGGATATTTCATTAGCCTCACAATATATAGACATAGAAATACCTTTCTATTTTGTACCCTTATCCACTGTCAATGGACATATCATTGTCCCAACTACACATACCTTTGTATTCTCAGTGAATGGTTTCTCCACATCACCATTTTCATTTACCATATTTTTCTTCTTCTTCAAGAACCTTTGCAAAATCTTGGATCTTCTCTTTAATAGGTGCTTTGTCATATTGTTTTTTTTTTTTCAAGAACTCATCTCACTGTTCTTGTTCTTGGAGTTCTTCCATCATCTTCTTGGTTTCTTGTATCCGGGCTTCATTTTCTTTTATTCTCATCTTTAGGTTTATAATCTCTTCTAGTGCTTGGGTTCTTGCTTCCTCCTTTCTTGGTTCTTATTTCTTCTTTTTCTCTACTTCTTCTCTTTGCTTTCTTTCATAATATTTAAAGGCTTTGCATGCCTTGTAGATTACCCCTTCTTCTATTATCAAATATACCTTGACTATCTTTACCAACTGCAAGGATCTACTTCCTTGCTCTGATACCACTTGACGCAGAGCCAAGTAAATTTTCTTGTGAATGCACTTCTCTAGTCCTCCAACCTAGGATCACACTCATGAACCCACCCACTCTCAAAATTTATCAATGGCCATTCAATCTTCAAGACTGATATCTCCTCCACTAGGCTCCACATACTAAACACACTCACTTAACTTAACCACCCATTCACATTTGGTTTGTTGTTATGGATGTCCTCAAATACCTTCATTTCCTTCAATAATCCATTAACTAGGACCATATTCTTTGCATCCACCACTTTAATGACATAAATAGGAACCTATAAACATCCCCACACAACATTTAAACTCTCAATTCCCTCAGAAAACTCTTTGCCAAATAACTCTCAGTTCATACTCTCATCATGACAGTTAATAGTCATGTGTATAGGGTAGTTACCCCTAAGTGCCCATCCTTGTGTCTCCTCACCCCTAAATGAAAAGAGACTACTTAACACCCTTGAAACCCTTGGTCCTCTACAATCTATATGTGGTAAATTTGGCCTTGTTAACTCACCATACACTTCAACATAGTCCTTCTTCACCAGATACACACAAGACTAAATATGAGATTATTCATCCTATCTTCCTGCATGATTCGACTTTTTTCCTTCTATCTAGACGGGGTTTTCAGAATAGCCCTCAGAACAAGAGTCTCACAACCATAGACCAATCTAGGAACGAAGGATTTTTCTCCATGAATGCAATACAATGCAAGATTATTCTAAGAATTGAAAGATGTGAGATTAATCTAAGACATGATTTCAATGCAATTATTCTAGAAATTTAAACTATCTTATTGCAAAATGAAATTATTCTATATGAGATTATCAGAATAGAAACTTTCCTCTTTGAAATAAAACAGATAGAAAAGCTAGTTCAGAATAGAAAGCTTTATTTAAAAGAATACAATAAATTATTTTTCTCTCAGCTTTAACTGTTTTCTTTCTTTGATTTAATTATATTTTATTTGAATTTAATTGTTTTCTTTCTCTTTAAAGCACAATTAATTCAAAGATTCTATTTTTGAACAAGAAATTATTTTTGAGAGAATATCCAATTAATTAAATAAATATGACGTCATAAATAGGTTTTTCTCAATTATCTGAATAATTAAATTCAATTATTGAAATGAGGATATTTATTTAATAATTAAATATTATTTAATCCCTTTTTCATGTGTCTTAGCTAAAGATGGTGAATTAAATTTAATTAAAGCGCTAGGACTTTATTAATTGAATTAATTCAATTAGAGGGTTTCTTTAGCCAATAGATATTTATGAATTAAATATGATGTATGATTAATGCAGGTTTAGGGTTTTCTGTATTTAACACTTAGGTCGAGTAGAGTCAGTCAAAACTCAGAATTGCCTAGTACAATAGGACTTTGATGATCTAAAAGAGTGACAAAATGCAACAAAATTGGTTAGGGTTGCAAGATGCCAATTTTGGGGTGTTACACAATCCAACCTTTGAACCCTTAAACAAAAATGACTATTTCATTGACCAACATAGACTTCACATTCACTATCCCCTAGAATAGTAGGACTGCAACTTTAAGAATAGTCACATTAAACACCCTTCAAATAATGTGTCCCTTAAACCAATCATATAGACACCCTCTAATACCTTATGAGTATCTTAAATATGTCCACACATGCAACATATACATTTGTGATGACATTAAGTTTTTCCATTAGTATACTGAAGTGAAAAACATGATAAAGGTCATCGGTATAGGCATACCCAACAGATAGCACACTGCATACCCGACGAGATGACAATTCTTGTTGAAAAAATGCTAAGTATATAATTTCCTGATGAACACTGTTAAGTGTTGAACCGACGACAAAGAAAAAGAGGACATCACTGACGAAAAATTGTCGACGGATCCAAAATCACTAAACTTACAGTACAGTTTTATGAACACCACCGACAGAGCAGAAAAGGAAAGGAACCTGAAGAACAGTTAAATATAGGGAGACCAACAGAGCAGAATCCCAACAAAGCAAAGAAAGAAACAAACCCAACAGACTGACAAAGTAGCCCGACCATCAAAACTGACAGTTAGTTATAGAACCCGTAAAAAGTGGATCTGACTTTCCACGTCAGATAAAAGATTGTAATTCTATTTATAGAGTTTTAATTTGTTTTAAATCATTACTTGAGGTTCAAGTAAGTATATTGTAAATGTTTTAAAGCATCCTAAAAGATCTAAAACATAACTAAATAAAGATCAAGGTCAAGTTGTAAACCTTGAATCTAGAGTTAAACTTGAAAAGCATGAATCAAGAATGGACCTAGAAACTAGTAGATATAGATGTTCAATCATTGTAATAGACATAGTTGAAAAATTATTGTAGCCATGGAGACAATCTAAGTAGCAGAAGTGAATTCATGCAAAATTCAGAAATAGATCATATCAGTTCTCAAGAACACAAAGAAGGCTACCGACGAGTAGAGATAAGGTATCATTCAATCACTCAAGGTGATTACATATACATTGTAAGCTTTATAGGATTTGTTATCAGCAATTAGTGATTGCATATACTATCAGATCAACATTTATAACTTAGTTTCATTCTGACAAGTGCATCACATCAGAAATCCTTTAGTAGAAGGTGGACTTAACAACTCTTGATAAATCTCTTAATAGAGTGCACACCTAACGGTGTTGCTAAAGCTTCAAATGAAGTAGATCCTAATAAGTCTCCACTCTAATCCTCCTAATAGGGTAGATCATCAGAAGTGATCAAATTGTAAGCCTTTACTGGCTCCCTTCTTATCTTCAGATAGTGAAGTTTTGTGGGTGACTTCCCCACCACAGCTTTTACTTCCTAACAGGAGTTTTCTGCGATATCATATCTTGTGTTATGTGTTATTTATTTTCATGTATGTTTCTTGAATGTTTACACATGTAAAGAAATTATGTTACAATTTCACATACATAAAGAAATTTGAATAGATAGATAGGTGAATATACAAATCTGATGACACAAAGGTTAATGGGATAATCACATAAAAATTTTAGAGGTACTGATTCACCCCTCGCCTCTCAGTACATCATACCTAGAAAATCTTGGCTATCACCGCTGGATTATGAAATCAAAATAGGACAAGATACAAAATGCATCCAGGAACTATTGAATGAACTATTGGATAGAAAGAAACCAAGATTTGGCACTTGTGAAGAAGCTAAACCAAAAATCAAGTCAGATCTTGTTGTCAAGAAAATTGTAAACAAGAAGAACAAAATGGTAAACGACTTAACCAAGAAATTTGCAGTTATTGAAGAAGGTGAAGAGGAAACAGAAGGAAAGGAGGAAGAAACTGAGGGCCAGTCACCCATCAATGAAGATACAGAAAAGATTGATTCAGAGGCCACATAGTCAGATTCACTACCTCCTCCTCCACCTAAGAAATCAAGAACAACTGCTGCTTGAAGGACAAGAAGAAAAATATCAAAGGAAGCAACTCCTTTACCATTGAAGAAAGGGAGAGTGAGAACCTACAAGAGGAAACCAGTCTCACCAAAGGAGAAACAAACAAAAAGGAGGAAGTTGAATAGAACTCAAGAAGATCTAAATGACTCAGCTATGGATGAAGCTGACATAGAGTAGAGAAAGGGAAAGAACCCTTGATCCCTAAAACCATTGATGAAATATGTAAAAACATTTTAGAATTTCAATCTATTTCAGATCCTAATATTAAGAAATGGTTGAAATTTGATCCAGAGGATCAAAATAAAATTGAAGACGCTATAATTTCTAAAATGTGCAAACATAATTATGTTCTGCTTCAATTCATAGAATTTGAAGTACCCAAGGAGCTAATGGACAAATTTGTGCTTCATCAAGAAAAAGAGATAACAGAAAGAGTACTTGTTACGCTTATGCCTTCTGATTCAAAGAAGGAAGAGATAAATAAAATACAGAAAAATATGAAAAGGAGTTCTCACCCAAAATGAGAGCATACAAATTTCTCCAATGGAAGCTAATTGAGCTAGATCAGGAAAGCATTAAGAAGTGGTGTAAAATACTCAAGAAGCCCACT
Source organism: Thuja plicata (assembly GCA_018584345.1). Classification (NCBI taxonomy): domain Eukaryota; kingdom Viridiplantae; phylum Streptophyta; class Pinopsida; order Cupressales; family Cupressaceae; genus Thuja; species Thuja plicata. The sequence goes on along the minus strand of MU223294.1, from coordinate 1,873,129 downwards.
AAGGAAGCTAGCCTAAAGAAAGAACACATCATCAATAAAGATGTATAGGATGATTCATTAGTGGAATTGGACCTAGAAGAGAATGATGCAACCAACAACCAAAATACTAAAGTTGCAGATGAGGTATGGCCCCACACTAGTCTTGACAAAACTCAGAGTGAGGAAAGCCAAACTCCACCAAGCCCAACTCATATTGAGTTGGATGATGAAGATGAGGTTACCAAAGAAGAATTAACAATAAAAGGTAACATAAATGAGGATGTCAATGATGAAACATGGTTGGATAATATCAATAATGACATTATAGGAAAAGACCCTACAGAAGAGGTGCAAATAGATGAAGATATCACTGTTGCACAAGGTAATACCGGCAGACAAGACAAACTTACTGACACTGCAGAGGTAAATACAGTGACCAACATGAAAATATTGATAGAAGCTATTGATATTGATTCAAGTTAGGAGAAATAATCTAAGAAAGATGATGACATACTCAAGGAAATGGGTAATGATGAAATTAAAGATGCATTGGACACATAAAAAGATACAGACACAGAGATGAAGGATGCAATCGACACTTAACAAAAGTTGTCTATTGAAAAAGATAAAGGAGAAGATACTAACAAAGATGAAACATTGAGAAAGGATGAAGAGAAAGAAAAGAGTGAAGAAGTTAAGAAAGATGATAGCATAAAGGAAAAGGAATAAAAATCTATTCAAAAACCTAAGGCCACTAAAGAGATGTCTTCACACAACCAACAGGTGGACTTTGAATAGAAGAAACAAGAAGCTTCATCTTCTTGACCTTCACCTACCAAATCAATCCAATCTCAAGATCTACAAATAGTAGTTCACCAATCTATCTCCCAACTAAAGAAGAAGAAGAAGAAAGTAATGAAGAAAGACATATTGGCTGTAACACTTGATGAGGTGATCGAAATACCCAACTAGGATGTATCTACTTTAGATACTAAAACACTTCAAAATTTCTGAGTGATGTGTCAAAGAAAAGCCATACAAGAGAAAATGAGAAAGGCACATAGGGAAGCCCAAGCACTTGACAAAGCTAGGGATATACTACATCAACTTGTTCCTGATATTAAAGTTGAAAATGACATATCAGTCATGGAACAAATTGTAGTTCTTACCGACACCATCACCACTCAAGGTTTAGATGTAGAGAAGGCAATGTAAGAACAGGCAGAGATGAAGTATCAACACAAAATAGTTGAGAAGATCAGCCAAGAAGTGGTAGAAAACAAGGTAAAGCTCTCTAAATTAGCAAGTCAATTAGAACCTATGATTGTAGAAGCTATTACCTTAGTTCAAAAGATGTGCACACTTAAAAATTTCACAAAAGAGAATAGTGAAAAGTTGTCCCAACTAGATTCAGATCTGACAGCAAGTGCACAAAGTTTAACCTCTAATGCAAATGCAATAAAGTCACATCATGACAAGATCACAGAGGTAAAAAGGTTAAGACAAGAGATATGGGATGTAGAGACACAGTTTAGAAATGAGGTTACCGAGTTGCAGGCTCACATATTGCCAAATCTCACCACTCTACAATAACACATTACAGATGCAAGGAATTTGATCTCAACCCCAGAGATGTCTGTGGTAGACAACATCTATGATATGCATGTGAGGATATCACTTGAGCATAAGGCTCTAGAAAATTTGAAAGAAAAATGGGAGAAGATGATGGAGGAAATCAAAGCCTCACACTCCCACATTTTTGACAAGTTGTAAGTACCTTTGCCTTTATTATCAAAAAAAGGAAGAATGAATGGTGCATATGTACAATATACTACATTAGAAAAAGGAGGAAAAGGATATGTATGTTGTATGTACAACAAAATATCAAATATCAGAAAAAGGGAAACAAAAAAAGGGCAAGGCAATTATATGTACATAAACTTACACTTACCGACATATGCATAGGGGGAGTCATAAAATGACTAAGGATGAAGTATACACAGGTGTACATACTAATACATCAAGTATGTTGCACATATATTTTTTGATACTAATGTCAAAGGGGGAGATTGATGACATTAAGTTTTTCCATTAGTATACTTAAGTGAAAAACATGATAAAGGTCATCGGTATAGGCATACCTGACAGACAACACATTGCATACCTGAAGAGATGGCAATGCTTGTTGTAAAAATGCTAAGTATAGAATTTCCTGATGAACGCTATTAAGTGTTGAACCGATGACAAATCAAAAGAGGACATCACCGATGAAACATCACTGACAAATCCAACATCCCTAAACTGACGGTACAGTTTTATGAACACCGCTGAAAGATCAGAGAAGCCAAGGAACCTAACAAACAATTAAATATAGGGACACCAAAGGAGAAAAATCCTAATAGAGAAAAGAAAGAAACAAATCTGACAGACTGACTGAGCAGCCCGACCATCAAAACCGACAGTTAGTTACAAAACCCGCAAAAAGTGGATCTGACATTCCACGTCAGATAAAACATTGTAATTCTATTTATAGAGTTTTAATTTTTTTAAATCATTACTTGAGGTTCAAGCAAGTATATTGTAATTGTTTTAAAGCATCCTAATGGAACTAAAACATAACTAACTAAAGATCAAGGTCAAGTTGTAAACCTTGAATCTAGAGTTAAACTTGAAAAGCGTGAATCAAGAATGGACCTAGAAACTAGTATATATAGATGTTCAATCATTGTCATAGACATAGTTGAAAAATGATTCTAGCCATGGAGAGCATCTAAAAAAAATAAGTGAATTCATGCAAAGTTTAGAAATAGATCATATCAGTTCTCAAGAACATAGAGAAGGCTACCGACGAGCAGAGACAAGGTATCATTCAATCACTCAAGGTGATTAAATATACATTGTAAGCTTTATAGGATCTGTTATCAACAATTAGACATTGCATACACTATCATATAAACATTTATAATGTAGTTGCATTCTAACAAGTGCATCACATCAAAAATCCTTGAGTAGAAGGTGGACTTAACAGTTCTTGATAAATCTCTTAACAGAGTGCACACCTAACGATGTTGCTAAAGCTTAAAAAAAAGTAGATCCTAATAGGTCTCTACTCTAATACTCCTAACAAGGTAGATCATCAGAAGTGATCAAATTTTAATCCTTAACTGGCTCCCTTCTTATCTGTAGATAGTGAAGTTTTGTGGGTGACATCCCCACCTCATTTTTTACTTCCTAATAGGAGTTTTCTGCGATATCATATCTTGTGTTATGTGTTATTTATTTTCATGTATGTTTACACATGTAAATAACTTATGTTATGATTTCACATACATAAAGAAAGTTGAAGAGATAGATAGGTGAATATACAAATCTGATGACACAAAGGTTAATGGGCTAATCACATAAAAGTTTTAGAGGTACTGATTCACCCCTCCCCTCTCAGTACATCATTCCAGTAATTGTTGACATGGGGCCATTGTTGACATTATTTATTTGGGTGTCATAAGGGGAGTTTTGGAATGAAGCCATGAGGGCCATAAGGTTTATTAGGTTTGCATTGTAGAGAAATGAATGGTTATGTAACCTTTGTGAAGACATTTGAAAATTTTGTTTTGGCATTATCCTCCTAAGTAGTTGGTCAAGCTTCACCTCATTATTTGGGTCATTTAGTGACCTTGAGTGTGAAGCTTTGGGTTGGGAGATTTTTTGTTTTCTTTATTGTAAATCTATTTGTGCACATGTGTTTGGTTGTGCGTTACTCAGTTGGTCTTGGTTCTCCTAGCTTGAGGGTGGCCTTGTAATAGGCCTATGGTTGGGAGGTTATCCTCCATGCTCATGGCATGATCTTTATTTGTAGGTTTTCATATTGGGTATCAAGGATAGGAAGATGGTGGGGCAAGAAAGTGCATTGGGTTAATGTGTAATGCAAATTTGAAGCCTTCTTGTGAAGAGAGTTAATATAAAATTTAAAAAAAATGTAAAGTATGGATTTAATGGTTCTTCTATGCAATACTTTTCTTGAGTCATTGATTCTAGTTAGCAAAGAAACTTTAAGTTTTGCATTCTTATTTTTTGTAAAGAAAATAAAAATCTTGAGTTGTAGAAGAGAAATAAAGGGGAAATATATGCTTTCCAATTAAAAGGTTAATTGGTTATGTCAAGTCTTGTATGTTAACTTGTTGTATGGATGCTAGTTCTTGGTTTAAAATAATAAAAAATAAATAAATCTGAATATCCCTTTTGTCAACATGTGTGCATTTAGTTAATAAGTCTATATACATGGTTTTATAAATAAAGGGGGAAAAGATGAAAATGCATATAAACTATTGAAGAGAATGGGAGATTATTCCTTTTATTCACATAAATTTCTAAATCTAGATTTAGATTCATTTATTTAGAATTTTTATTTCTATAAATATATATAGACATATAAACACATATGTATACATGATTTAAACCTTAAGGAAAAAGAGGTAAACTTATTTTATTTTATGATGACAATTACAATATGTGTGTGTGTGTGTGTATATA
>MU223294.1:1815767-1868514 GCA_018584345.1 Thuja plicata | reverse complement strand
CCTAGGTCCAGATGTACCAATTCAACTTTAAAACACTTTAACCAACTCAAATCCACTCAGTAATCCACTCGATCTCTATAGCATGAAATTAGTAACATAAATTTGCAGTTTACTGTCCTAATGTAATCAACTTGCAGAATATAAAACTCGTAACAGTAAAACACATCAAATAACATTCACACAAGTATGACACCAGGGTTTAACATGGAATGTTAGGATTGGATAATATTGAGAGGGGGGTGAATCAGTATTATGGCACTTAATTAAATTCTTCAACCATTTAAATATCATCCATAAACTTGTAGTGAAAAAAAGAACATAATAAAATGACACAGTACTCATAACACCATGTTTTTTTTTTCGCCAAGGGAAAACCCTGGTGGGGATGGTACCCACAAGCATGTACTAAAGTATAATGTCCTTGTAAGGAGATCTAGCCTTGTTAGGAGCTGAATATTACATATTACATTTCCTTGTTAAAGGAATTACAACCATGTTAAAGGATCACAACACCCTATTAGGGGCCAGCTAATCTTACAACTCTTACAATATAATTCAGGTTACAAAGAGTTCTTAGTCATGAACAAAAATAAGCAACACTTGTGCTTAGATAGTTCCTTTTAATAATCTTCAATGATCTCTGTCATTCTCTGCTCTTCTATTCACTTATCCAACTATCCACTGCTTCATTACAACATATATTCTATCATCTCACTATCTTTATCAAAAATATCTTACATATATATCTCACAACTTAACAAAGTCGGCTCTCAGTATGAATATTATAAATATTGTTAAGCTAGCCTTCAATACAAAATACATTTAATAAAGTAAATACTAAATGTATAGTCAGTTCTTTTGCATAGTCAATGTAGAGGTTATCAACAACCAAAATACAACTTCTATTGTCTGGAGTCCAAGCCACACTCCCTCAAGCTTCGCTACTATCAAACTGCTATGTTTCATTGTTCTACTGCAATATGTCTATCTTCAATTCTATCTAACTAACCATAGACTCAACCAATTCCAAATTGATCTTAGGTGGAGGTCATACATACCCCATACTATCTTTCTCTAAGATCTCTTTACCTATATCATCGATCTCGATCTTTGACATCCAAAACACTTTTGTATCTCTGCTTCTACACTTAGTCAATTTCTGAATCACCAAAACTTATCTTCTCTGGAATTGATCTGAAACCTAGATGTGTTGCCATAAATGACAACCAAAAATTAAATCACATTTACACAAAATTGACTACTTTCCAACAATCTCTCCCTTTGGCATTGATGGCAACACTTAACAAAGAATTGAATAAGTGTTCCAACAGATCTGTCTCCTTTATAACCTTCCTTTCTTTTTCACTTTTCTTTTCTTCTCTATATAATTTTTTTTCCTCTCTTCTCCCCCTTTGACAAAAATGAAAAAGGTGCATATACAACAAAAGGTTTAATTCTTCCTTACCAATTTCAAAATATCCTGAAAGGAATCTTCCAAGATCTTCACTTCTGTAGTCCATGTCTTGAACAAAATCTGGCTAATGTGAATTAAGCTATTCAGTACAAAATGATGCAGTCTCAACTTCTTTCAAGTCTGTGGGCATAGATTTCTCCAATGAGTCTATCACTTTCTCCAAGTCTGAGAGATGAACTTCAAGTATTAATAACTTAGGAGTGATAAAGCTTTTCAACAAATTGAATCTTGTCAAAACTCTCCCTTTCTCATTATCTAATACACTAAGTTTGGCCAAAATTCTTGTGACTTCTTTATCTAGCTCTATTGTGGATTGTGAGGATGTTTCATAGGCATCCATCATACTATTTAGATTTTCCTTCTCTTTGGCAATAATGTCTTGTACATTCTAAATATGCCTTATCGGATTCATGCAATAACTGAACAATTTTCTCCCATGTCCGATGTTGCTTCTTGCATTTGTCAAGCAAGTCTTCACAATGCCTAAATCCCATGTTATAGATTTGTAGAATTATGTTATCTTCTTCTCAGAGTATGTCTTCTTTGCCTTTTCTTCTGCTATCTTCAATAGGTTCTCATAATGCCCATCAAATTCATCAAGTGTGATTCTCAAATTCCCCATGTCATCTTTATTCTGGAAAACAATAGGTGTTGGAATAAATTTTTTTACAGTATCAATTTCTCTTGTGATTACTTTTTCCTTCTTGTCTCCTTTCTATTTTGACCTTTCCTTTGCTTTGTTCAAAGTAGTAAATGCCAATTTTACTAGCTCTACTTCATCCATGTTGTCAACATTTACATCACTACTTGCCAAAAATGAAATGGATGATGTGTTTACCTCTTTCTTTTCATCCTATTTCTGATCTGTCTTCTTTTCTTCTTCCTTCTTCTATTCCTTTTCCATTTTCTGTTCTACTTCCTTCTTCTGTCCTACCTCATCTACCACAAAAGTATCCATATTCCCTGAAAAAGGGTCTTTTTCATCTTGAGAGGTGTCAAGAGTTACTTCTACACCAGAAACATAGAAATCTGGTGATGGATCTTCTTTTCTCTTCTCAGTACATGTCTCTATATCCTTAGATCTCTCACCTATTCCCAATTGTGTGGGTGATGTGGTCTTAGGAGGTGAGGACTTGTTAGAAGTAGTACTCATTAGTATCTTCTCTAGTGCCTTCTAAGTTTCCTCAGCAATTTCATCATACTTCCTCGCCATTATTTTCAATAATCTCACCTTGGTCCTTAGTAGGGGTTTTAGTTCCTTGTATACTTTGTCCCTTTCTTGGACTGATATAATAGGCAACTTTTTATCTATTTCTTGGTTTTTGATTGTCATATTCAATTTGTGCAACATGTTTTCATATTTCCAATCTCCCATAAAGGTCTATGGGTATGCTTCCTTCAATTTCTAGTAGTGTCTTCTTGAAGGTAACTAGGTGCTCTATCACAATGTCCTCAATTTTAAGTTGGTCTTCTTCTTCATACATGTTATAATATTTGTTAATTGTAACCAATTTTCCTTTCTCTAATGCTCTCTTCTCTAGCATCTTTAAGTCAGGTTTCCAAATGTGTTTTTCTTCTTTCTTCTCTTCTCCTGTTGTGCTCTATTCTTTAGGTGATGTATGCATGCTTGATCTTGTTACTCTAGAAGTGATAATTTCATCTTTTTCTATTTGTTGTTGAGGAGGAGGTGGAATTTCTACCATGATTACCTTAGGAGTGGGAGGGGTTGTAGTACTTCCACTTGCTGGTCCAAGTGACCTTTCTTCCATCTTCTTTTTGACTTCTTTAAGTTCTTCTTCTATCAGTCCTACTTTAACTCCACATTCATGTACAATATTTTCTATCTTTCTCTTCCTTGGACCTCTAGTCTATTATTCTCTCACTTTTGCTGATTTTTCTTCATAAGTTCCCCATATTTCCTCTGTTCAATCAATCTCTGATGCAAGGAAATTATCTACTTGCATGGTAAGTACTTCAAAAATTACTTCATAACCCATGGGATAACACCATTTCTTCCTGGGTATAACTTCTTCAAAGCATACACAATCAATTTCAACCATGAAACTGATTGTATCTTTGTATTTATCAACAATGTCTTCATGTATTCTGTATCTTGTCTTCATTTGTCTCTGTAGTATCTTGATCATACCAAATAATTCACAATCAACCCAAGTAGCATTCTGTCTTCTATAGCTCTATGAAATCAATATGCCAGTAGGTAATCCAAACTTCCAACCACTAGGATGTAAACTAGGAGACTTGTGCTCAATATGAATGAACATATGCATCAACAATGAACCAAATCTAAAGGTTTTCAATTTGTTCTTCTTCACAAGATTCACATTCTCAAGGAATTGTTGTGCTAAAACTTTGCATAGATTATACTGTACATTTTTTTTCACCATTCTCCATGCCATCATGATTACTCCAGTGGATACTGAATTAGGTCTACTGCTGTAGTAGAACTTGTACCCAAGTATCATCGCTATAAATCTTACATCTTGCTGAAAAATGTCATTTACAGTCATTGCCTATTTGTCCCATTTGGAATGAGTTAGGGTTTCAACTTCTTTCTTCACATGTTTCTTTGTAATGGGGATGACTCCGGTGTTGTCCAATCCTGTGATCTCATGGTTTAGGTCACTACAAATCTTCACAGGTTGATCACCAATCCAGATAAATTGATCATGAACCCTACTTAACAGTATTTTGAACCATTCATCTTCATCGATTTCACATAAATCCAGAATTTTCATTATTCTCATTTGATTAATATGCTTGTATTCATCTCTCATGACTCCATTGTCAGTCATATACTCCATCTTAATTAATATATCATCAATTCCCAGTATGTCATACTTACAATGTATGTAAGCCCTAATATCTTCTATGTGTAACACACCATATGAGGTTTGAAAAAAAGATCCCTCTGGATCCTCTTCACATGATTTGAATGGATTTTTCTTAAACTTATACCTAGGTGTATCTATAACATCAAAAATAATAGGTGCATCCATGGATAAATGATGTAAAATACCTTTCTTTCACTGAATTTTGAGTTTATCCTTCAATCAATCACTCACGACCAATGTAGAATAATCTAAAATTCTCTACTCTCTGATTTCCTTAGCTTACTCTTCATCAAATGGTAAAGAGATAAGTCATTAAGTGGTGCTTTATACAAGTTAAGTTGTGAATTTCACTTTCACTTAAAATTTTCCAGTCGACTGTTAGATCTTGTGAACAAAGTATGTGTGTCATCTAATTTTGCGCTCTTAGATGTATACTTCATGATGTCAGCCAAGATTATACCCAAGCTCACTCTAGCTCAATCCATGAATTTCAGGGCAGGATATATTCTATTGTCTATATCCAATGCTCCCCCTAAGGCCATGATCGGCCAATTAGGTTGATTCTGTCAAGCCACCATTAGGCAAAGATCGAGTAGCCTCTACTTACTCTCCCTGAACTGATGTCTCACTATTTTCTTTGATCTTCCATATCTTACCACTGTTTCTATCTTCTACCTTCTTGAAACAACTTTCAAAATCACTCTTCAAATCTGCAACACTCTTACCATTATCATTTCCATTCTTCTATGAATTCATAGGAGGTGGTACTCTTCTGTTGTCTTTCCATTATACCTACAAAATTTCACTATATGTCCTAGATTATTGCATTTGTAACATATAGGAGGTCTTCTTTCCTGATTTAATTTTAGCTTACAATATTTCACAATGTGTCCAATGTTATTACATTTGTAGCATGTAGGTTTCATTGTAGATTTTCTCCCATTGTCTTGTCTATATCCTAATTGATTAGGTTTTCTGCATTCTATTTTCTTGTGCCCATATCCATTATAGTTAAAACAATAACCATAAAAATTTCTAGAAGGGGCATTACCTATGTAGTCTCTCTTCATGTGTCCAAATCTATTACAGCCAAAGCATCTACCTCTGAAAGGTCTGATCTTCTCTTTAGGTGCTTCAATAGAAGGTTTATCAATATCAATCTTCTCATTTGATTTCTCTTCTAGATTCTTTGAACATTCGGCTTCATTAAAGCCAATACCAGTCATATCACCTTTAGGTTTCTATTTGTCTCTCTGTTCATCAATCAAATCACTATTGGTGTGAAGTTTTTCAATGTGTTTCTTTGCTTCAACAAGTTCACCTTTTATAATCTGATTATATTTTTCCATTTCTAGATACTTGTTCTTGTAGTTGTCAGCCTCATTCCTCATTTGATCTAATGTATTGTTTAAAGTTTCTTCAACTTTCTTCTTAGCATCCTTCTATACCTGTATTTCTTTAGCCATAGTCTCATTTTCAAGTTTCAGAGTTTCATTTTCTTCTTTCAGTTGCTTCACCTAATCTGAACTGCCTTCATTTGAATCCTATTTTATTTGAACCATAAGATCTTGTCTTTGATTTCTGGAAATCTCAAGTTGATCTTTGAGTTTCTTTATAAATTTCTCAACTTTTCGTATGTTGAATCTCAACTCTCCATTCTCTACTTTTGCTTTATCAAGGTCTTCAAGTACAACGCCAAAATTTTCTTCCACACTGTCTAAATCCATTCTGATCTCCCTCAAGCTATTAGACTTTCTCTCTAAGGGCCAAAATCTCTAATACTAATTGTTAGGATTGGATAATACTGAGAGGGGGTGAATCAATATTATAGCACTTAATTAAATTCTTCAAACATTTAAATATCATCCATAAACTTGCAGTAAAGAAAAGAACATAAGAAAATGACACAGTACTCATAACACCATGTTTTGTTTACCAGGAAACCTTGGCCAAGGGAAAACCCCGGTGGGGATGGTACCCAGAAGCATGTACTAAATTATAATTTCCTTGTAAGGAGATCTAGCCCTACTAGGAGCTAAATATTACATAGTAAATTTCCTTCTTAAAGAAATTACAACCCTGTTAGGGGTGAACTGAGCTTACAACTCTTACAATATAATTCAAGTTACAAAGAGTTCTCAGTCATGAACAAAAACAAGCAACACTAGTGCTTAGATAGTTCCTTTTAATAATCTTCAATGATCTCTATCATTCTCTACTTTTCTTTTCACTTATCCAACTATCCTCTACTTCATTACAACATATATTCTATCATCTCACTATCTTTATCAAAAAGATCTTACATATATATCTCACAACTTAACAAAGTCGGCTCTTAATATGAATATTATAAATACTGTTAAGTTGGCCTTCAATAAAAAATATATTTAATAACGTAAATACTAAATTCATATTTGGCACTCTTGCATAGTCAATGTAGAGGTTATCAAAAACCAAAATACAACTTTGATTGTCTGAAGTCCAAGCCATACTCCCTCAATCTTCGCTACTGTCAAATTGCTATGTTTCGTTGTTCTGCTATAGTCTGTCTATCTTCAATTATATCTAACTCACCATAGACTCAACCAAATCTAAATTGATCTTAGGTGGAGGTCATACATACCCCATACTATCTTCTTTTAAGCTATCTTGCCCTAGATCATCAATCTTGATCTTTGACATCCAAAACACTTTTGTAGCTCTGCTTCTACACTTAGTAAATTTGTGAATCAGAAAAACTTATCTTCTCTGGAATTGATCTGAAACCCAGATGTGTTTCCATAAATTACAACCAAAAATTAAATCACATTTACAAAAAATTGATTACTTTCCAACATGGAAACCCAATATGGGAAAAACCATCAGTAACATGCAACCATTTTTTCACTTTTCTAAAGTGAGCTCTGTGAAAAGCCAACCGTGTCAAAGGTGACAATACACATTGTTAAATGTGACCTGGTTAAAGGATTTAATCACTCTATCAAAATTGACCCTGGTTAGAGGGCTTAGACCATTCCATTAGAATGTCACCTTGATTAAAGGATTTAACAACATGACTTTTAGGTCAACCTCATTTAAAAGAATTTTGCAACTAATACAATGGTTATAAAGCAATAGAAAATTATGATCTGAAACATACAACTCACTTTGCAAATACAGATCCAATTATAACTCAAGTGCTAATTCACTGACTGACCTTCATTGACATCTCTATCACTCTGATCTGCTAAAAAATCCTTCAAGCAATCACCACTATGCAATCCTATACTACTTTCTTCAGCCTTCTCTTCGTTCTGCTTAGATTTTTCAAATCAACTAAATTAACCTCCTCCACTTACTCATAACCTGCAATTAGGTTAATCTTATACCTCTCTGATCAGGTAGTTATATCCTTTTCCACTTAATCATCACTGTAGATCTTAGGGTTAGGTCAGATCTAATGAATCCTTCCAACATTTTGTTTCCATCTACATTGTAGAATACACCTCAAAACTCCTTGAATCCATACATAAAAATGGTTAAAGATATATTAATTGCTCATTTAATTCTCTGCAACAATCATCTTTAATTTAAATATGCTTCACATATCCCAAGAAAATCAACTATGTCAGTTGGGATCTCAAATCTTAATTAAACTTCAAAATTACTGACACTCTGTCATCACTGTGTTCTTCCACTTGGTCATCTTTGTGTAACGTGATAATTCTCTGACACTCAGAAAATACTGAAGCTCACTCAACACTAAATTTTCTCAGCATATACCATTACTCAGTCAACCCTCGCATCACTCGGCAGTACTATTATGAACTTATGTTTCTTAAACTTGTGCTCTATAACTTGGTAAAGACTAAACTTGTAGTCATCCAAACTTCACTTGTTGATAAAGATAAACAACATTACCTTGTTGAAGTGCAATCAAATCAAGTACCCATTATATTTTCACATAACTCAACCATTTCACTTGGTCTTCTTATTATCATCTATTTTCAAATCTTCTTTATCAATCAATTGATATAGCACTTTACTAGATAGCAACTAACTTACCAGTTAAGGTTTGAAATCAATGGAAATTAAATAATTGTTTCAATTATAGTTTCCAACAATCTCCCTCTTTGGCATTAATGGAAAACACTACATGTAAACAACACATGCAAGGTTTCCAACCAATCCAAAAAGTATGTTTTGTAAAAGGTTTTTCATTAATGTCCTTAGCTTCATTCTGATTCTCTCCAGTACAAATATTAGCTCCCTCTTGGATATATTTCTCTTTGTAGCTTATCTCCCTCATTGTTTATTTCTCCCTCAAATAGTATATCTCTCTCATAGTCATTTCTCCCTATGTCTTACTAAATTCTCCCTTGTTGTACATTTCTCTCAAGTATTTCTCCCTCTTTGACAGCAATGCCAAAGACATACATCTTCAACATGTAGATATCTTTGTGTCCACTATATGCTTCATCTGCCATCTTTCTTATGACTGATTAACATCTTTTTCTTAACACTTCACAACTTTAGGCAACTCCTAAAGTGTGACTACCTTTGCATCAATTTGTCAGATATTCTATACAGTATATTTGATGCATTCACTTCATGTGATCTTAGTTAGCCTTAGATATGGGAATAACCCCTAATTTACCTCTTAAATACTCATGAGAATCCTTAGGCAATGCTTTTTTAAATATATCTACCAACTGTTCCTTTATATTTACATATTCAAGTCTCACTTTTTTGTCTTGTACCAACTCTCTCAAGTAATGATACTTGATAGCAATATGCTTGGTATTTGTATGCATCATAGGGTTCTTTGAAATATTAATAGCACTAGTGTTATCACAAAAAATAACAACTAGATTAGTGATTTCTTCTTTCATACCTTTCAATAATTGCTTGATCCACACTATGTTTGAATAATTCACTGGTGCTGAAACATATTCAGCCTCTATTGTTGATTGTGAAATATAGTTCTATTTCTTTCTTGTCCAAGAGATTAGTCTCTTTCCCAAAAAGAATGCACCACCACTTGTGCTCTTTCTGTCATCAATATTACCTTCTCCATCGGTATCTATGTAAACTTTTAGTTCAAACTTCTTATTCTTCTTGTAATACAATCCATAGTCCTTTGTTCCCTTCAAATATCTCAATATCCTTTTTACTGCAATTAGGTGACTATCTTTAGGATTTGCAAAAAATATTGCAACAATCCCAACTTCTAATGCAATATCATGTCTTCTATGGACAACATATTGTAACTTTCCAATCATTGATCTATACAGTGTTTGATTGACTTCAGTTGTCTCATCTGTCTTTGATAGTTTCTGTCTGGTAGCCATAGGTGTACTTACAAGTCTAGAATCCTCCATGCCAAAGGTTTTTAGTATCTCCTTGATATATTTAGATTGAGTAATGTAGATACCTTTCTTCATCTGATATACTTGCAAACCAACAAAGAATTTGATCTCTCCAAACATAGACATCTCAAATTTAGTTTGCATCACTTTTGCAAATAATTAGCATAAAGCATCTTGTCCTCAAACTATGATATCATCAACACATATTTCAGCTAACAATATCCCTTTACCTTTTTCAGACTTTAAGTACAAATTACTATTGTCATTTGTCCTTGTAAATCCAATCTTGACTAATTAATTGTGTAATCTTTCATACCATGTTTTGGGGGCTTGCTTCAATCCATATAATGCTTTATGTAGCTTGAAAACCATATTCCTCTTTCTTGAATCAACAAATCCTTCAGCTTGTTTAATGGATACCTCTTCTTCCAGTATTCCATTTAGAAATGTTGATTTGATATTCATTTGATATCCTTTGAATCCCTTGTAAGCTGCACAAGCCAATAGAATTCTAACTCCTTCCAATTTGGCAACTGGGGCAAACGTCTCACCATATTCAACACCTTCTTCTTGTGCATAAGCTTTGCATACCAATCTGGCCTTGTTTCTTATAACTTCTCCATGTCCATTCATCATGTTTCTAAATACCCAGTTGCTTCCAATAACATTTTTGTCCTTTGGTCTAGGTACTAGTGTCTAGGTTTTATTCTTCTCAATTTGTTCAATTTCTTCATTCATGGCCTGTATCCAATCTTCATTTCCTAGAGCATCTTTCACTGTTTTAGGCTCAAAATCACATAATAAGCATGTCTAATTTTTCAATTTGCTTCTATTCATTACGTTAGAATATTTTTCTCCAATGATTCGATCTAGTTTATGATGTCTTCTTACATATTTTTGCTAGTGTAGGCTATGGTCTTCTTTTCTCTTGTTTTTAATCCTCAGATTCATCATCAAAGTTAATTTTAGGTTCATTATGTGTCTTCGCTTCTTCCTCGACAATCTCCTCCTGTTTCTCAGAAACCTCTTTCTGTGACTCGGCATTTTCTTTATGTTGCTCGACAACCTCTTTCTGTAGTTCAATAGTTTCATTTCCTAGTTCAGGAAAAGTGTTGGCCTCTCCTTCATTCAAGTAAATGAAAGATCTATAATCTTAAGGTTCTTTTTTGCATTCTACTTCATTCTTTTCTGCATATTCATCAATTCTAACATTTTCACTTTCCACAGCTTTGTTAGTGTTAGAATTTAAACACTTATATGCTTTTCTTTTAGTGGAATAACCTAGGAATATGCTGGTGTAGGGGCACCTAATCAAAGAAGGTCAAAGAATCATGAAGAATAAATATTTTTTTAATGATGTTCTAATTCATTGTGACCATTTTTATGATGTATTGATTCATGTTGAATCCATTTGTAAGTACAGGAGCAAGAATTGTAATGAGGTTGTTGAAAGTTGTCAACAAGGTCCTAGATAGGTCTAGGGGGTCAAAATGTGAGAAATGATCCATATAAATGTAAAAATTATGTAATAATTCCTTGAATTTCCATTATGACCTGTTTAGAAGGTTATCACAAAGTTGTGAGGTTGTATGTGTCAAAATGCAAATATTGCATAAAAACTTGTAATGCAACATTTAAAAAGTTGCTCTAAAAAGTTGTTGGGAAGATGAAGAGGTAGTTGCACAATTTTGGGGGAAGTTATACCAGTTGATAACCAAAAAGAGGAAGTGAGGAAGGTTATATAATCTCTCCTTGGTTGAAATACAAGGGGGAGGTGAAGAGTCTACAAAGTTGTGACAGAAGTAGCAGTAAGCATTTTGACTGCCACCATTCTTGGTGACAGTCATAAAGTTTTGAATCTCATCCCAAGGAGATTTCTAGGAATAGATGTTTGAGGAGGAATGTGGACACACCTCCCAAGTGCATTTTAAAGTTTTTATTCTTATTAATTCAATAAACAAGTTGTTTCTTTTAAATCTTTGACTATCTTTTTGTTCTGTCATATTTTCACCAGTTGCAGAGAATTTATTAAATGGATAATGGATTAAATAACGTTAAAGATGTATTGGGAAATATTCTATGTTGAAATATATTTAATTTTAATCAAGATGGAGGTATTTTTATGCAGGATCCAAGAAGGTCCATGGAGTTTAGTGGGAACGGGTTCCAAACCATCAATTCTAGGTTAGATGCAAGGTTCTGATCATAACTTTAATTTCAACCAATGGAAAATTATAAATACTAGTTTATTTTGAAGTAGATTCATTACTCTTTAACATATATTTGGTTTTAAGGTTAATGGTCATGTATTTTTCAAGTTATCTGATGCCCTAGGCGGATTAGACATGTGCATTTCCCATTTTCTTGGTGACAGTAAACACAATCTCAGTTCAGAAGACATAGCTAGATACTCGACCATTGGATCATTTTAATCTTAAAATATGTTGGACAAAAACTATTTTGAAACATTCTAACTGGAGTGATTTGTAAACTATTTTCTAGTTCTCAAGTAATTAGCAACAGATTACAGGTATATAAAACTGTCATGAAATGACAGTCATAACAACAGAGATAGTTGAAGTTATTTGTGATTTTGGTCTAATGTTTTGACATGTACTGTTGGTAGACAAAAGGATGATGGAATCAAGTACTTTTTTTTTTTATCCAAGTGTTTTGTGGATTAATATTTTCAAATTTAGAGTCAGTGGTACTTGAGAATGATGATGTCTTGTGAAGGCTAGTGTTGGTGGTTGGATGGCAACATGATTTCAGTTAGGGACAGAATGTGAGGATAAAGTTTTTTTGTATTAACAATATATGTGAGGACTTAGATGGACAAGGACAAGTTGGGAAAGGTGATGGGAGTAACAAAGGTATAAACATTTTATTAGTGATGTTTTGTTAAGTTATAGAGCATGACCTTTGTATAAAACAATTTTGATTTGAAATCTAAAATGAGGATATAGCCAAGTGTATATGAGTCAATCATGGAGAATGATGGAGTAGAGTATTGGATTGACCTTAATATAAAGCTGAGTAACTAAGTTAAGAATTTATTTGGATTATTTAATTGGTGATCTTGGAATAAATCTTGAATGGATGTTTGGATTAAGGGACTAAGGTTTCTTTGGTAGAGGAACCTATCATATATGGTTCTCTGATTTAGAGAATTTGTTTGCCTCTAACAAGTTTTTCATTTGTTAAAAGGATATTGTATCATTAGGATCCTAGAGATTGGATGAGTTTCCCTAATGCTCTAAATTATATTGGTATTAGATCTAGAAGCTCCTGAGAGTGTGAGGATTCACACCAGGACCTATCTGTATGTTATGGTTATTAGATTCTTGCTGATAGAGTTGTGGTTGCAAGTGCATATCCATGAGCTGCACATGGGAAGACATGGATTACTATCAAAAGTGCCATGGGAGATGGTTTAGGGCTAGAGAATATGGTCCATTTGGTTTCCAAAAGACCTGGGGAGAGAGGCATAGAAAGTACTCCTAGGTGAGGCAAGGTAGTTGGTTAGTGCAGCATTGGAGAGTGGACACATGTTTGAGAGAAGCACCTTGGAGAGAAGCCCTATGTACTCAATTAATGGGAGTCTCATCTTAAAGGCATGGTACAATAAAGGTATCAAGAAGAAAAAGATGAAAAGATACACATAAAGACAAAGAAGAAGCCAAAGTTCAAGATGCAATTTGTAGTCCATTATTTTGCAGGTTATTGCTTATACCTTTTCCAAGAGACTTGGAAAGTTTTCAAGATCAGTAGTATGGTGCAGGGTCACCTAATCAAACAAAGACAAAGAATCATGAAGAATAAATATATTTTTAATGATTTTCTAAGTCATTGTGATTATTTGTATGATGTATTGATTCATGTTGAATCCATTTGTAAGTACAAGAGAAAAAATTGTAATGAAGTATTTGAAAGTAGTCAACAAGATCCTAGATAGGTCTAGGAGGTCAAAATGTGAGAAATGATCAATATAAATGTAAAAATTATGTAATAAGTCCTTGAATTTCCATTATTACCTATTTATAATGTTATCACAAAGTTGTGAGGTTGTATGTGTCAAAATGCAAATATTGCATAAAAACTTGTAATGCAACTTTTAAAAAGTTGCTCTAAAATGTTGTTGGGAAGATGAAGAGGTAGTTGTACAATTTTGGGGGAATTTATACCAGTTCATAACCACCAAGAGGAAGTGAGGAAGGTTATATAATATTTCTTTGGTCAAAAACAAGGGGGAGGTGAAGAGTCTACAAAGTTGTGACAGGAGAAACAGTCAACATTTTGACTGTCACCATTCTTGGTGACAGTCAAGAAGTTTTGAATCTCATCCCAAGGAGATCTCCAAGAATAGATGTTTGAGGAGGAATATGGACACACCTCCCAACTACATTTTAAATTTTATATTCTTATGAATTCAATAAACAAGTTGTTTCTTGTAAATCTTTGACTATTTTTTTGTTCTCAGTCACATTTTCACTAGTTGCAGAGAATTTATTAAATGGATAATGGATTAAATAATGTTAAATATGTATTGGGAAATATTATATGAGGAAATATATTTAATTTGAATCAATTTGGAGGTATTTTCATGCAGGGTCCAAGAAGATCCATGGAGTTTAGTGGAAACGGGTTCCAAACGCTCAATTCTGGGTTAGATGCAAGGTTTTGACCATAACTTTAATTTCCACCAATGGAAAATTCTAAATCTGGGTTTATTTTGAATTAGATTCATTACTCTTTAACATTTATTGTGTTTTAAGGTTAATGGTCATGTATTTGGAAAGTTATCTGATGCCCTAGGCAGATTAGACATGTGCATTTCCCATTTTCTTGGTGACAGTAAAAACAGTCTTGGTTTAGAAGACATAACAAAATAATCAACCGTTAGATCATTTTAATTTTCAAATATGTTGGACACAAAATATTTTGGAACATTCTAACTGGATCTATTTGTAAAAAAATTTCTGGTTCTCAAGTTATTAGCAATAGAGTACAAGTGTATAAAAATGTCATGAAATGACAGTCATAACAACAGAGATAGTTGAAGTTGTTTGTGATTTTGGTCTAATGTTTTGAGATGTATTGTTGGTAGACAAAAGGATGATGGAATCAAGTACTTGTGTTTTTTATCCAAGTGTTTTGTGGACTAATATTTTCAAATGTAGAGTTGGTGGTACTTGAGAATGATGATGTCTTGTGAAGACCAATGTTGGTGGTTGGATGGCAACATGATTTCAGTCAGGGACAAAATGTGAGGATAAATTTTGTTTGTATTAACAATATATGTGAGGACTTAGATGGAAAAGGACAAGTTGGGTAAGGTTATGGTAGGACCCAAGGTATAAACATTTGATTAGTGATGTTTTATTAAGTTGTAGAGCATGACCTTTGTATGAATCAGTTTTGATTTAATGAAATCTAAAATGAGGATATAGCCAAGTGTATATGAGTCAATCATGGAGAATGATGGATTAGAGTATTGGCTTGACCTTAATATAAAGTTGAGTAACTAAGTTAAGAAGTTATTTGGATTCTTTAATTGGTGATCTTGGAATAAATATTGAATGGATGTTTAGATTAAGGGAGTAAGGTTGCTTTGGTAGAGGAACCTATCATATATAGTTCTCTGATTTAGAGAATTTGTTTGCCTCTAACAAGTTTTTCATTTGTTAAAAGGATATTGGATCATCAGAATCCTAGATATTGGATGAGTTTCTCTGATGCTCTGCATCATATGCCTTCATCACTTTTGGCATCAAGTTTTCCATTTCTTTTGTCTTTCAGTATATAACAGTTGCTTCCAAAAACTTTGAAGTATTTTGCATTAGGTGCATAACCATACCATAAATTATAAGGTGTAATATTAGTACCTTTCTTGAATTGTACTTGGCTCAAGGTATAGACTATTGTACTTACAGCTTCTCTCCATTACTTTTGTGCAACATTATTCTTTATCATTAGTGTTCTAGCACAATCCATTATTGATCTATTCCTTCTCTTGGATATGCCATTCTATGGGGGAGTTCTTGGAGTAGCTATTTGTCTCTTAAATCCTCTATCATTGTAGAATAATTTGAACCCATTAGATATAAACTCTCCTCCTCTATCATATCTTAGAAAACTGAAAAGAATCATATTTTTCATTGAGAAACATTACAGTCATCATTCTAGAATAGTCATCAACAAATAGTATGAAATAATTTTTACCTTGGTAGCTCTGCACACCAATAGGTCAAAAAAGGTTAGTATGAACCAATTCCAAAACATTTTCATAAGTATAGGTTTTTCTCTTGAAACTAGACTTCATCATTTTTCTCAATTGACATTGCTTACACATAACATTATCAGGTTTCTTCAATCTTGGTAATCCTCTTACTCTTTTCATCTTACTAATATTTACCAAATTGGCAAAGTTCACATGACATAACCTCTTATGCCATAACCATATATCATCATATTGTGAAAACAAAAATGTCTCATCAAATAGGTCTAGATAGAACAAATTACCTCTTTTCTATTCACCACTTCCAATTAGTTCACCAGTCGCATCAAAGATTTTAGCCTTTCTGTGATGAAATTCAACTCGGTATCCAGAAGTGTTCAACTAAGAAACACTCAAAAAATTAGAGTTAAGACCTTTGACCCAATAAGAATTATCACATGTGATCTTATCAGATGGTTTTATTGATCCTTTTCCTATCACAAGACTTGGTGTATCATTTCCAAACTTAACACTACCACCATTGAAATAATGTAAGGTTTCAAACTTTTTTTTATCACCTTTCATGTGATGTGAGAAACCACTATCAATTATCCATCTATCATCTCTATATCATTTTCATTAGATTTATCAAATTCACTATTAGTATCTTCTTCAGCAATAAAGCATGATTTCTTACCTTTGTCTTTATAGTCCTTATACCTTCTAAAGTCTCTATCATCCCTTTTTTCTTTCTACTTTTTTTCTCTTCTTTCATGCTTGTCATTTGTGTCAGGACATCTTGCTGCAATATGCCCAACTTTGTTACATGAAAAATAGATTATAGTAAGTTTACCTTTGAATTTTCCTCTTCCTCTCGGTAGTCTTCCAACCATAAGTGCTTCAAGTTCATCAAGATCTTCATCAGAAGTGTCACTATCTCTATTCACATGTCTTTCTTTTCCTTTCCTTGATTTATGAAGAGTCAATTGTGATTTCAATGCAGAATCAACACGATGAGGAGTCAAATTATCAAAAATTGACATTTCAAAAGTAGTAAGTCTACCAACTAGACCGTCTAGAGTTAAGTTGTTAATAGGAGTACATCTCATTTCTTGTATAGCAGATACCCTAATAGCATATATAGGAAGTAAGTTTCTTAGTACCTTGCTAATAAAAATATCATCACTAATAGTTCCATAATCTTCTCTAATAGCATTTACAACCTCCTTAACTTGGCTACAATATTGAACAATAGTTTCACCATCTTGCATTCTCATTTCATCAAACTTACCTCTCAAATTTTCAGATTTGGCTCTTAGTACATTTGTATCACCTCCATAGATGGTTTCTAGTGTGTCCCACATTTCTTTTGCAGTTTTGCAACCTTTCATATCTTTGAATTTAGGATAGCTTGGGGCTGATGCAATCTCCAACATTTCTTGGTTGTGTTCTTGTTTTTCTTTCATCTGTTGAGTTATCATAGGTGTAGGCACTGTTATGTATTCATGTTCCACATAATATTTTTCTGAATCTCCAATACCAGTTAGGTGTAGCTTCATCAAACTTTTCCATGCAGGGAAGTTCTCCTTGTTCAATTTCGGTGCCTCCTTTTTATACATCTTGATCTTTAGCTTCAAGTACCTTCAAAATTTTCTCTATAAGCAACCAATGCTCTGACAACAATTGTTAGAATGACTCAAAATAATAGAGAGGGGGGGTGAATCAGTTATCCTAGGTACAGATGTACCAATTCAACTTTAAAACACTTTAACCAACTCAAATCCACTCAGTCTCTATAGCATGAAATCAGTAACATAAACTTGCAGTTTACTGTCCTAATGTAATCAACTTGTAGAATATAAAAATCTTAAAACTACAACACATCAAATAACATTCACACTAGTATGAAACCATGATTTAATGTGGAAACCCAATATGGGAAAAACCACCAGTAACATGCTACCAATTTTTCACTCTTCTAAAGTGAGCTCAGTGAAAAGCCAACCCTGTTAAAGGTTACAATACACACTGTTAAATGTGACCCGGTTAAAGGATTTAATCACTCTGTTGAAAGTGAGCCTAGTTAGAGGGCTTAGAACATTCCATTAGAATTTCACCTATATTAAAGGATTTAAGAATATGACTGTTAGGTCATCCTCATTTAAAAGGATTTTGCAACTAATACAATGGTTAGAAAGTAACAACAAATTATGATTTGAAACATACAATTCACTTTGCAAATACAGATCCAATTATAGATCAAATGCTAATTCATTGACTGGCCTTCATTGAAATCTCTATCACTCTGATCTACTCATAAATCCTTCAAGAGAATGTGTCTGCCGTCAGATTAAAAGAGACTTACTGGACAGATGCAAAGCATAAAGTACGTCGGAGACATTAAACTTAGGAAAAAATAAAATAGACCTCGATAGGACATAGGAAATAAAAGAATGAAGTCCTCGCACATGAAAATATTATACCAATGGATTAAATAACTTAAGTGGCTCTCAAAAAAGTAACTTAAAAACATAAGGATCAGGGGAGACTTAATGGGTTAACCACCATGAGGAGCAAAGGGTTTAAGAACATAGCCCAAAATTTGCAAAAACAAGCAGGAACAACACCAACGAAAACATATTTTTTGTAGTCCTAATAGGGAGTATGGTGTAGGAGCCCCAAAATCATAAAGGCATCTTCAAGATTTCCTAAAACATCTAGGACTTCTTGTTTTCAATGATGATCCATTTGTAAGACCTAGTGCCAAGATTTGGTCTGTATGAACCACTTGGTCGACTATGGTCAAAGGATCCACAAATCTTCAAATTATGTTGTTATTGTGTTTTAGGTGTTCATTAAGTATTTTTGGTCCATTTTATATCCCTAGGCAAGTGAGAAATTAAAAATTGTTCATTTTGAGAAAAATATGCAAAAATGCAATATTTGCATAAAAAGTTGCATAGCAACAATTTGTCGACTTGACAACTTTTCAAAACATGGTTGTAAACCTTACTCCCAACAAATAATTGTTTGAAATGAAGTTGTAACCATTATAGGAACTCATCAAATAGCACTTACAGGTGTGTGGATCTATAATTGTTTTTTAACTTATCAATAAAACTGAACCATTTTCCTGCAAACAATGAATTCTTTTGGATCTGTACGACTCTGTACAGACTCAAAAAGTGGAAGACCAATGGATTGTTGAAGTGGAGTGAATTAAATTTCATTTTCATTTGGTTTTAACCTTTTATCCATTGTAGAATGCAAGATAATGTCATTTTGGTGAAAACTACCTGAAAACCCTAGTTACCTAGGGTTTCCCTAAATAAATGTCTATTTCTCCTAATTCCACCGTTGGAAAAATTTGATATTTGGTAAAATTAGGGGAATGTACATAGTTTACATGATTCCTAAATCATTTTTCAGGTTTGTGGTCAAAGCAAGGAATTCCAATTGATTTTTGGTTGACATCTCAATGTGGCAACTAGTGAACAACATAAGCAATTGATGACAGACACATGTTGGGGTTTCATAAAGAACTCAAATTGAAGATTTGCAGTAAATTTAACATGGATAAAATCCTTGGGTCAATGGTTAGTCTCTTCACTCCATTGCATAGGTACATCCTTTGTTAATCTGTCCTAATTGGGGTAATTAGGTCTGCCATGCATATAAACATTTAGGCACTAAATGATTGAGTCAAAAACCTTGAGTTGGGGTATAGTTGTAACTTGGTAGAGGGTATCTTAATATGCCATTATTTTTCCTAGTTCTTTGGGAAAGTAAAGAGTTGTGGTCCAAAACTATCTGGTTAGGGCTACAAGGGAATTAGGTGCCTAAAGAGGGAAGTACCATAAACAATAGTCATGAATGAAATCCACTATTGGATTTGTGTCATTTTGATCATAAATAAGACCTTGGAAAATTGATCCAACCCCAATCCATGAGTGTTGGAATAATGGAAAGGTGTGTACTGAGAGGGGAGGGGTGAATCAGTACCCTTAAAACTTTTTATCAATTAACCTTTTAATCCTTTGTAATCAATTCATTGTATTACCAACCATTTTCTTTCTTCTACCTTAGGCATGTAATATCAATTCATAAACTTAATTGCATGTAAACATTCATAGAAACATTCATGAAATGTAATGACACATGACATAAGATTTGGTTATGCAGAAAACCCCTGTTAGAAGGTAAAAACTACTGTGGGGATGAAACCCACAAAGCTTCACTATCTATAGAATGGAAGGGGATAGTTAAGGCTACAAGTTTGATCACTTCTGATGATCTTACCCTATTAGGAGTAACATTTAGATTTGTTAGGTCTACTCTGTTAAGAGATTTAAACACTATTTAGTGTGCACTCGGTTAAGATATTTACATAAGGATTGCTAAATCAACCTTCTCAAAGGATTTATTCTATTTTCTACACCTATTCAAATGTAGTCAAAAATACTTATTGACCTAAATATATGCAATCTATAATTTCTGAGTACAAATCATTTTAGCTCACTATGTATGTGTATCACCTAGAGTGATTGATCAATGCCTCTGTTCTTCTCGGTAGCCTTGAATCTTGTTCTTGATAACTAATTTCATCTTTTGTTATTCTTCTGCATGAAACTCTATTCTGATCCTTAAGATGTTCTCTACGGCTATAATCATCATCACACACATGTGTTTTTATTGATTACACATCTATTTATACATTCAATTGACCTATCTAGGTTTCACACTTTACAATGATGACTCTATGATCAAAAGTTTACAACTTGACCTTCATCTCCTAGTTTGCATGTTTTTAATCAGTTAGACTGATTAAAGAAATTACACATGCTTTACTTGTCCCTCAAGAAATGGATTTAAATCTATTCTTTTATCTAAATATAAAACATAAGCATTTTATCTGACGTGTAACTCAGACCCACATTTCTCAGAATTAAAGATGTCTCTCGGTAGACTGGTGCTCAGGTTGCTCTATAGTCTTTCCTCAGTTTACACTGTAACCTATCTTTTAGGTTCCCTTGTAAACTTATCTTTTGGGTTCCTCTATCAGGTTTCTCTGTTGGGTTCCATTTTTGGGTTCCACTTCAACATTTTTAGGTTGCACTATAAATTGTGTTGTCAGTTTACATTGTGATCATTCTATCGGTGTTAGTGCACTTAGCATTTTTGGTGACCTCTCTGAACTTCTATGTTGGGTTACACTATAACCTATCTTTCTATGTTCATGTTACCGATGGTTCCAAAACTATTTCTCTTGTATACTGATGGTAAAATGTGATCATCAATCTCCCCCTTTGACATTAGTATCAAAAACTGATATGTGCAAAACTAAAATATTTAGTATACACCATGTGTTTACCTTGTCAATATGACTCCCCCTATGTGTATGCATCGGTATAGTATATGTACATGTATATATATATACTTGCCTTTATACATATATTTCCTCCTTTCTTTACATTTCCTCCTTTCACCTTATCATTTTCCTTTATCATATTATTACCCCCTTTTCATATCATTTTCCCCCTTTTTTTGATAATAAGGACAAAGGTGTAATACTTACAACTTTTCAATAATGTGGGAGTGGGATTTTTGAGTATCCTCCATGTGCTTCTCTCATTTTTCTCTTAGGTGCTCAAGGGTCATGATTTCCAATGTTATTCTTGCATGCATATCATATATGCTTTTGGTAGCTAACATTTCTAGTTGGCAATCAATGTTCTTGCCGATGTCATATGTTGTTAGAGTAATGTGAGTTTGGGTAGTAGTAGAGCCTAGAGCTTAGTTACCTCATCTCTGAACTTTGATTCTACCCCTTGAATCTCAAGTCTCCACTTCTTTTCTTCCATTATCTTTTCATAATGTAATTTGATTGCATTATCATTGTTTGAGAGACCTTGTGCACTAGTAGTAAGATTTGCATTTATCTTTGCAATCTTTTCACTATTTTACTTAGTGAAGTGCTCTAATGTGCATAACTTTTGAACTAAGGTGATAACTTATGAAATGAGTGGTTCCAATGTACTGACCAGTTCAGATAGTTTAACCTTATTCTCTGCCACTTCTTGTTTGATTTTCTCTATCAATTTGTATTGATATTTCTTCTCTACACATTCTTCAATTGCTTTCTCTACATCTACATTCTGTGATGTGATGGCATTGGTAAGAATGGCCAATTTATCAAGTATAGGATCATCTTGATCAAAGTTGGTATTAGGTACAATTTGCAAAAGTATTTCCTTGGTTGTTTCAAATACCTGTGTGTCATGTGTCTCCTTCATGAGTTTATCTTGAATTTCTTTCCTTTTACAAAGTTTATCTTTCCTAGGATCACAGTTTGGTATTTCAATGATTTCATCCAATGTGATAGTATTTTTATTCTTCTTGTTCTTTTTCTTTAAAATTGTGGTGGAGGTAGTTGTATGCACCACTATATAAATATCCTTTGCTTGGTCTAATTTTATTGGTGAAGGCTTCAGTGGTGTTGTGACTTTTGCTTGCTTCTTAGTATCTACCTGTTGGTTGGTTGTGGACATCTCCTCATCAACCTTAACATTATCAGTAGAATCTCCTTCAGTTTCCTTGGCATCACCTTTCTTTTCTTCTCCTTTAGCATCTATCTTCTCTCCATCTTTTACCTTTTGATCATCAATTATATTTTTCTACTCTTCTTCACCCTTATCCTTCAGCATGCTTGCATCCTTGTCGGGTGACTTCTCCTTTTCTGAGATAATATTGATAGCTTGTATCAATAGTGGCATTTTTCATGGTATGTTCACCTATGTAGCATTTTTTTTTGTGTCATGTTCCTCGGTTTGGTTGGGGGCAACAGTGACATCTTCATCTTCCTTTACCTCATCTGCAGGATCACTTTCAGTGATATCAATGATAGTTGTATCTATGATTTTATCATCTGTAGTATCCCCTAGTGATTGTAGAATTTTAGGTATGTCATCCATAGCCTTTCTTTCTTCTCTGTTCCATTCAACTTGATTGTCATCCTCACCATCATTTATAAGAATGTGTTGTGGGCTCGATTTAGCCTAATTTTCTTCATTGTGAAGCTTCTCAGTTAGAGCTAACATCCTCTCAAGGCTTGTATCCTTTTCTGGTAGATTTAGAATTTCTCTCAAAGCTTTATCTCTTTCTTTGTCAAGTTCTAATAAGATGCCATGTATACTTTGTAGGCTCTTAATTTTCTTGAGAAATTATTTGAATTCTTGTCCATCATTTCATATATCTCTTCCATCATGGACTCGGGTGGCATTATTGTTATGAGGTATCTTTCGCTTATCTATTTTTCTATTTTGAGGGCATATGTCCACCTTGCTAAAATCATGTCTTGAAGCTCTTGTGGCATCTTTTTATCAAATTGTACAAGTACAAATTTGAATTTAATCATTGCCTGGATGATGGCTTCTTCTATCTTTACCTGATTCTTAGGCTTCAGAGTTAGCCACTGTCTAATATTAGGATTATATATGCCTCTTGACTTAGCAATTGATGTAGCAATTTCATCAATAGTTGTAGGGACTTTGTGATTTTCAGCTTGAGCTTCTTTCTCATCTTGCTCACTATCTTCCTTGTCCTCTTTACTTCAAATTAATCTCCTTCTCCTCTTTGGTTATGAAGTTTGTCTAGTTTGATTTTTCCTCTTGTAAGTTCTTACTTTTTCCTTTCTTGACTAGTGATGAACTTGCATCTTTTGTGGTCTGACTCCTCATCCTAGATGTATTAGTAGTTCTTGGCTTCTTTGGGGATGATGCATTAGCCTCTATTGATTCAAAGTCATTGAATTTTTCACCTTCACCACTGAGTGACTATCCCTCGGTGTCTTGTTGTTGTTCTTCCTTTTCATCATTTACCGACAGCTTCTTCTTAAGTGTCTTAACCATTTTATCTTTATTTGTGTCAATTTTCTTCACAACTAGGCCAGTCTTTAATCTTTCCTTAGCCTCTTCATAGGTTCCAAACCTTGGTAATTATTTTTCCAGTGGTTCATTTAACAATGCTTCAATAGAAGTGGTTGCTTGATCTATGTTGATCTCATAGTCAAGTGGTGCTAACAATGCTATCCTTGGTACAACTAGTTTGATCAATGTAGTATCGGTATCCACCATGAAACAAATATCATCTTTATACTGATCTACTAGTTGTTCTGGTATCCTCATTCTTTTTTGCATTCTATCCTTAAATCTAGTGAAATAAGCATCCATAACTGATGTGAAATTGTCACCCAGTGGCTTGATGAATTCACTGACTTGTATTGTGATTGGTTGGGTAGTGTCCCAATTGACATTACCGACATATGGGAAGAAGTCTTGAAAATAGAAGAATATACACATGAGTAGTGATCCAAACTTACATGAATTGGATTTTGTAGACATGATTGTCCTCATGTTATCTTCTAATATTTGCTTCAGTAGAAGCTCATATAGATCTAGTTGTAAACATTTCTTCACAATCTTGTGTGTAGTGTCAACTGATCCACATGCAATTCTATTTAACCTGCTTCCCTAGAATACCTTGTATCCAAGCACACATGCACCAAAATTCTATTCAGGATTGGTGATGGAGTTTACCTTCAATCCTCTGCCATCCCATACTTCACCTGTCATCTTTTCTATGTCAGGGTGAGGAGGGTGTTTGAGTGCCTTAGCCTTTTCGGCTATTGGATAACTGGTCACTAGATGGATTACATCCCTAGTGATCTATTTTGGCTCATCCAGCCACATCTTTTGGTTGTGCACTCTTCTCAACACTATCCTGATCCACTCAGTTTTGAATTCCTTTGGAAACATTAGGGCATTTGTTAGCCCTTTCACCTTGATATTTTTATGTTCATCCTTGATGATTCCATCTTTACAAATCTTTTTATAAGCTTCCTCTACTTCAATATCTCCAATCTCTGCTACTTTGCAGTGGATATAGGATCAGACATCTTCGATCAGCAAAAATATAGGTGGTATGCTAGAAAATTCTCTAGGGTTGTCAGGTTGTGATGTGACCTATGGACAAAATTTATATTTCAGCTCTTCACATGTAGAGTTCTTAATGAGGTTCACTTTATTTTCCTTTGCATTCTTGATCTTGGAAATGCGAGATGTGGTTTCCATTGTTTCTATAAATTAGGGATTTTCCCGTAAATAATACTGTGATCTTGGTGTGTCTTTGTTACTCACTTGATCTATTGTAGCTGTTGTGATTTTTTTAGAATGTCATGAATGTGCTTGGAATGCTCTACAATCTTGCCACTCTACTCTATCTCTCTTAATTGCTTTGTGAACAAATGACCTTTTAGTCGCCCTTTTTATAGATGATGCCCTAAGTACTGCAATAAATTCTCTACCCACTTCTTGGTGTTCTAAGATGGAGTCGCTAGGAGAACATACCAAATTTTAGCTTGGGGTAAGTGTCAACTCTATTAACCTTTCATATGTTCACCGACGGTGCTTGGTAAGGTGCAAAGAGTTTAATGTCTTTTAAGTGAATACCGATGAGTCTCGATATGCATTGACTGACGGGATTGTATTCACAATTTCATAACAAGTAATACCATAGTGCATCTTTATTCATGCTATTTTGGCATATTATCAATGTATAATGGAACTGATGTAAAATTTGACCTGGTATAATGCAGTTCCATACTTGTTCTAATTAGGTGGGGGTGGTGATATCACCAGATCCATTGGATAAGGTGTCACCAATTTTATTGCTTGGTCTAGCATCATCATAATTTGTAGCTTTCCTCCACATTTTGTTTCTCATCCTCTTGATGTCTTCAATGGTGTTTCCATTGTCAAAAGTGCTTGTCTCTATTACTTGGTCTCTGTAGTCCTTGCTTAGATGACCAACTTTATGACAGTGTAAGCATGCAATTCTGGGGTTAGTCCAGCCTCTGGACCTTTGTGTCCATTTGCTAATGAAGTTTACATCTATGTGTCCATATCTTCCACATGCTATACAATTTTCCCATATGTTGTAATCCCAAACATATGAGTTACCGACTCTTCTCAGTTGATAAGAATTTTCTTATTCTTTAGGCTTCCATGCTTGCCTTTTCTTTTTCTGCATTCAAGGAGTGTGTGGCCATGCATTTTGCAAGTAGAAAAATATTTCTCCATGTAGGTTTCCTTATTAGGTTGTTTCACCTTAGATCTACATTCATGTGCTTTGTGTCCTTTCTCATGACAATTATAACATTTACCAATGAATGTAGATGTGGATTGAGGAATACCTTTCATTTTGCTTCTGCAAATGTTTGATGAGTGGCCTGGTTTTCCACAATGATTTCATGACTGCTTCCTTAGTTGAGGATTTGTGTAGACATCTTTTTGATCAGCTTGGCATGGTGATTCTCCATGCTTGGTATACCCTAGTCCGGTATTGTTGTTTAGTCTTCTTTGTCCATCCATAAAATCATCCATCCTTTTAGTACTCTCTTCAGCTTTCTTGATCATATCATTGTGTTGTTTTTGAATTCTTACTTCATGCTTTAGTTTTTCATTTTATTCTCTAAGCTCACCATTAGCTTCTAATTTTCCATTGAGTTCTATGTTCATTTAGTTTTCCTCTTGACTCATAAGAAATATATGATTGGTGATCTCATGATGATGTTCTGTAAGTCTTTGTATTTATGACTCTCTCTCTTGTAGTTTTTTAGTGATTTTCCTCCTATCATCAATAGCTAGCATTCTTTAATGTTCAACCTATCTAGAATCATTCATAACATCAATCATCCTTACCATCTGTGGCTTTTGACTGATTTGTAGTGATTTCACTTGTTCTGTCAGATGTTGATTGATTTCATTCAGGCTTCTGATGCTTCCTTTAGATGTGTCAGATGTATTGCTAGATGTAGATCCTGATGACTCAAACAAATCAGGTATCTCTTCTTCTTGATAATATTTTTCATTAAGGTGAGATGCCATAACCTTTCTTTGATCCAGTAGCTCTCTCATCTTGATTCTAAATTCTTTGTATTGTTCATAGAAGATCTATATCTGCAACTTCTTATTCTCGATATTCTTATCTAGCTTGTACCATTCCATTGTATGATATTTTCTCTTAAGTATTTAAACTTTTCCAAATAAGAGATCTAGCTCTGATACCAATTGTTGGAATAATGGAATATTGGTGTGTATTAAGAGGGGAGGGGTGAATCAGTACCCTTAAAATATTTTAAT
This sequence comes from Thuja plicata, assembly GCA_018584345.1. Lineage (NCBI taxonomy): Eukaryota > Viridiplantae > Streptophyta > Pinopsida > Cupressales > Cupressaceae > Thuja > Thuja plicata. The sequence continues at coordinate 1,841,425 of MU223294.1, read as the reverse complement.
AATTAACCTTTTAATCCTTTGAAATCAAATCATTGTATTACCAACCATTTGCTTTCTTATACCTTATGCATGTAATATCCATTTAGAAACTTAATTGCACGTAAACATTCATAGAAACATTCATGAAATGTAATGACACATGACACAAGATTTGGTTATGCAGAAAACCCCTGTTAGAAGGTAAAAACTACTATAGGGATGAAACCCACAAAGCTTCACTATCTACAGAATGGAAGGGGCCGGTTAAGGCTACATGTTTGATCACTTATGATGATCTGACCCTGTTAGGAGTTACATTTAGACTTGTTAGGTATACTCTATTAAGATATTTAGCAACACTATTTAGTGGCACTCGGTTAAGAGATTTACATAAGGATTGTTAAATCCACCTTCTAAAAGGATTTCTTCTATTTTCTACACCTGTTAGAATGTAGTCAAAAATACTTATTGAGCTAAATATATACAATCTATAATTGTTGAGTATAGATCCTTTAAGCTCACTATGAATGTGTATCACCTATAGTGATTGATCAATAACTTTGTTCTTCTTCATAGCCATGAATCTTATTCTTGATAATTGATTTCATATTTTGATGTTCTTCTACATGAAATTTTGTTCTGATCCTTTAGATGTTCTCTGTGGCTACAATCATCATCACACACATGTGTTTTGATTGATTACACATCTATTTATACATTCAATTGACCTCTCTAGGTTTCACACTATACAATGATAATTCTATGATCAAAGGTTTACAACTTGACCTTGATCTCCTAGTTTGCATGTTTTTAATTAGTTAGACTGATTAAAACAATTACATATGCTTTACTTGTCCCTCAAGAAATGGATTTAAAGCTATTCTTTTATCTAAATATAAAACACAAGTATTTTCTCTGACATGTAACTCAGATCCATATTTCTCAGAATTCAAGTTGTCTCTTGGTAGACTATTGCTTGGGTTGCTCTGTAATTTTTCCTCAGTTTACTTTGTAACCTGTCTGTCAAGTTCCCTTGTAAAGTTGTCTATCAGGTTCCTCTATCGCATTCCTCTGTCGGGTAACACTATTTTTGGATTGCACTGTAAACTATGTCATCAGTTTACACTATGATCATTTTATCAGTGTTAGTGCACTTAGCATTTTTGGTGACCTTTGTGAATTGTTGTGTCAGGTTGCACTATAACCTGTCTTTCGGTGTTCATGTTAGCGACGGTTCCAAAATTGTTTCTCTTGTATACTAATGGAAAAATGTGATCATCAAAAAGTTCACATAGCCTCTTATGTTTTACCAAAATTTGGTGTACTCAAGCAGAGTCATTAGGAATGATTTTCTGAATCAACCCAAATAAAAACTTGAGTCATCAAGTTTGGATGCAGTATTGAAGTGAGGAAGTTGTTTCCAAAGGTGTGGAGCCTATGGTAAGTGACCTCCTTATAAAATTAAGGAGTTCAGTCCTTTAAGACATAGTGGGAACCATAATCTCTGCATCACTTTAGGAATCATGAAGGGAAGGATCAGAGTGCATAGATTGGTGATTTTCCCACCAAGCCCTAGGCTAAAAAAGCCCATGTGATTAGTCTAGAAACAAGGATAATTGATGAAAAAATAACACCACTAAGTGATTGGGATCAATTTAAGTGTGGATACAATACATTTAGGGGTATTAGAACATATCCAAGTGATTAGATTGGTACTAAGAACCCATTACTCAAGACGCCTTTGGAAACAAGTCCTAATTAGGCCAATTAGGTTTGTGTCCTTTGGTGAGGGTTTGGAGGTTCCGAGTAGAATCAAGATCTGATCTCTTGGGGTTTTCTCAAGTTCCATAAATGGTACCTAGTTCCCTTTTTTTTCAAAGGATCTTATACAGGTGTGGGGAGTTGTCTTTGAAAAATTTACTGGATAGGGCTACTAGCAATTAGGAGAGTTTTGAGAATTTTTTATCCTAATCCATAAATAAAGTATCAAAACATGTTCAAAAGGTCAAAATAAGATAGTCTTGAGTGTAGGAACTCTTGGTATCCTCTAGAAGACATAGATTCATGATTGAGGGATATTTGGTGTTTGAAGAGATGTTAGGTGACTATTTGGTTATTGTATAGAGACAATAGGAGTGTGAAGGTAAGTAAGTTGGGCTTATCAAACTTCTAGTTTCCCACTTTGCATCAGTTTGTATCAGAGCACTAGGAGTATCCTTGGGGAAAATGATTTAAAAAATATGTCATTAGGTGGAGATGGTGAAGAGATCCCTGCAAGGGTCACCAATGTAGATCTCACTAAGATAATGAGGGAGCACATGGAAGAGACTAGAAAGATACAAGAAGAGATAGAAAGGCTTAAGATAAAGGTAGACAGAAGGGATGGAGACTCTAAAGAAGAAGGGGATGGGGATGAATAAGAGACCCCTTCGCAGGCCAGAGAGAGTACTTGCTAAATAGAGGCCCTTCATTGAAGCCCTTGAAAGGGTAGGAAATAAGGAGAGTAAAGAAAGATTGCCAATTTTCCCTGGGAAGTTGAATCTAGAGGAGATTGTGGATTGGATGGAAACATTAGACAATCACTTTGAATGTGATGAAACACCCAAGAACCAAAAGGTGAGAACTACCAAGTCTAAGTTGAAAGGTTTTGTCCTTAGTTGGTGGAACTTCTTATAGAATGAGAGAATAGAGGAAGGGAGAAACCCTATATCTTTATGGAAGAGAATGGTTGCAAAGATAAAGAAGTAGCTTGTACCAGATGATTATGAAATAATGATGCATAGGAAGTTACAAAATATAAGACAAAGGACTCATATGTAAACACCTACATAGAGTAATTTCATAAGATGTCCATCAAGGAAAAAGTACTTGAGAGTGAGAAATAAATGTTGGCAAGGTATCTGAATTATCTCAGATATAATATTTGGGATGAACTTAGTCTCTTCAATCTTGGGAAAGTTCATAAATGTTTTCAAATGGAATTGAGAATTGAATAAAAATGAAGGAGGAATAGAGGTAACCAAAATAGAGGAAGAGGAGGAAACTTCAGAGGAAGAGGTAGATTTGGTGGAAGAGGAACATCTTCTAGGCCACAAGGAGACTCAAATAACCAAGACCAAGAAGGGGAGACAAGCCACAAAGGTAGTTTCAAAGGAAGAATATCTAGTAGCAGAGGAAGATTTGGGGATAGAGGACCCAATGTTTTTACAGGTAGATGTTTTACTTGTAATCAAGTTGCTCACCAGTATTTCAGATGCCCTGAGAAGAAAGGAACTAATAGTCAAGGAGGAGATAGGAGAGCTCAATTGACAAGGGAGGAAGATGACCAAAGTATGACTTATTATCACACATCTACTTCAAGGCCTGCAGATCCTGAAAAAGTAGAATGCTTGATGCTACATAGGACACTCTTGAAGTTCCCCACAACTAAGGAGCCACCCTAAAGGAATTCATTCTTCAAAACCACCCGCAAGTTGAATGGAAAGGTATGAAAAGTTATAGTAGATTCTAGTTCTATAGATAATATGGATTCTAAATAATTGTTTGATAAGATTAAAATTCAAAAGATTCCTCACCCTTACCCCTATACAATCTCATGGCTAAATAAGGAGCAATAAGCCTTGATTAGTGAACAAGTGTGGGTACAATTCACCATAGGGGAGTATAGGGATAAGATCTTAGGTGATGTAATAGAGAAGGATGCATGTCACCTTTTTCTATGGAGGCCTTGGAAATATGATGTAGATGCAAGATGCAATGGGAAGAAGAATGTGTATTTTGTGACTAAGGATGGTGTGAACTATACAATGACTCCACTCCCTAATAATGGAAAAGAGAACCATATGGTAATCGGTGTGATGTTAGTAGGGGAAAAATATTTCATGAAGGCTCTAAAGGAGAAAGACACTCCATTTTTTTCCCTAGTTGTCAGAACAAAAGGGACACCAATAGAGAAGACTAAATACAAATTGTAGGATAAGAATGCAGGTCCTAAAGAAGTGAAGGAATTATTGGACACATATAAAGGGGTAGTTGTAGGCAGCACCTCAGAGACTTTTCCACCAAAAAGAGAATTCATCCATTGTATAGATCTAATCCCTGGTGTAGCCTTACCAAATAAAGCAGCCTATAAGATGACCCCAGAGAAGAATGAAGAGATAGAAAGATAAATTGAATAATTGATGACCAAGGGGTTCATAGTGAAAAGTATAAGTCCCTGTATAGTCCCTGTAGTGTTGGCTTCTAAGAAAGAAGGGACATGGAGGCTTTGCACAGGCTCTATAGATATCAATAGGATTACTATAAGATATATATTTCCTATTCCTAGAATAGAAGACCTATTGGATTGTTTGGGGGGAAAAAAATAATTCTCAAAGGTGGATCTGAAGAGTGGTTAGCACCAGATAAGGATAAGAGAGGGAGATGAGTAAAAAATAGCCTTCAAAATAATAGAGGGTCTTTATGAATGGCTAGTAATGCCTTTTGGTCTCTCCAATGCCCCTAGCACTTTTATGAGGTTTATGAATGAGGTCTTGAAGCCTTACATTAAAAAATTTGTAGTTTTCTATCTTGATGATATACTAATTTTTAGTAAGGAAATGGATGCCTACATAGTACATATGGATCTGGTTTTGAAGAAAATCTATGGAGAGCAATTGAAAATAAATTTGGACAAGTGTGTGTTTTTGTTGGAGGAACTAGTTTTTATTATATTTGTGATATCAAAGGATAGTATCAAGATGGATCACTCTAAGGTGGAGGAAATCCTAAATTGGCCAAACCCAAGGTGTGCATTAGAGGGAAAAAAATTTAATGGTCTTTCCAGTTTCTATAGGAAATTTGTTAGAAAATTGAGTGATGTGTGTACTCCCATGATTAACACCAATAGAGGGGGTAGGAAATGCAAATTTTTATGGACTAAGGATGCAGATAACTCATTTGAGTACTTGAAAAGGAGGGTTGCAGATCAACCAATATTGGTTTTTCCTAATTTTCACAAGATCTTCACTATTAAATGTGATGCTAGTAAAAAATCTATTGGTGGTATGTTGAGCCAAGATGGAAGGATTGTTGCCTTCTTCACCGAAAATTTAAATGAAGGAAAAGGGAAGTACTCCACTTATTATTTAGAAATCTATTCTATGTGCAGTCTCTTAGAAAATAGAGACACTACTTGCTTCCTAAATAATTTTTTGTATATAACAACAATCATGCTCTCAAATTCTTGAAAAGGTAGGAGAAGTTGAACCACAAGCTATGAAATGGATGGAGTTCTTGCAATATTACACATTCACCATAAAACATAAGAAGGGTGTAGCCAACAAGGTAGTTGATGCCCTTAGTAGGAGGAATTTGATAGTAAAGGAGTCCAATTGGAGAGTGTAGGAGTCAATGCCATGAAGAACATGTACCAAGGCGATGAGGATATAAAAAAGACCTATTAGGTTTGCATGGAAATGAGTGATTGGTATCATATTGATTTTTATGAGTTTATTCTGCAAGAAGGATTGTTATTCAAGGGTGGTCAACCTTTTATACCCAAGGGGTCCATGAGGGAAAATACAATCAAAGAAAAACATTCTGGGAGTTTGGCAGGGCATTTTGGAGTTGATTAAATGCTTGAATTGGTAAGGAGGTTCTATTTTTGGACTAAAATGTAGACAAATGTAAGGAGGTATGTGGAGAGTTTCTTGGTTTGTGAGAAGGCCAAAGGACACACATCAAATTCTAGTCTATATAAACCTCTACCAATCCCTAAAAAGCCTTGGGATTTAGTAAGTATGAACTTTGTATTAGGACTCCCAAAAAAAAAATATGGTTATCATAGTATATATGTAGTTGTGGATATATTTTCCAAGATGGCTCACTTTTTGCCTTGTAAGACAAAACATGATGCATCTAATATAGAAGGAATATTCTTTAAGGAGATTGTTAGACTCCATGATTTCCCATTGTCCATCATTTCTGATAGGGACACTAAGTTTATTGGGCATTTTTGGAGAACTCTTTGGAAGAGACTAGGAACAAACCTATCATTCTCATTTTCTTATCACCCTCAATCAAATTTTCAAACAAAGGTGATAAATAGGTCCCTTGGAAACCTTCTAAGGTGTCTCACAAAAGAACATGGAGCCACTTCAGATACTATTTTTCCACAAGTAAAGTTCTCATATAATGACTCTGTGAACAGGAGTATAGGCCTGAGCCCATTTTAGATTATTTATGGTGCACTCCAAAGAGGTTTCTTGGAACCCGTGGATGTGAAAGAAATGGATAGTTGCAATTCTCAAGAAGAGTATTTTGCTGAAATCATGATAGATATTCATCAACAGGTGAAGGATAAGTTTCTTCGTACATCAAGTAAGTACAAATAGGTTGCAGACAAGAAGATGAGAGATGTGCACTTTCAAGTGGGAGACCTGGTGATGATTCATCTTTAAAAGGAGAGGCTTCCCAAAGAAATTTTCACTAAGGTAATGATGAAGAAGAGAGATCCAAGTGAGGAAAGCAAGGAAGAATTTGTGCAAGATCTTCCTAAATAGTTCAAACCTGAGATTGACTATATTCTTGACAAGAGACTTAGTAAGAAAACTAGGAGGCATACATACTATTATTTTTTGATCAAATGGAAGCACCAACCTATGGAGGATGCAACATGGATGACTGTAGAGGCCATTGAGAAGACCTGTGTCAAAGTTGCAGACCTACCAACTCAAGTGACTTGAGTTATTTTTGGACATAGGAGTATGGTGCATGGCACCTCCATGAAAAACTAGTGTGTCAATGGTGTTGAGTAGGATAGTATTGATGGATTTATGTAATAAGGGTCAGATCTAAGGGATCATCCCAAATTGTAATAATTAGTCCAAATTGTAAGGCTAATAGTCCTTAAGGTAACTAAATATAAACCTGAGGACTCATTAGACCAAATGGACTTGTTAGTACCTATAGGGTCTAGGATCAACTAATTTGATGTTTATATTTTGTTTTTCATCCATAAGTAAGGATATATGGAAATTTGAAGTCATTAGATTCTAAATTACTCAAAATGTGAAAAGTTGTCAAGCAACATTTAAAAGTTTCTCGAGAAGTTGTATTCTTTCAACCAATAGTCCCAACCTTTTTAAAATAGGTTATAGCCAATGGAGGAGGCCTATTAAGGTCCATTTACAACATCCAAGATAGTTGGTTTTCATTATATGAATTTTGGTAGAGATTTTGAATAAAGAAATGTTGATTTTACTTAAATTCTCTGTTCTTTTGTACGTACATCCTGTCAGCGATTGAAATGATGAAACTATGAAGGATTCATATAGTGTTGTGTGTTATTGTTTGAATTCATTTTATTTGAGTCATATTGGTGGATTTTTGTGAGAATTCTGATCAATTTGGTGGAGACTTCCCAAGAAACCCTCGTTTATAGGGTCTAGTGAAAGATGGAGCCCTAACTTGTCATCCCATTGTGGAAAATCTATGAATCTTTATTGAATTAAAGTTAGGGGCATGAACTTTAGGAATATTGAAGGGAAGGATCAGAGTGCATGGGTTGGTAATTTTCCCACCAAGCCCTTGGCTAAACAAGTCCATGTGTTTAGTCTAGACACAAGGACAATTGATGAAACAATCACACCAGTGAGTGGTTGGGATCAATTAAAGTGTGGATCTAGTACATGTAGGGGTATTAGAACATGTAAAAGTGATTATATTGGTTATATGAACCCATTTCTCAAGACCCCCTTTGGAAACCAGTCCTAATTTGGCTTATTAGGTTTGTGTCCTTTGGTGAGGGTTTGGAGGTGTGGAGTAGAATCAAGATCTGATCTCTTGGGGTTTAGTCAAGTTCCATAAAGGGTACTTGATTCCCCATTTTTTTCAAAGGATCCTATACTAGTGCGGGGAGTTTTCTTTGAAAAATTGACTGGCTAGGACTACAAGCAATTATGACAGTTTTGAGGATTTTGGTCCTAATCCACAAATCAAGTATCAAAACTTGTTCAGAAGGTCAAAATAAGATAGCGTTGAGTGTATGAACTCTTGGTATCCTCTAGAATATGGGAATTCATTATTAAAGGAGATATTGGTGTTTGGAGAGATATTAGGTGACTTTTTGGTTATTGTATTGAGACAATAGGGGTGTGAAGATAAGTAAGTAGGCTTATCAAACTTCTAGTTGCACACTCTGCATCAGTGTGCCAGCTGAATCCAATGGTCGTAGTAGAGGTGTGTGATTTTTGTTGAAGAAAAATAATTTAAATTATCCATGACTAGTTTTAATGGGACACCAAAATGCACCAAAATATTCTCCTTTAAGAAGTTAGAGACAACCTCGAAAGTGGCCTTCTTGACTGCCTTAGCTTCCACCCACTTTGTAAAGTAATTTGTTGTACTTAGTATATACATGCACCACACACTTGAATGAGGGTTTATTGGACCAATTAAATCTAGTCCCCATTGTTGGAAATGACTCTCAACTTCCACAAGTTTCAAAGGTAAGGAAACCACTTGAGGCTTACCTACAAACATCTTGCACTTCTCACATTTTTAGACTCAAAGATATGCATCCTTAAACATACCTAGCCAGTCGTAACACTACATGAGAATTTTGAACACAACAATAGAGGAAGAGAAATGACCACTACAAGCTTGCTCATGGAAACACTTTAAAATATTTTCATATTGTTTCTTATCCACACATCTCAAAAAGGTTCCATCAATAGTGTGTTTATACAACTTATCGACCCAAATAACATATTTCTCAACCTTCATCTTTAGATTTCTCTTTTTCTTTAGGGAGAAACCTTTTAGGAATTCACCATATGTTAAGCAATGAGAAATCTCTGAGAACCATAGATCTTGCAGACTTACCATTAACACCTTAGGAAGATCTTCCTGTTTCTCGAGTTTTTTCTCAGCTATCATTCTACAAAGGCCTTTTCATCGTACAAGCTTGGTGGGTTTAATCTCAATATCATAGTCTTGCGCCTTTGCAATCCATGCCCCTCTTGTGTTATATCCCACTTCCTGTTGTGTCATAATGCTTTTTACCATGGGTTCTGGGAAAAAGACAATGACATGGGAGTGTAGAATGTCAAATTTGAAATGTTTTAGAGCCTTAATCACAACAAAAGCATGCTTCTCAATTTGTGAATATTTCAATTCATGTTTTTTCAATGGAATTTTCATGAATGCAACTGGTGCTTGAATACCTTCCTCATTTTCCTAGAATAGAATAGCAGACATGGTGTGATCTAAAGCATATAAATAAATAAGAAAATCCTTACAGAAATTAGGATGTGTTAAAATAGGTGCATTGGTTATGGCTTCCTTGATATTTCCAAAGGCTTCTTTACTAGTATTGTTCCACTTAATTCCCTAATTAATTTCATCATATCAGCTATATGTTTGGTAATCTCAGAAAAATTAGGTACAAACCTTTTTAGGAAATTGACTTGGCCGAAAAAAAAAATTACCCAAGTTTTTCTTGAAGGGAGGCTGAGTTGCTGAATTTATCTGACTCTTTTAGGACCTATGTGAATTCCCTCTGGAGACAAAATATAGCCAATTATCTTTCCTTTAGTCACACTAAAGACTCATTTCTTTGAATTCAAGGAGATCCTATGTTTCTGACATGTTTCTAGGATTACCTACAGATCCCATATTTTTAAAATCTTTCTAGGATTAGCAAAAGTGCCCCATGGTGGGTGAAGGTTGTTTCTTGTTCGTTTACTTGATCAAAATCTATCTGGTTGTAACCCAAAAACCCCTATAACATGGATACCATCTTTGAACCTACCACTATTTGCAACCAATGATCCATATTTGGTAATGCACAGTTATCTTTGAGGGATGCTTGATTTAAATTTCTAAAGTCTACACAGATCCTTATCTCCCCATTCTTATTTTAGACCGGGACTATATTTGCTACCCAAGTAGAATAGTGGATAGGATATATGATTTGAGATTTTAGCATCTTGTTGACTTCCCGAAAGATAGTGTCAGCTACTTTGGGGTTATTAATTCTTAGTTTCTGGTGGAAAAGAGCAGCTTCAAGTTTTAGGGTAATGTGGTGTTTTAACTTTACTCCCATGAAGATTTTTAAATCATCATATCACCATGTGACTACATCTTGATAAGATGTAAGAAACATCCTCAACTTCTCTATTTTCTCTTTTGTACAACATTTTCTGACACTTTGTCATGCCCAAAACTAGGGCAAAACACACATAAATTTTTTTTAAAACACATAAGTACATACAACTAACAATGGTTGAGTTGGAAAGGTGGTAGCATGGTAGCGTTAACCTATGACTTACAAGGTATATACGCAGATTGAATTAGGGTTATGAAACAACAGATGCAGAGTTGGAGCATCAACTTGTTCCACGGGTTATATGAATGCTTAACTCAGGTTGATCTAACTCTGATCCCATGTTTAACTACGTTTAGTATCATGATGGTAGTTAGTTGTTATGAACATATGTTGAATTAGGTTGACCTAATGCTTACTTAACTCTTAACCTAGATTACAATTTAATCCATTCAAATCTAATTTCAGTTTTCTATCAACATTAACTACCAGCTCAAAACCTAGTCTAATTAATATTCTACTCCCTTTTTAAACAAACATACATGAAAATTTATCATTTGACATGATTAAAATTTAATAACAATTTCACTATACCAAACAACTATTAATTAAAATCTAATAGTTGAAATCAAATATGATTTTCTAACCTACCAATATCATTTCTAACTAAATTATTCCCCTTTTATGAAAACACATGCAATCCTATTTCATCAATCCCCTAACAAAATAACTTTAAATTAACCTTTAATAAGACAATTAAATTATCCTCTAATAGAAAATTTAAATTAACTTCTAATTGAAATTTAACATAACCCCTAACCCCTTGAACACAAGAGTAACATATTCCTTTTTATCATAATAAAATTTAAATTAACATTAACTATACATTTGAATTGGTTGAGAAAATCTACATCTCTAATAGGCTAATCAAAACTTTAGGCCAAAATCCCTATGAAATTAGTTCACAAATTTTACAATTTTAAAATAACCTAAACAACTAATGTTAAGGCTCCATTGGAAAGATTAATTATTATTTTAAATAAGTTGATCCAATACAAATTAAATTTGATCATGTTAATAAGTCCATTCATCTTTCATAACACTAAAGTTATTAATCTTCTAATTAAAGCTACATCATTGAATCAATTTATATATGTATAAAATATTACACAATTAAAAATTAAAAAAATAAGGAAATAGATCTTATTAACTAACTTAAACTATCTACTAACTACCTATAAACCTAATCTAACTACCTACTAATCTAATAGCTTTTTTAATCTACTAACTTATTATTCTATTATTTCCCTTGTCCCACCACAAAGTCCAATGTGCATAGGGGGTCAAATTTCCTAAGGGAGGAGTGCAGGCCTAAATGTCTTGGTTTGGGGCCCACCACCTAACTTACTCCATCCCAAACAAGGAAATTTGCATGCCTTGGACAAGAAAGAAAGGAGGTGGCATGATTTTTAAGTAAGGAAGCCCCTTTGAAGAAGGCAAGCGCATGATGAAGAGTGAGGAGGGAGTTGACCATGGGGAAAGGGTTTATGACATGTCAGAAACTTAAAGGATGTTGACAGCAAGGGAGGTGGGCACATGGACCAAGTAGTGCAGCCCCTTAACAAAATGATTTAATTTTCAAACTTTACACAGTCCAACACCCAAGCAAAGAGGTAAAGAGGTGAGGAGTATGGTAAAGGTGGGGCCCACGGTAATGGGTAAAAGTGCAAGGTGAGTTAATTAGAATTTAGGATTTAATTTCAAGGTTATGCTAGTGGGATTAGGAGACTAAATTAATTAGAGAGAGAGCATATTGGGAAAGAAATATTCTCTGTGGTAAGGAGAATTAATTTTCTTTCCCATACAAATTTTAGAGAGCATTTTTGCTCTAAATCTAGAAAGTGTCATGGGCCTTGTTTGGTTTAATCTCTTCCATATAGATTTTCTTGGTTAAATTTTTGTAATAGATCATTGTATGCATTTGGATTAATTTATTAGAGCAATATACTAAGAAGACTAATAGTATTAGTTGATTTTTATATTATCATACTAACTAGTTTGATTTATTGTTGTCAAGGTTATTTCTTCTTCTCAAGAATTGAGATTGAAATGGAGATTTTTAATGTAGAGAGTTGAATCTATGGAGATGGAATAGAGACTTTCAAAGGGGAAAATAGAGTGTTCCAATAACTTTAAAACTTACATTTACATACATTATGGAGATTCCAAGATTCACAAATCCTTAAGATTTTTATGATACAAAACTATTATATTGTCTTTCTCTTCCAATATTAGATATCCCTCTAACATGAATGGTTAACTTTTTTTTTTTTTCTTCTAATAAATAGAATGAAATATGCATGAAATAAAGAATCCATCATTTACATTATGGTAATCTTACAATCTACAATTACACATCTTCAAGATGGTAAATCTATACAATACATGGATGGTATGCAACATTTCTTCGTTTAATGAATCATTACATAAAGAATGAGAGCTCTTCACATCTAGCTTAAAAAGAAGCTTCCAAAATGAACATTACAATAATCAACAAAAAAATTAATTTCAATACAAAAAAATGGTAACCATGCAACATCGAAGTTGCTTACACACAACTACACCAAAATAGGGATTTCCTCCAAGCTTCCTTCACCATCATCTTGACTTCAAAACTTTCATGGGAAGCTCACCTCCCAACCAAGGTCTCAAGGAGACTACCCCCGAGCTTAGAGAACCAAGGCTAAACTAGTAACATATCTAAATTATCACAAAATATAATATATGCACAAAACAAGAATAAACTCCCAACTAAGGCTTTACAAATGAGTTTTTGAAACACATTAAAGTAGGGTGAAGGTGGGCTTTTCCATGGAGGAGAATTCCATTGCATTTTCAAATTTCTCAACAAGAGTTTTTTTTCATGCCTCTCCAAGGCTACATTGACATTCCTTCCATATACACATTTGGTCATTTCTATACCAAAAAAATATTTACAACATGACTTCATGGAGCCCATACTCCATGAAATTATCCATCTTTTCCAAGAGAAAAGACTCACTACAATAGAGATCCCAACTAACCCCTTCACCCAAGGTCACTTCTTCCCTTCCCAAAGGGTGAGTAATGCCTTAACTCCCATGAACAACACTCCCAATCCAAAAGAACAAGAATTGATACAAAATCCAAATGCATTACCAACCCAACACATGACAATAAAATCTACATACAACAACACTATACAAGTTTACATACATGAACACCATACAAGATTTCATATTCATAAAACAATAACATACAAATCTACTTGCAACAAAATAATCAATTTCATGGCAAGGAGACCAACCTTCCAAATGTGTTATGGAAAAATGAATGTTGAAAAGAGCCAAAATCCTTATCCTTCCTCTATCCAAACCCTAATTGTCTCTAAAATTAGAGAGTGGGTGAACACCCACTAAGTCTCCCAAAACCCTCTAAAAAGACCCCCAAAAGTGAACTCAAGACCTAGAAATAATGAGACATCACATCTAGCCTTTTTTCTTACCTCTTGTCTCCCCTCTTAATTGTGAGTTTAGTAAGGAGTGTGGAAAAATTTAGATGCATGTGGCCATCTCCATTTTCGCCACTTTTGAAAAGCAGGCATTTTGGAGAGTCATAATGGTGACCTAGGTTTCTCCCATTGGTAAAAACTATTCCTAACCCAAGGTACCCCCTTAGGGTTAACTAATTTTGGCTAAGAATATACTCTAGGGTCACTTTTGACCCCTCCAAGGTACCCCTAAAGTTTAAATCCGAGTTCCAACTTGATGTGATCCTTACAAGACATCTATATGCAAGTGGGATTAATATAAAATCCTATAAGGTTTGGTGATTCTTGCCCAAGCCCTAATTTGACATGTCACCATCCACATAAAAAATACAAGTGTCAAGTGACACTAAAAAAATATACATCACATTCACAATGACATGTCCAAACAACAACATGAATTTTAAACTATTAGCACACATTCAGATTACGTTTATAAGAAAGTCACATTAAAATGAGGTTTCACCCCCTTATTGGATTAAACCTTGCTTTACTCAATTCACATGTGTTTAGCCCTGATTCTCTAAATAATTCCATGGTTCTCTTTCCTACACACTAAACTCAATCATTAGTAGTCCAAGATAATAAAATCACATGCAATATATATTTTCAATTCATAATTAGCAACATTAATCAATAAGAAGAATTAAATTCCTAATTGAAATTTTCATACAAAATGTTTAAAACATAATAATTTCATAATCATCATGACATAACATCCATGAAATAATCAAATCCAATCATGATTTGATCTTTTCATCAATTCACTTATCTAAACATATATAATCAAAATCAACAACCTGTTCTAGGTCTAATCCATATCAAAATGTAATCCACACAATATAATCATCATCATAACATAATATCTTGAGTCTCTGTCAGGGTAATCAAAAAGTGTATCAATGTATCAAAACATAAAGTATCAAAGTGTGATCGAGTGGTAAAGTTATGATGGGTCAGGGTGAGGCCTCACATCCTCCCCCACTAGGCATGAACTTCCTCCTGGAGTTTATCAAAAAGATATGGGTACTGAGATCTCATCTACGCTGCATCCTCCCATGAAGCCATGACCTCATCATAACAATTCCACTAGAACCTAACCTGGTCCATCTCTCAACCTGAGAGTGCAAGGGTCCATCGGGCTATAATGAAAATGGGCTCTAGTGCTAGTTTTCCATGTGACTCCTCCTGTAAGGCATCCCAATCTATAACATGAGACTCATCATAAATATATTTCTGTAGCATAGATATATGAAACACATCATGGATGCATGACAGGCTAGGTGTAAAGGCTAGATGATAGGCAACTGGTCCTATCCTCTCCAATATGTCAAAAGGTCCAACAAAGTGAGGTGCTAACTTAGATCCCTTTCCAAAATGGATTGGACTCTTATGCGGGCACACTCTCAAGAAGACCCTATCTCCAACCATATACTCACGATCAACCCTCTTTACATCTACATACTTCTTTTGTCAATCTTGAGCCTCTCTAAGGTGCTGTCTAATCAAGACTACCTTCTGCTCCATATCCTTGACCAACTGAGGTCCAATAGATACTCTATCCTTGATCCTATCCCAATTTAGTGGTGTCCTGCATGGTCTATCATACAAGGTCTAATATGGTGGCATACCTATAGAAGAATGATGCCCATTATTATAGGCAAACTCGACCAGATGTAGGTATTCCTCCTACTTGACCTGATGGTCCATCACATACATGCACAACATGTCCTCCAATACCTGGTTAACCCTCTCAGTCTATCCATCTGTCTAAGGGTGGTATGTTGTACTAAAATTGAGCGTAGTGCCCAACACTGCTTGCAACTCTCTCTAAAAAGCTGATGTGAACAAGGAGCCTCTATTAGAGATGATCTTATGGGGAATGTCATGAAGTTTGAAAATATCCCACAATAAGACCTGAGCTACGTCTCATGCTGTGAATGTAGTACACACAGGTGAGAAGTGGGCAACCTTGGTCAACATGTTGACTGTCACCAAGATGGCATCATGGCAGTGAGAAGACATAGGGAGACCAACAATGAAGTCCATAGATATAGTATCCCACTTCCACTCAAAAATCTCATGTGGCTGCAAGAGCCCACCTGGAGGACTGTGCTCTGCCTTCACTCTCTGGCACTCTAGACATTTAGACACTATGCTGGCAATCTGCAATCTCATGCCCGGCCAATGATACAACTATCTTAGATTGGCATGCAACTTCTTAACTCCTGGATGAGCTGCATAAGGTGCTCTATGAGCCTCAAGCATAATAAACTCTCACAAGTCACCTGTAGAAGGTACCTAGATGCATCCCCTATGATGTAGAAGTCCATCAAACTCCAAAGAATACTCTACAAATCTCCCCTCAACGTATCTCTAAGAATAGATAAAATGACAAACCTCCACATATAATCCATCCTCTGGAAAATGATGCAAAATGCGATCCCTCAAATCTGTACTAGAAGTCACAGATGAGAGCTCATGTCACCTCCTACTCAAGGCATCTGCAACTACATTCTCTTTCTCCTTGATGTAATGAACATCAAAATCATACTCACACAAAAACTCCATCCATCTCCTCTGTCTAGCATTAAGATTGGGCTGTGTAAAGATATACTGTAGGCTCTAGTGATCTGAATGAAGCTCAAACTGATGACCTAGAAGGAAGTATCGCCATCTCACTAAGGCATGAACCACTGCTGCAAGTTCTAGGTCATGAGTAGGATAATTAAGCTTGTGAGTCTTTAGATACTAGACTCAAAAGCTATAGGATGACCCTCCTGCATAAGGACTGCTCCTAAACCATCCAATGAAGCATCAATACATACAACAAAATCTATTGAAGGATCTGGCACTGCTAAAATTGGTGCACTAGTGAGGGCTCTCTTGAGCTCCTGGAAATCTCTCTCACACTTCTCTATCCATTCATACTTCTTCCCCTTTCTCTAAAGGGAGGTGATGGGATGAGCTACTCTAGAAAATCCTTCCATGAAGTGTCTGTAATATCCTGCTAAGCCCATAAAACTTCTGACCTCAGTGACACTGGTGGGTGCTGGCCAATCCATAATAGCTCTAGTCTTCAATGGGTCTATAGAGATCCCATCACTGGATATAAAGTGACCAAGATAATGCACCTTGAGTCTAAAGAAAGCACACTTTGACAAGCTACCATATAACTGATTCTCTCTCAAATGCTACAGAACCTATCTAAGATGCTCCTCATGCTCCTCCTCATTGCAAGAATATATCAGAATATCATCAAGGAACACTACCACAAATTTATCCAAAAATGTACAAAATACTCCATTCATGAGGCTCATGAACATAGCTGGAGCATTCATGAGTCGAAATGGCACTACTGTGAACTCATAGTGACCATACCTTGTGGGAAAATTAGTCTTATGGATATCACTTTTCACAATCCATAATTGATGGTACCTTGACTTCAGATCTATCTTCAAGAACACTCAAGCACCCTGCAACTGATCAAACAAAGCATCGATCCTGGGGAGTGGGTATTGGTTCTTAATTGTTACTTTATTCAACTATCGATAATCAATGCACAATCTAAGTGATCCATCCTTCTTCTTCACAAAAATCATAGGTGCACCCCAAGGTGATACAATATATTGGACATGCCCTTTCTCTAAGAGCTCTTCTAACTAAATCTTGAGCTCATTGAGCTCATGTGTGGTCATCCTGTAAGGTGCTCTAGATACTTGCTCAGCTCCTGGTACAAGATCTATGTGAAAATCAGCTTCCCTAGGTGGAGACATACCAGGTAGCTCAATAGGAAATACATCTGCAAACTCTTGAAGAATAGGATAATCCTTCAGTGAAGGTTCCCCTTCTGAATCCTCCTCTCTATCACTAATGGTGATGGCAAATAACTGACATCCCTTCCACACGCACCGCCTAAGCTGCATAGTAGAAATTATGCGAAGGGATATGGGTCTTTGTACCCCAAATATCACCATAGAAGTGTTGTGATCATCAACACACTCAACCCTCTTCTGATGAAAATCCACCTTGGCACTATGGGAACATAGCCAATCCATGCCAAGGACTACATCATAAGAACCTAGAGGGGTAATACGGAGATCAGTCATCATGATTAAGTTTCCAATCTGCATCTGACAACTATGAACTAAGGAACTAACAAACACTCTAGCTCCTGAAGCTAACTCAACCTCCCAACTGGCATCCTGTCTAACTGCCACCAGCCTGTAATGCTCCACTACATAGGGAGATATAAAGGAGTAGGTGGCTTCTAAATCAAACAAGATAGAAACACTGATACCCTGAATCATACCTGCGACCTCTATGACTGTGGCCTGGTACTCAGCCTAGCAGTTATCAACCGCTGCAAAAAATCTATGGGATCTACCCATATCTCAAACTCTAGGCTCTAAGGTAGCCCCTCTCTGACCACTGGCTAACTTTCCCTGTGGGCATTCTCTTGCTAAATGACCCATACCACCGCAATTGTAACATGGCCCTCAGGTCTAAATCTGTACTCCATGTGTCCTAGGCTACTGTGACCCTCTGGTCCTACTAGAACCAGTGTATCCACCCCTAGAGGACTGTTGAGTCCTAGCTGACTGTGTTTGAGGGGTCTGTGTCCTATGATCCTGTCTAGGACCCTGAGACTGCCACTATTTGGGCATAGACCCCTGATAACCCTATGAATACCTCTGTCTAGAATCCTCCTAGGATCTCTGCTACTGATACTATTGACCCTTAAAAGATCTTACTGATTGATTCTATTTCCCTTTCCAAGGGGGTATCTACTGCCCTAACTACTGGGAAGAGGGGTTTTGGTGATGGAACTGATCCTGAGACTCCTATCTAGTATGGATATCCTTGACTACAAGTGTCGTCTCGACTGTCCCTCTAAACGTGGTAGGGAATTCTAGGCATACTATGCTCTGAAGAGACATATTAAGTCCCTTAATAAAATGGTGAATACACAGTTTCTCATCCTTCATGTAATCAACATATGGAAGGAGCTCAAGAAATTGACTCTCATACTGGTTCACTGTAAGGCCTCTCTACTAGAGATCATGGAACTCCTCTATCTACCTCTATCTGAAATGCTCAGAGAGATATCTCTCACAGAAATAGGCCACAAAAGTCTCCCAAGTGAGTGTGTCAATACTTAGTCCACTTATGGACACCTCCTGCTCCCACCAAGTGGAGGCCTTCTCTCATAGGAGATGGACTCCAATTCATGCCTTTAGATTACTCCCATAAGGGCACAATCAAAAACATCATTGTAAACTTTGTAAGCAGGCCTCTGCTACTAACCTGTCAGTAGATCACAAAAATAAGGGTGGCTGGAGCCATAATAACTCTCAAATCTCATCTCCAACATCTCTAGGGGGTCTCTCCCTGGCATGTATCTCCTGCTCGCATGGTAATACAACCTGATGAATTGACTCACCCTCATGATCACCTTAACCCTCACCAGACTTTGGTGGAGGACTCCTACTCCTCTCTCTGCTAACTGCTCTATCATTCTCTAAAATATGTGCTTCCCCTTCGAGAATCTGTTGCTAAATTATGGGTGGTAGTCTTTGTTGAATCACCCCAATCAAATTTTGGAGTACATCCATAATATCCTAGTTAGGGTTCTGAGGTGGTGGAAGTGGTGGTGGTGGAGGTGGTGGAACATCCTGTCCTACCCCAACATGGGGAGCTCTATGACCTCTGCCTTGTCAGTTGGCTCTGGTGACCATAGGCATCCTACATAATTATTTAAGTTTTTAAATGAGTTTAAACATAATTGGTTAGGTTTCTAGTGTTGAAACACTACTCTGATACCAAAATGTCATGCCCAAAACTAGGGCAAAACACACAATTTTTTTTTAAAACACATAAGTACGTACAACTAACAATGGTTGAGTTGGAAAGGTGATAGAATGGTAGTGTTAACCTACGAGTTACAAGGTATATACATAGATTGAATTAGGGTCATGCCACAACAGATGTAGAGTAGGAGCATCAACTTGTTCCACGGGTTATATGAACGCTTAACTCAAGTTTATCTAACTCTAATCCCATGTTTAACTATGTTTAGTATCATGATGGTAGTTAGTTGTTATGAACATATGTTGAATTAGGTTGACCTAATGCTTACTTAACTCTTAACCTAGATTATAACTTAATCCATTCAAATCTAGTTTCATTTTTCTATCAACATTAACTACCAGCTCAAAACCTAGTCTAATTAATATTCTACTCCCTTTTTAAACAAACATACATGAACATTTATCATTTGACATGATTAAAATTTAATAACAATTTCACTATACCAAATAACTATTAATTAAAATCTAATAGCTGAAATCAAATATGATTTCCTAACCTACCACTATCATTTCTAACTAAATTATTTCCCTTTTATGAAAACACATACAATCCCCTAACAAAGTAACTTTAAATTAACCTTTAATAAGACAATTAAATTATCCTCTAATAGAAAATTTAAATTAACTTCTAATTGAAATTTAACATAACCCCTAACTCCTTGAACACAAGAGTAACATTTTTTTTTTATCATAATAAAATTTAAATTAACATTAACTATACATTTGAATTGGTTGAGAAAATCTACATCTCTAATAGGCTAATCAAAACTTTAGGCCAAAATCCCTATAAAATTATTTCACAAATTTCACAATTTTAAAATAACCTAAACAACTAATGTTAAAGCTCCATTAGAATGATTAATTATTATTTTAAATAAGTTGATCCAATACAAATTAAATTTGATCATGTTAATAAGTCCATTCATCTTTCATAACACTAAAGTTATTAATCTTCTAATTAAAGTTACATCATTAAATCAATTTATATATGTATAAAATACTACACAATTTAGAATTAAAACAATAAGAAAATAGACCTTATTAACTAACTTAAACTATCTACTAAATACCTATAAATCTAATCTAACTACCTACTAATCTATTAGCTTTTTTAATCTACTAACTTATTATACTATTATTTCCCTTGTCCCACCACAAAGTCCAATGTGCATAGGGGGTCGCATTTCCTAAGGGAGGAGTGCAGGCCTAAATGTCTTGGTTTGGGTCCCACCACCTAACTTACCCCGTCCCAAATAAGGAAATTTGCATGCCTTGGACAAGACAACAAGGAGGTGGCATGGTTTTTAAGTAAGGAAGCCCCTTTGAAGAAGGCAAGCACATGATGAAGAGTGAGGAGGGAGTTGACCTTGGGGAAAGGGTTTATGACATGTCAGAAACTTAAAGGATGTTGACAGCAAGGGAGGTGGGTGCATGGACCAAGTAGTGCAGCCCTTTAACAAAATTATTTTCTTTTTAAACTTTACACAGTCCTACGCCCAAGCAAAGAGTTAAAGAGGTGAGGAGTATGGTAAAGGTGGGGCCCACGGTAATGGGTAAAAGTTCAAGGTGAGTTAATTAGAATTTAGGATTTAATTTCAAGGTTATGCTAGTGGGATTAGGAGACTAAATTAATTAGAGAGAGATCATATTGGGAAAGGAATATTCTCTGTGGTAAGGAGAATTAATTTCCTTTCCCATACAAATTTCAGAGAGCATTTTTGCTCTAAATCTGGAAAGTGTCATGGGCCTTGTTTGGTTTAAGCTCTTGCATATAGATTTTCTTGGTTCAATATTTGTAATAGATCATTGTATGCATTTGGATTGATTTATTAGTGAAATATACTAAGAGGACTAATAGTATTAGTTAATTTTTACATTATCATACTAACTATTTTGATTTATTGTTGTCAAGGTTATTTCTTCTTCTCAAGAATTGAGATTGAAATGAAGATTTTTAATGTAGAGAGTTGAATCTATGGAGATGGAATAGAGACTTTTAAAGGGGAAAATGGAGTGTTCCAATAACTTGAAAACTTATATTTACATACATTATGGAGATTCCAAGATTCACAAATCCTCAAGATTTTTATGATATGAAACTATTATATTGTCTTTCTCTTCCAATATTGGATATCCCTCTAACATGAATGGTTAACTTCTTTTTTTTTCTTCTAAGAAATAGAATGCAATATGCATGAACTAAAGAATCTATCATTTACATTATGGTAATCTTACAATCTACAATTACACATCTTCAAGATGGTAAATCTATACAATACATGGATGGTATGCAACATTTATTCCTTTAATGAATCATTACATAAAGAATGAGAGCTCTTCACATCTAACTTAAAAAGAAGCTTCCAAAATGAACAATACAACAATCAACAAAAAATGAATTTTAATACAAAAAAAGGGTAACCATGCAACATTGAAGTTGCTTACACACAACTACACCCAAATAGGGATTTGTTTCAAGCTTCTTTCACCATCATCTTGACTTAAAAACCTGCAAATTTTATGAGGGAACCATGGGAAGCTCACCTCCCAACCAAGGTCTCTAGGAGACCACCCCCGAGCTTGGAGAACCAAGGCTAAACCACTAACATATCCAAATTCTCACAAAACATCATATATGCTTAAAACAACAATAAACTCCCAACCAAGGCTTCACAAATAAGTTTTTCAAACCCATTGAACTAGGGTGAAGGTGGGCTTTTCCAAGGAGGAGAATGTCATTGTATTTTTAAATTTCTCAACAAGAGTTTTTTTTCATGCCTCTCCTAGGCTACATTGACATTCCTTCCATATACACATTTGGTCATTTCTATACCAAAAAAATATTTACAACATGGCTTTATGGATCCCATACTCCATGAAATTATCCATCTTTTTCAAGAGAAGAGACTCTCACTACAATGGAGAGCCCAACTAACCCCTTCACCCAAGGCCACTTCTTCCCTTCCCAAAGGGTGAGTAATGCCTTAACTCCCATGAACAACACTCCCAATCTAAAAGAACAAGAATTGATATAAAATCCAAATGCATTCCCAACCCAACACATGACAACAAAATCTACATATAACAACACTATACAAGATTACATACATGAACACCATACAAGATTTCATATTCATAAAACAATAACATACAAATCTACTTGCAACAAAATAAGCACTTTCATGGCAAGGAGACCATCCTTCCAAATGTGTTATGGAAAAATAAATCTTGAGAAGAGCCCAAATCCTTATCCTTCCTCTATCCAAACCCTAATTTTCTCTAAAATTAGAGAGTGGGTGAACACCCACTAAGTCTCCCCAAACCCTCTAAAAAGACCCCCAAAAGTGCACTCAAGACCTAGAAATAATGAGACATGACATCTAGTCTTTTGTCTTACATTTTTTCTCCCCTCTTAATTGAGTTTAGTAAGGAGTGTGGGACAAGTTAGATGCATGTGGCCATCTCTGTTTTTGCTACTTTTAAAAAGTAGGCATTTTAGAGAGTCATAATGGTGACCTAGGTTTCTCCCATAGGTAAAAACTAGTTCAAACCCAAGGTACCCCCTTAGGGTTAACTAATTTTGGCCAAAAATACACTCTAGGGTCACTTTTGACCCCTCCAAGGTACCCCTAAAGTTCAAATCCGAGTTCCAACTTGATGTGATCCTTACAAGACATCTATATGCAAGTGGGATTAATATAAAATCCTATAAGGTTTGGTGATTCTTTCCCAAGCCCTAATTTGACATGTCACCATCCACATAAACAATACAAGTGTCAAGTGACACTAAAAAAATATACATCACATTCACAATGACATGTCCAAACAACAACATGAATTTTAAACTATTAGCACACATTCAGATTACGTTTATAAGAAAGTCACATTAAAATGAGGTTTCACCCCCTTATTGGATTAAACCTTGCTTTACTCAATTCACATGTGTTTAGCCCTGATTCTCTAAATAATTCCATGGTTCTCTTTCCTACACACTAAACTCAATCATTAGTAGTCCAAGATAATAAAATCACATGCAATATATATTTTCAATTCATAATTAGCAACATTAATCAATAAGAAGAATTAAATTCCTAATTGAAATTTTCATACAAAATGTTTAAAACATAATAATTTCATAATCATCATGACATAACATCCATGAAATAATCAAATCCAATCATGATTTGATCTTTTCATCAATTCACTTATCTAAACATATATAATCAAAATCAACAACCTGTTCTAGGTCTAATCCATATCAAAATGTAATCCACACAATATAATCATCATCATAACATAATATCTTGAGTCTCTATCAGGATAATCAAAAAGTGTATCAATGTATCAAAACATAAAGTATCAAAGTGTGATCGAGAAGTAAAGCTATGATGGGTCGGGGTGAGGCCTCACACACTTATCATCTTAAGGTTTTGTGCATCTCTGATATTCAATCTCTCATACTCCCGAGAGGTGTTTTCCCTTTCTACCATTTTTCTCTTCACATATGCATCATGTCTATCAAACAAATTTTCTAGAGAGATTATACCTGAGGGAATATTATTCCTTTCAATTGCACGGCCCCTTCCCTAGGTCTCCTTTTATGTCTTGAGAGAAGTTAGTACAACCATTCTATTATCCTTCAAAATACTATTTAGCAAAAAACTCAGTATTTTCCAAGAATTTTCAGAGTTGGTGATCATCCTTGAAGACTTGCTAGGACTCCATATTGTCAGGAAAATTTGTTCTTTGCACTAGCTCAACTATGTACTTCTAGTCTCCAAAGTTTGGATGAGGTAGTAGGAGAGATTCTCATACTTCTAGGGAATTAGATCAGGAGTTTTGTTCCTTGGGTACCACTTCTATTGAAAATGCTTCAAGGTTCTCTATTTCATCCCATACCCTATTATTTGAATTTTTTAATTTATGATTTGTAATAGAGAAGAGCCCTCTGACCTTTTACACTATCAATTATGTGTAGCATTTTTCCTTTAATATTGTGACACCTCTATCTTTGGCTACAACAATTCCCAGTAGCAAAGCTTCGTATTTTGCAGTATTGTTTGGATTCTTGAATTCTAGTTTGTAGGCTAGATGAATGACATCACCTTGAGGCGCGATTAGCACTACTCCTATGGTAGACCTGGAAGAGGCACAACTTCCATCAAATTCTAGGGTCCATAACTATGATTCTTTCTCTTCATTCTCAACCCCTGATGAATCAAATTTAGTAAACAACATGTAATTGCCAAATTCTATTCCTTCATACAAGATTTGCACTTTTGGGTCATTAGACTTTAGTGCAATGAATTTGGCCTTTTCTTTGGGTTCTAGCTTAATTTTCTTATTCCTGACAGGTATGATCTCATGAGACCAGTCTAATTTGATTTCACCCATATCCTTGCAAACGCTCTCACTTAATAACATACCATAACTAGCTAGTATATCTACCACTAGAATGGTGAGTCTCAGTCTTTTGACTAGGTGTGTCACGAGTACTACTTGCACATCTTTAATCTGGCCAAATAGGGGGACCTATTTTGCATCCACTGAATAATATCTGCCGAAGGTTTTTTTCAAAGACAAACTGAGAGCCTTAGCTACTGGTGTTGGCATTACATTGTCAGAAGCCCCTGAGTCTATAATGTAATTTCTAAGATTATGTCCATTAATGAAGAGAAACATAGAAAGGTTTGGGCTTCTGGCCTAGGGTAGTAGCTAGCACATTAGCCTCATTTTGAGCTACTTTTGAAACAAAGGATTTAGCTTCAAAAATCATACTTGAGCATGCATTAACATTTTTCACTTCTTGACTTACAATGTTCCACTAAGCATTGTAGCTATATGGGATTTGACTTCAAATAATCTATAGGAGAGATTTGAATACGTGATTCTTTGCAGAATTGGACAATATCAAATGAATTAGACTCCTTACCCGGAATGTTATTTTTTTATTATATTTGAGTATGTAATTCTTTTAAAATTTGATGTATATGATAGATACTTTCTGACTAGAATATTATCTAATCAATGTTGATCTCCAATAGGTATAGAAAATTTATAGATAATTTCTCACTACAATATTATCTAATCTATATTCATCTCCAATTGATATATAATATTAAATCTCACTATATAT
>MU223294.1:1763731-1815717 GCA_018584345.1 Thuja plicata | reverse complement strand
TATATATATATATATATATAAGTTTATATGTATAATTTTCACTAATATATAAATAAGACTTTGAATATGTATTTCACTGATATACAAAGTAGACTAAATGTGTATTGTTGTGATGATCAAAATGAAGTGGATTTGATAATACTTATATCTTGTATGTCCCATGAAGAGGCATACCTCTTTGTAAGACTATAGGTTTCACAAAGTGTTATGTCTGTTCATGAGACATCCCATTAATGTTAATCATAACACAAGTCGATGTTATCAACTTAACCATTGTTAATGATCATCGTTATCTTATGACAGTCGATATCAATATCTTACCACAACAATTTCAATATTAAACATAATGAAGTTTGGAGATTAGTTGATATTGGTTGACGATGTTATTATCAATAATGATAATCATAGTCGATATCAATCGACATTATCATTATTGATAATGATCTTAGACATAGTTGTTAATAATCGGTAATATCATTTGATAATGATCTCAACCATAGTCAATATCATTATCGATAATGATAATCATAGACAATAGTTAATATCATTATCAATAATGATAATCACAGTCAATACCATAATTCAAATTCATTTTCAGTCGATACCATAATCGAATTTAGGTAATATCATTCATGGTTTTGATCAATACCATAATCGAACATATTATGAGCTTAGTAATATTAAGTTGGTATTGTTATCAACTTCATTAATAATTTAAAGTTGATAACAATATCAACTTAATAATAGTAAGTTGATGTCAAATTTGTCAACAATTTATAGTTGATAATAATACCAACTATGATATCGATATTACCTTAATAGTATTAGTCATCATTAATGATAACTATGATAGTTATGAAGGATAACTATCATAGTTATCAATAATAATAACTATTATCAGTATAGTAATGAATATTTATGAATTATACAAATGGTAAGATCATCATGTTATTAAATATATAATCACATTATATCGAAAGAAGGAGAGATATCAAATGCTTAAGGCCAATAGGCCAATTAAGAATTTTATTTCATTAGGTAGAATAATTTGACCAAAGCTACAAACATTAACACTCACTCTTAGCTAGGGAAGATTAATTCTATCCTTCAATAGATCTAGTAAAAAAGAAAATATTACCCCATTGTAATATTAGAAGAGAGGGCATAGCCACAAATATCAGATCACATGAGATTCACCAGTACTCTCAAATTTGTATCTATATAATATGTGCACTGGTATCACCTCACATGATGTCTATCATAGATATATCAAATCATGGAATATATATGGATATTAAATCACATAATATCCATCATGATAGTCCCAAATATTATGGCTTATCCATAGATACCAAGTCTCATGATATCTACCATAATGTCTATAAGTCATCATGATATGTCCATGGATATCAAGTCACATGATATCCATCATGATACTAGGGTTACATAAGAATTCATCTTTGAAAAGTTGTCACCTTTCAAAAGATGTTCATAGGGCTCACAAAATCATGGGGTCACACACATGATTTCCACCATGGCTTCTTCCAAAGGGTGGATCCACCATGGCTCATCCCAGAAGGTGGAGAGAGAGAAAATGTCTTAACCTTCTCCCATAGAGAAGAAGTGGTGTAACACAACCTTGTTCTTTACACTATTACACTAGGGTCATCAATAGGCCTCTTTTCTAGCCTAGTAGGGTTCTTCACTAACCCTAACTTCTAAGGTCCCTCTTCTCAAGAACCTTCTTTCATTCATTTATTTTCCACCAATCAATAAACCAAACTACACATCTCCTAGCTATAGTTCTCTTCTTGCACCATCTTCACTATTTGACCCATAAGGTTCAAGATCACTTCAATGTGGAGAGATGGGATTAAAAATAGGTCAATTGGATCCAATCCAATGCTTACCCACACTTCTCACAATGAAACTCTAATCGAGTTCCAATTCATGCTCCAAACACACCCAAAATAGGGCTACAAGCATTATGCCTATTTACGCCCTTTTCTGCATATAAATTCAAACAATCCTTAACAAGTACCAAAAAAAATTTACTTCCAGACACCCTTTATGTAACCCTATAATATTTCACTGGTTTCCACTCCCCAAACTATTCATACACCAAGGAGCAATAATCATGCCTAAAAATCAAGATTTCCAAGTAATAGGATCGTCTGCACAAAGATTTGGTTTCTTGGAACTTTGAAAAGTTCTCCCAAACTTATCCTTCAAGTTGGGGCTCCTCCACACACCACTCTAAATCTCCACAATGTCAATTTTAAGCATGCAATGCATTCAACCCACTATAACTCACTTGCAATGCTCTGCTGACCCTAGCCATGCATCACGGGCTCGCCTAGGCAATCATTGCAAAAATAGAAGACAAGCTTCCTAGGGACCCTCCTTTGGTACACACATAGTACATGGAGTCACCTCACCCATTCCAAGATCTCATACAAATTCTATGTTGGAATGATGAGCTATGACCCCATTTGCATAGGTTGCCTTTTTCAAACCAGCGATAAGGCTTAAAACAAAATAATTTTACAAACTAACACAAAAATATACAAAATAATAATCTACTACCACATAGAATCAAAAAATTAACTACTCAAACTTCTTCAACCATTACAAAAATCAATCTAATCCATTAAAGTACTACAACCAAAGAAATGCTTCCAAATACACACCAAACTTGTCACTCCTCGATTACTCTATTTTAAAAATATCATCCAACCTTGTTCATAGGTCGAGGGAGGTCTCATATAGTTGACCAAGTCCCTATCTCAATGGTTTCAAATAGTTAAGGAACCACCTTTCCCAAAAATGCAATCTTGCAACAAATGTTGTCAATGTTGTCAATGACAACATTGACAACTTTTACAAATTTTGGTATTTTGGCATAAAACATGGTCAACCAACACAATAACTTAAAAAATAGTATATCTAGGATAATTCAACCTCAAATACTATTACAATGAATTTAGAATAACTAAGAGGGCAGGGGTGAATCAATTATCCTCAGGTCTAGATGTAGCAAATAAAAACTTTCTATATTTTAGATCTACTCGACAGTAGTAGCATAAATCAACAACTTTAATCATGCAGTTTACTGTCAATTGAAATTAGCTTGTAGTAACATAATAGTAAAGAAAACCATAATAAGTCACACAATTTGACACAAGTATTTAACGTGGAAACCCAATATGGGAAAAACCACCAGTAACATGCTAGCAAGTTTTCACTCTTCTGAAGTGATGCCCTGTGAGGAGCCAACCCTGTAAAAGGTTACAATAACACACTGCTAGGTGTGACTTGGTTAAAGGATTTAATCACCCTGTCAAGAGTGGCCTTGTTAGATGACTTAGAACATTCCAATCTAAATGTCACCTTGTTAGAGGATTTATACAAATGACTGTTAGGTCAACCTTGTTAAAGGATTTTAACTGATACAATGGTAAGAAAGTAATCAATAGTTGTGATCTAGTACATACAAATTACTTTGCAAATTCATATCCAATTACAACTCTGATGTTAACTTATTGGATAGCCTGCATTGTCATTTCAACCTTCTAATCTACTTGGAAATCTGTCAAGCAATCACACACACAACTCTGCTTCTGTATTTTTCCTTCTCTACTAGATCATGCCAAATAGTAAATCAACAATGCAACCCTCTTGCATACACATCCATTCATCCACACTTCATGAATAACCCCTGAGGTTATCATATACCTCTTTGTCTAGGTCAGATAAATCTTTTGCTGCTTAAACAAGATCGTAGATCTTAGGTTAGGTCAGATTCAATGGATCATTCCATCTTTGCATTTCACATACTTCTCCAAAGTAGTTTCTAATTAAATC
The DNA here is from genome assembly GCA_018584345.1 of Thuja plicata. Classification (NCBI taxonomy): domain Eukaryota; kingdom Viridiplantae; phylum Streptophyta; class Pinopsida; order Cupressales; family Cupressaceae; genus Thuja; species Thuja plicata. Next base: position 1,811,853 of record MU223294.1, on the reverse strand, counting down.
TTGAAACCATGCATTAATTATGGTTACCCATACATTAAATGACATGGATCAATCTTTAATTAACATTACATATCCCAATAAAATTAACTAAGTCGGCTAGAGATCTCAAATCTCGTCATTAATCCAATTACTGTCAGTCGGCCAACATCACTATTTTCACTCAGCAATTTCAATGGTGCTCAGCATTGAACAACTTTTCTCATCATGAACAACTTTACTCGGTACAAGCAACTTTGCTCAGCACAAGCCAAAACTTTCTCAACACAAAATAGACAGAAAAACTATCTTTGAAAGATAAACAACTAATTACTTTGCCAGAGTTCCAACTGATCAAGTACCCTTTTATTTGCCTTAACTCAACCATTCACTTGGTCTTCTTGTTAAATCTTCTTCATCAACACTAGATATGGTACTCAAATAGATAACAATAGTCTCACCAGTAAAGGTTTGACAGCAATGACAAAATAACAATTGCTTGCATTGACACTTTCCAACAAAATACATCTCCAAAATACTTCCTTTCCTAATTTGACCCCTAAATACATAATTTCCACTTTTGCCACTCCATAGGCAATTTGGGTACAAATGAAAAATTTGGACATTATTGGAAAGGAAAACACTAAAGACCTAATAAGACCTCCAAATAAACCTTATCACATCCTAGTGCCCACCTAGTCCTATTATTCCACTAGTGGTTTGGCTAGAGCCACTACAAGCCAAAAACAACTTAGAGCCCTAGGTTACATTTTAGCCTTACTTAGGTGCTCCTGCACCATACTCCCCCCACAAAGGAAAGTTATGTCACTCTTATGGACAACATGTCTTTAGATATGCCCACCTTCTTGAAGTCTTCTTCTACCATCCATGAGGCCTCTGAGTCAGGCCTATTCTTCCACCTTATGAGGTGTTCCATGTACACCTTGTGCCTTGTAGTCTTCTTGACTCTTGAATCCAAAACTCTGTCAGCTTATAGTTGTGGCTTGGGAGGTAATACAGTGGCCTCAACATCACCACTGACCCCTTGACTACTTTGACCCATCTCATCTAAATACCCTTTGAATTGGATCAAGTATTGTACATTAAACACCGAAGATATGCCCAAATATGAAGGTAAGTCTATTTTGCATGCATTAGTCCCATATTTGGCTATGATCTAGCAAGGTCCCACCCTCTTCATCTGAATTTTAGTAGGGACACATTTCTGTAACATATATTTTCTCAAGTGAACCATCACATAGTCACCTACCTCAAACTGAATGTCTCTCCTCTTTTCATCAACTTTGGCCTTCCACTTTTGTGTACTATCTTGTTCTTGGATCTCATTCATGGTTTGAGTGAAGTCCTTATCATGACCACTTCTATACTCCATTCCACCAAGATCCCTTAGCTCACACACACCTCTTGGGTGCATCCCATAAACTATCTCAAATGGGCTTCTCCCTGTGGTTCTATTCTTGCTATCATTATAAGCATACTTTGCTTGAGGAATGACCACATCCCATGTCTGACCATACTCTTTAGTTAGGAACCTTAATACGTTACCCAACACTCTGTTAACCACCTTAGTTTGGCCATTTGTTTAAGGATGGTAGGATGAACCAAAAGAAAGATTAGTACCCAATCTAGTCCACAATGTCCTCCAGAAAAGGCTCATAAATTTCACATCCCTATTTGATACAATACTGATGGGAAAACCATGGATTCTCACAATCTCCTTAAAGAACAAATAAGCTATGTGTCTAGCATCGTGAATAGTCTTGCAGGGAATGAAATGTCCCATTTTGCTAAATATATCAACCACTACATAAATGTTGTCATATCCCTACTTTTTTTTGGGTAGACCTACTATGAAGTCCATGCTCACACACTCCCATGGCCTATTAGGGACTGGTAAAGGTTGATACAATCCTGCATTGCTTATTCCTCCTTTGGCTTTCATGCATATTACACACTACTCAACATACCTAGTAACATCTCTTACCAACTTTGGCCAATGGTATAACCTTTACACAAACTCCAAGATTTTGTTCATACCAAAGTGACCACTCAAACACCCATTGTGTTTCTCTTGTATGAGATTCTCTCTCATGGAACCTCTTGGCACACACAATTGGTTACCCTTAAATAACAATCCATTTTGCAAAGTAAAATTAGAAAACTTTATGTGGAAATGATTTTTAAAATCAACGCACACTTTGTATGCTTCCCCAAAGTCTCTATCTGCCTTGTAGTGATCTCTAAAACTATCAATTCCAAAGCCATTCAACTAAACCTCTTGGATTGTCAACAATCTCCTTCTTAGTGCATCTACAACCTTGTTCAATTACCCTTTCTTATGCTTAATTGTAAATGTGAATGCTTGCAAATATTCCATCTATTTAAGATGTCTATTACTTAGTTTCTCCTAAGTATTGAAATAACTAAGGCCTTGGTTGTTAGTAAACACAACAAATTCTTTAGGCAATAGATAATGCCTCCACTTTCTAAGTGACTAAACTAAGGCATACAGTTCTAAGTCATAAGAAGAGTATTTCTTCTTAGCTTCATTTAATTTCTCACTAAAGAAGGCTACTGGCCTACCTTTTTGACTCAATACACCCCCTACTGCCATCCCACTTGCATCACATTCAATAGTAAACAATTTCTCAAAACTAGGTAATTATAGGATAGGTTGAGTGGCTACTTGTTTCTTCAACATCTCAAAGGCTTTCTCTGCTTCTAAGTCCACCTAAACTTAGTTTTTACCCCACCCTTAATAGTATGAACAAAGGTTCACATAGACCACTAAAATTTCTAATACATTTCCTATAAAATTGGGCTAAGCCATGGAAACTTCTTACCTCAGTGGCTTTGGTAGGTGGTGGCCAGTTTAGGATATCTGCCACTTTGTCTTGATCCATCTTCAAGGACCCTTTGGATACTACAAAGCCCAAGTATACTAATTCTCCCTTGAAGAACTCACATTTCTCAAGATTGATAGCCAACTTCTCGTCATGTAACCTCTGCAACATAGCCTCTACATGCTTTATATGCTCCTCTTTTATCTTACTAAATATCAGTATATCATCAAGATATACAACTACAAACTTCCCTGTAAAGTCTTTGAGAACTTCATTCATGAGCCTCATGAATGTGCTTGGAGCATTTGTGAGGCCAAATGGCATCACAAGCCATTCATATAATCCATTTGTGGTCTTCAATGTCATTTTCCATTCATCCCCTTCTTTCACCCTGATTTGGTGATAACCACTTTTCAATTCCAACTTGGTAAAGTACATTGCCCCTCCAAGGTAATCTATGAAATCCTCAATCCTAGGTATGGGAAACCTATACCTTATTGTAATTCTATTTATGGACCTTGAATCTGTGCAAAGTCTCCATTTTCCCCCCTTCTTGGATGCCAACACACTCTGGATTGCACATGGGCTTATACTCTTCTTGATCAAGCCTTGATCCAAGAGTTCTTGTACTTGCCTTGCCACTTCCAAATTTTTATAAGGGGTTAGCTTATAAGCTTCCTTACTATGCAAAGATGCACCAGGGACAAAGTCTATCTGATAACTTATTACTCTTCTAGGAGGTAAGGTTGCAGGAGTTCCATCACTCACTATATCCCTATACTTCTCAAGCAATTCTTGTATCTCTACTGGTATAAGCTCCTTAACAGACTTCTCCTCTTCCTTAGGCTTCAACACAATGACATATCCTTCATGATCTTCATCCTTAAGATCTTTCACAAACTTCTTTCCACTACATAACTTGATGTTAGGACTCTTGGACTATGGCTCCTCCTCTTCTAGAAGGGACTAAATCTTGAAAGTTCTGCCTCCTTTCTTGAAGGTGATAGAATTCTCCTTTCTATCATACACTACCCCATTGTAAGATTTCCAAGGTCTTCCTAACACAAAATGACAAGCATCCATTCGTAGGATGTCACACAATGGTTTTTCCTTATACCCTACTATAGAGAATTCAACCCATGTCTTCTCATTAACCAATATACTTTGGCCTTTATTAAGCCATGTCACCTTATATAAATTCACATGGGGTAGTTTGGTCAACTTGAGTTTGTTTACTACTTCCTCGGAGATGATATTGTCAGTGGAACTAGAATCCACTATTACCTTATAAACTTTTCCAAGGATCTTACATCTTATCCTAAACAAAGCCCTCCTATGCTTGGGTTCATCCTTAATTGGTTGTCTTATCAACACCCTCCTAAACATTAGGTTTTCACCCATCTCTGAATCTAGATGGTCAATCTTAGGTGTATTGACATTTGAAGTGTCCTCATGAGCATAGGCGACCCTCTTATCATGATTTTAAGTAGTAGGCTTCTCAGGGCATCTATATGCTAGATGGCCTAATTGACCACAGTTGTAACACTTCATACTTGCAAAGTATGAGTTAATTCTACCTCCTCTTCCTCTGATTGGACCTCCTTGATTACCCCTACCTTTGTTATAGCCCCCTCTTGGAGTGCTTTCAGTATTATGCTATGTCATTTTGTTCTCTCCTTGTGTCCTTTTCTCATTGTCTCTACCTTGATAGCCTCCTCTTTGACCCCGTTGGTCTCTTCCTCTACCTTTGTTCTTGAAGTAAGAGTCACCTTTCTTCCTATTCTTTTCATCCACACTCAGGGCTAATTGATGACACCTCTAAACTTTGGTTGGTGTCCACAAACTAATCTCTGCTTGGATGTTCCATTTCAATCCACCCAAGTACCTAGCAACCTTTATTGACTCTTCTTCTTGCTTCTTGGATCTAAGACACAATCTTTGGAATTCCTCTGTATAAGAGGCCACATCCAAGTCTTTTTGCTTCAAATTTTGTCTTTTCCTATGAATTTGAATCTCATAGTTCTCTAGCAGATAGTTCTCCTTTAGGTTGGTTACCATTGCATTCCAATTTTCTATGGGTTTCTTACCCATTCTAACCCTCTCTTCTTGAAGGTATTTCCACCATGTTAGGGCTGACCCTCTGAGTCTTGATTTGGCCAACTTTAGATTTTGTGCCTCTGTCACCCCTTCACACATGAAATGGTTCTTCATTCCTTCAACCCAATCCATTACTGCTTCAATGTCCATATTTCCACTAAACAAAGGTATTCCTTCCAATAATTTTCCACCTAGTGCTTTGATGGCCTTCAAGAATGTCTCTTCATTCAATATAGGGTTTGGTTCATGGATGATGTCCTCCTCATCAATATTTTTACCTTATCATTGCTTTGAAGTTCTTTGTTCCTAGCTTCTACATTAGAAACTTCTAGCCTTATCCTCATTCCTTATAAGGCTATCCCTACATTATTCACCATGCTTGAATCTCTTACTGATTCACCAGTAGCTGCAGACATACAATGACTTCCCAAGTCTTTAACTTGCTCTGATACCAATCTGGTGTAACACAAACCTTTTTCTTTACCCTATACTCCGCTAGGGTCTTCAATAGGCCTCTTCTCTATCCTAGTAGGATTCTTCACTAACCCTAACTTCTAAGGTCCCTCTTCTCAAGAACCTTCTTTGATTCAGTTTGTGTCTGCTAATCAATAAACCAAACTACACATCTTCTAGCTATAGTGCTATTATTGCACCATCTTCACTATTTGACCCATAAGGTTCAAGATCAATTCAATGTGGAGAGATAGGCATCAAAATAGGTAATTTTTATCCAATCCAATGCTTACCCACACTTCTTTCAATGAAACTCTAATTGAGTTCCAATTCATGCTCCAAACACACCCAAAATAGGGCTACACTCATTAGGCCTATTTAGGCCATTTTCTGCATATAACTTCAAACAATCCTTAGCAAGTACCAAAACAAACTTTACTTCTAGACACCCTTTATGGAACCCTAAATGATTTCACTGGTTTCCACTCCCCAAACTATCCGTACACCATAGATCTATAATCAATCCTAAAAATTAGGATTTCCAAGTAATAGGACTGTCTGCACAAAAATTTGGTTTCTTGGAACTTAGAACACTTCTCCCAAATTTCTCCTTCAAGTTGGGGCTCCTCCACAAAACACTCTACCTCTCTACAATCTCAAGTTGAATCATTTAATGCATTCAACCCACTATAACTCACTTGCAATTCTCTATAGACCCTAGCCATGCATCATAGGCTCGCCTAGGGCATCAATGCAAAAATAGAAGACAAGCTTCCTAGGGGCCCTCCTTCTGTACACATATAGTACATGGAGTCACCTCACCCATTCCAAGAGCCCGTACAAATTTTATGGTGGAATGATGAGCTATGACCCCATTTGCATAGCCTTCCTTGTTCAAACCAGCGACGAGGCTTAAAACAAAATAATTTTACAAACTAACACAAAACTATACAAAATGCTAATCTACCAGCACACAAAATCAAAAACTTAACTACTCAAGCTTCTTCAACCATTCCATAAATCAATCTAATCCATTAATGTACTACAACCAAAGAAATGCTTCCAAATACACATAAAACTTGTCACTCTTCAATTACTCTATTTTCAAAATGTCATCCAACCTTGTTCACAGGTTGAGGGAGGCCTCGTATAGTTGAAAAAATCCCTATCTTGTCAGTTTCAGATATTTAAGGAACCACCTTTCCCGAAAATGCAATCTTACAACAAATGTTGTCAATGTTGTCAATGACAACATTGACAAATTTTACAACTTTTGAGATTTTGGCATAAAACATGGTCAACCAACACAATAACTTAACAAATAGAATATCTAGGCTAATTCAGCCTCAAATAGGTCTCCTAAACACTTACTTGCCTAATTTGACCCCTAAATACATAATTTCCACTTTTGCCACTCCATAGGCAATATGGGTACAAATGACAACTTTGGATATTGTTGGCAAGGTAAACACTAAAGACCCAATAAGACCTCCAAATAAACCTTCTCACATCCTAGGACCCACCTAATCCTATTATTCCACTAGTGGTTTGGCTAGAACCACTATAAGCCAAAAACAACTTAGAGCCCTAGGTTATATTTTAGCCTTACCTAGGTGCTCCTACACCTAGAAGGCTACGAGAGATGATACCTCAAGTATCTCTTAAAGAGAAATGTATCAAAAAATGTTTACACTTAAATCATCTTTGAAAGTAAGAATACATTAGTGTATATATAAACAAATATAAGAAAATCAATGATGTTCAAACTCAATCTCAGCTAGGGTTTCACTATCCACCATACAAAGCTTACCTTGAAAGTATACAAACTCTTATTCTCGATAGAAGCTTGGTGACAATGTCTATTTTTTTCTCATTAGTACTAATGTATCTCAGCTGAATTTATTTCCACCATGTCTCTAACATAGTGATACTTGATCTCCATATGCTTTGACCTATTATGAAATGCTAGGTTGGAATCTGCATCACTTTTGGTGAATCCAAAGTTCACCAAGTATCCATCTATCCAGTAATATAATCACCTAGGTGTTAGCAGGGAGTAATTTTAACCAACACACATGAGGCTTCATCTCAGGAAACCATGGTCTACTTCCTTTGAACACATATGATCAAAATTCTGAAAGATCAATTGAGTCAGATTCTTTAGCTGCTCCTTTTGTTACAGACAAATGTCCCAATCATGAAAGATATATTTCTTCATGAGAATCTCAACATCTAGCATATATCCACAAATTCTCACTACATTGTTCACAAGAGCAATTTCTTGTATATAGATGTACTTATCTTATTTCATAGTAACATGAGTGAATGTAATAAACTGTTGATTTATCTCTAGGTTTGGAAACATTCAACATCCATGATAATGTGGCTTCCATATGAAGCTTCAAGTACATTAATTAACCCCTTGTCCTTGTCATTGAAGGTTTCCTTAGATGAAACTTTACTCTTTCTGAATGTGATATCAACCTTCTAACCTCCTCATCCAAGGTTGCCTCTGATAGATTCTCACACTCCCTTTGAATCTGATGTCCATTTTTAATTTAGTCCCATAACTATAAGTATAAATTTTTCTTTTCCTTGAATTCAATTTCTTATGCTTCTTGATCCATCCTCAAGACATTTCAAAGAGATATTACAAGAAGTTTATAAAACTAAACTATCTTGAAGGGAAGTATTAATCATAGAAGCATACAAGACTTGTCATCCAATGTTATATCATGAGTTATCTCTTATGTTAGAACATCATAGATCTAGTCCTATAGCTAGGACTCATATTTGTCACAAGAATGTGGTAAAGCTCTTTCTTTTCTATCTTGCGGGTTACAAGTAAAGAACCAAGAATTGCACAACCATGCATTGTATATCCACTATCTACCCCTTCTTGATTGTTATAGTTTCCTAGTCACTAAATAAGTTATCTCAACATGATCTTCTCCCTATCATCTAGTATGATCCATATATGACATGATAGTAATAGATCCGAGACCATTTTGGAGCTACTTTCATAAGATTGAGTCCTGCACAATGCTTTGGTTGTACACCTAATGCACCATACTTCTTTTCCCGCTAGATCATCTCAAAGACAAATGAACATTAAAGGAAAATAGATCTTATAGTACATGCATGAATATATAAGAGACTGACTACAATTATCACATAAATGTAATAATCAAGGGATAATAGTAAAGTACATATCTCATTATTCATGATAAAGTGCAAGTCATCGTCCTTCTTGATGTAATTTTTTTTCTTTCTTCTTTCTAAGTATTAGTCTTCAAGTTATAGTTTGTTCCTCTCCTTTTTTGAGGTTAATGAAATTCTTCTTAGTATTTATACAAATTTTGGAAGAGTGTTCCCCTTATATTAGTACTAAGAATCTTTATATCTTTTCCTAGATATATTTTTATTAGAGCTTTAAATTCCTTAAGCCTTATAGGGAATTACTAACTCTTTACACCAAAATATATCTAAGACTCCCTAGAGAAATTATTTACAAAGATAACATAAAAATCCTCCTATAGAGGCTACAGTAAGAATTTTATTTTAGATATTGCTTATTCCTTAAGGAACATCTTATGTAAATTCCTTCATGTTTAGGTTTTGGTTTGAAAGAAGTACCATCTTTTCTATGAAGGGAGACAAATTTGAGGTGTGCTATACTTTTATGTTAAGTATTAGAATAAAAATTTCTTGGTATCACTTTCTATTTTTACCTTACCAACTTCAACTATAGAGGCTTGAGGTCTTGGTCTATCTGGGCACTTCAATGCATAGTGTCCAAACTGGTCACATCTGAAGCACTATACCTTGGATATATCTTTTCTTCTCTTAAATGATCTTTTTCCTTGGCTTGTTTTTCTTTCTTCCTCTTCAAGTTTCCTTTCTTCCCTTTCTTGTGAGAATTTTAATTTAGTCATGAATATCTTCATTTGTAGAGTTTTAACCAATACCCTAGGTGATTATCCCAGATTCCTCTTGAAGGCAGTCTATCTTTGATCGGTCAACTTTAGGGAGCTTTGGACGAGCACTAATTCCTTGAATAAATTCTTTCCATGAAGCTGGTAGTCCATTCAAGGCCAACATAGTTAACGCCTTTCTATCAATAATATTCCCAATGGTGGAAAGTTGGTCCCTTAATTCCATAATCCTCATAAAATATGATGAAATAGATTCTCCATTATTCATCCTTATATGATGGAGATTTTTCTTAAGTGATAATGCCCTATTAGTGTTATTAATTTCATACATATTTTCTAATGTTGAGAACATTTTGAATGTAGTCTCCAATTTGGAGATAATGGGTACTATATGATCTTTAACTGCATCTACTAACAGTTTCATAGCTTTATTGTTATTCTTTATCCATTGGCACTTATCACCTTCATCTTTAGGCATTTCTATCTCATTCTCTACAAATACTTCCAATTCGTGTTCTCTTAAAGTGAGCATAATATTGAACTTCCATGAGACAAATTTTGGGGCTCCTTCAAGACAATCTTCAAATCTAACTCAATTTTCCATTTTAACTTAGTATGAAAAATGATACAAATGAGAGCTAGGTTGTCTTTTGATTTGAAATCTAATCGGATCTTCCTTAGACTAGCTCTGATACTATGTTATTGTTTGATCAGATTTGAGTATGTAATTCTTTTCAAATTTGATGTATATGATAGATAATTTCTCACTAGAATATTATCTAATCAATGTTGATCTCCAATAGGTATATAAAATTTATAGATAATTTCTCACTAAAATATAATATAATCTATATTGATCTCCAATTGATATATAATATTAAATCTCACTATTTAATATATATATATATATATGTATATATATATATATATATGTATATATATATGTGTGTGTATACATATATACATATATACATATATACATATACATATATATATATATATATATAATTCTCACTATCATATAAATAAGACTTTGAATATGTATTTCACCGATATACAAAGAAGACTGAATGTATATTGCTGCAATGATCAAAATGAAGTGGATTTGATATTACTTATATCTTGTATGTCTCATGGAGAGGCATACCTCTTCATGAGGCCATAGGTCTCAAGAAGATTTGTCTCTTTGTGAGACATCACATTAATGTTAATCATAACACAAGTTGATGTTATTGACTTAACCATTGTTAACAAGCATCATTACCTTATGACATCCGATATCAATATCAGACAATAGCAATGTGAATATTAAAAAAAATGAAGTTTGGAGATTAGTTGATTTCATTCAATGATGTCATTATCAATAATGATAATCACAGTCAATATTAATCGACATTATTATTATTGATAATGATCTCAATCATAGTTGTTAATAATCAAAAATACTATTTGATAATGATCTCAACCATAGTAGATATCATTATCGATAATGATAATCACAGACAATAGTTGATAGAATTATCGATAATGATAATCATAGTCAATACCGTAATTCAGATTCATTTTTAGTTGATACCATAATCGAATTTAGGTAATATCATTCACGGTTTTGGTCGATACCATAATCGACTACATTATCAACTTAGTAATATTAAGTTGGTATTGTTATCAACTTCACTAATAATTTAAATTTGATAACAATATTTAGTTGATATCAATTTTGTCAACAATTTATGGTTGATAATAATACCAACTATGATATTGATATTACCTTAATACTATTAGTCGTCATTAATGATAACTATGATAGTTATCAAGTATAACTATCATAGTTATTAGTAATTGTATAGTTGGAAAATGGAAGCACTTACATTTTGGACTGGTTTAGCCCTCAGAGTAAGTGGTTTGGGTTCATGTCAAGCACCTTGAATGGGTCTTTGACTTGGATCTAGATTTCCCCCTTGTTCTGCCCTATTTTCCACTTCTCTTCGGCCTGTTTATGGCATCCTGATCTGCAAATCTGAGATTCTTGACCTCAGGGTTAAGGTTGACCTTCTAGATCAAGGTAAACCTTGACCTTGACCTAAGTCAAGGTTTACCTTGACCCTAAACTAGGTTATATTTGAACTTGACCTTGACCCAGGGTCCAAATTTCAAGTTTATGGGGTTTTCAGATGTCAGGCTTTGGAAATATTTAATTCACGCTTCTGGGTCATCTGTTTCAGTCTCTGAAGTAAAAAATCTTGAAATTATAATTAATATAGGTCCAATCTAGGGATATAGTTCTAATTGGAATTTAATTCTCCTATGTAGGCCTCTCTAGAAGATTGTGCCCTAGATTTGTATATAAGGAAGCCTTCTCTCATTTTGTCTAACTATCTAAGAAGCATAATCACAAGACAAGAAGATAAAAGATATTGATTGAAGGATAATATATGCATGATCTATAAAAAGAATTCAATAATTCAAGTCTTAAACCATTCAAGTCTTCAATCCTTAAATTAATCAAGGAGAACTATTAGTAGCCATTGAAGGATTCAAGCTCTATGGAGCCCTCTTGTTGAATATTTCTCCATCCACATCCATGCAAGCTTCTTCCTATTCCAAGATCCATTCAAGATTGCTATTGAAGATCTAAAAGAAATTGATTTGGGACATCCTACTTCCTACATTCTACATTCTACATTCATTTAAAGAATACATATTTATGGATCCAAGGATTCGAATCCTCCACAAGGGTTTCTATACAACCAAGGTGAATTTGTTTATTTGCTTTGTTTATTTATGCAAATTCAATTATATTTTAAGGTTAATTCCAAAATCAGGGTTTGACCAAGGCAAACCCCTTCCCCCCAACAAACAAAACCATTTTTCTTACAGGTAAAGGAACATAACAACAAATTACATAGCAGATTTGGATACCCTTTTCAGCCAACTTTCGGGATCTACGAATAGAATTTCTGTCAAAGCAGTGCAGGTTGAAATTGAAATTTTGGGGGTACAATTGTGGCCCCACATTTGGGTCAAGGTCAACATGATTCAGAAAAAGAAAATATTTCTGGGTTTTGTTTGTCTTTGTGTCTGTTCTAGATTTAGTTGCAGAATTTCCCAAAACCTGACACAGACATCAGAAAAAAAAGCTTTTCCAGATCTTCTATATTTTAGGGTTATTACTTTTCTTCAATTCATTTCAATTGAGGTTTTAATCAATCCAAATATATTTCATACTCTTCATCCATAATTTGGGAATGTAGGCTTTCTTCAGTCTTCTTATTTCTGATCGATCGATGCATTTGTGCATTAGCCATTTTCTTATGGTTGATCAAAGTGGATCTTTCCTTTGAAAAATTTGGGGTTAGGAGGAGAATTTTTTCTTCCCCCAAAATATTTAAATACATTCCAAATTCATCTATTATTCAATCAAAATACCATAAACATTCTATATATATTATCATTTTTCCCCCTTTACATTAATTTTGATGGTAGTGCGAACAAATCTGTTTCTCCTCCTAATCATAACCTCCAAATCTATACGAATCCTTTGCCTACACATGATACTAATACTATTATGAAACCATATTCTATGAATATTGTTTATGATTAAAAGATGGATGATCTCAATCATATTGTTAACCATGTGGAGCATGTTGTTTTGTCTCAACCTGTATCTCCACCCCAGCCTCAATCTCAAACTCCTGTTCAAGTTCCACCATCTCAATCTCAACTTCAAGTTCGACCGAAATCTAAACTAAAACCTCAATCTAAACCTTCAAAACAACCTAAGGATAAAATACCTAGGGAAATCTTGATCACCTTTGATGATTCTGAGACTATTAAGGCTCCTAATGGTCCCCTCTACATTTATGCTAAGATTGCTAAGATACCTACACATGCTTTTCTTGTTGATCCTACTTCCTTAGTCAATTTCATTACTGAAGAAAATATTTTTATGAATAACTTAAAACATGATTATTATGATACATATGATGTGTGGATCCAAACTTGCAATGGTTTTCTCTATTTGTCATTTGGTTCTATTAACTTACCTGTCAAACTTTGTGAAAAGTTGTGAACACTACCTTCATTGTTGTCCCTATTTCTGATTTGTTTCAAGTTAAGCTTGGTTTGCCTTGGTTGACTGCCATGCATGTCATTTCTTCTCCTATCCATAAGTGTATTAAGTTCATTCATGATGAATAGGTGAAAATTATTAATCATAGTTTATATCAACCTTCTAGGCCTAGGGATTGTGCTACCCTTGACTTATTTTGTCCTTCATTACCTAATTCATGTTCTTCTCAACCTGATAACCTTTTTCTCATATAAGGCCTATAAACATTTCAAGATTCTTGAGTTAACCATGCCTTAGATAGATCTTAACCATGGTCTTTTTCCTATGTCTTCCATACCTCCTTTATCCATTATTTCTAGTTCTATTAATCAAGCTCCTAGTGTTTCTTTTCAACCTAGTGATCATCCTACTAATCCTCCTATAGAACCTGTGAAGGAACCTATTGTTGTCCCTCCTAGTTCTCAACATATTTAAAACAAGATAAAACATAACAAATCTTCCAATGAATGTAATAAGAAGCGTCGGGCTCACACTAGGGCCCGTGCTTCTATTCTTCAAAATTCTTTACCTTCTTTTAACAAGCATATGCCTGATGTGTTGGAGGAATTTAATGTTCATAATGATGTTAAGATGAATGATTATGATGATTCTATTCGCATCTTAGATTATATTTTGATTAATCTTGATGAAGAAGGTACTCTTGATGATCCTATTGATGCTAATGTTGAATATGAGACTATTGATATTGATACTAATTTACCTCATATGCTTTCCACACAATTGATAATTACACCTAGTATCGAGCATCACAATTCTCAAGAGGATTCTTGTTTGGAGCTGGCTATTATTCCTAATGTATTGGATATAGTTCCTCTTGAAATTTTCCCACATTCCCTAAATGATATAAACTGAGATGGGGAGAGTAGGCGATGTGCTTGATTGGCTTGTCCTCCATGGCATCCTTTTATGTGTTTTCCTGTTGTATTGTGCTTCTCCTGTAATGTATTTGCTAAATGTTTGTTATATTATTTTATACGACCCTTGTTACTTTGTTGGTGCAAGGTGATAAATGAATCAAACCAGTTGTACTATACCTATATATGTATCTCTATTCTTCTATATGTTGGTTTCATGTTAAATTGTACATGTGCTATTATTCATAAATATTTTCCTTGTGTAGTCCACTTGGATTTGCGATATGGTAGCACTAATTCTTTTTGGTCTCCATATGGTGGTCCAAAAAGACTCTTCTTCGTAAATCTTGTGTTTTCTTTCCTCCATTGTGATTGTAGTTCTACTTTCTTTGGGGAATGATTTCAATTCATTTGAAATACTATCATAAATATACATATATTATCTTATGATCATACTGACCCCACGGTAGGTATATCCCTTCTATGTTCTCTATATATTTATGTTGTATTTCCCTTGATTTGTCTTTTCTTGGGGGTATCTCCTAGTGGAAACATAATCAGTGGAGTTTTTTATGTCTCTATTAAAGTCATTGCTCCTGTTAAAGTGTTAGCAATGACTTTAGCATGGGGGCATACGCTCTACTCACTTTTTTGCACACACACACTTTCAAAATATTTTCAAAAATTAAAAATTTTCTCCCTTTATGGATTAGAGACTAATAAAAGCATTGATTCTTATGTTATAGGATCTCTTGATCCTTCCAGTTTCAATTTACAATGTCTTGATCTCTTAAGGTTGAAAGGTTTCCTTAAGACTAGATATCTCTATGTTTTGGCTTTTCTCTTTTTGAGTATAATATTCCTAAGGGAAAATCCTTTATGGGTTGACTAGTGAGTAGCCACATTCACTAGGAAGTTCAACTTCATCTTTCCATTTGCACTATTTTCCTTGCGTGATTCACAATGGGACATAGGTTCTCATTGGGCAAGTTAATCACACCCTCTCTCTCTTTCTCTTTAACTGGTGATATCTCTCTTTTTATAATCTTGGGGTTGACAAAGACTTGAGTCCCTAGGGGCTTGAGGATTATTTTTTCCCTTTGATTTCAATAATATTATCTTTTCTTTATGATTTCCTTTACCAAGAGTTTGCATCGAGTCCATACTCTTGCTAAAGTGGGGGCTAAATGTATAGTCTAAAAATGGAAGAACTTCCATTTTGGACTATTTTAGCCCTCCGAGTAAGTGGTTTGGGGTCATGTCAAACACATTGAATGGGTCTTTGACTTGGATCTAGATTTTTCCCTTGTTCTACCCTATTTTCCACTTCTCTCTGACCTGTTTCTGGCATCCTGATCTGCATATCTGAGATTCTTGACCTTAGGGTCAAGGTTGACCTTGACCCTCATCTAGGTCAAATTTGACCTTGACTTGACCCAGGGTCCAAATTTCAAGTTTCTAGGGTTCCCAAATGTTGGGCTTCAGAAAGATTTAATTCCCACTTTCGGGTCAGCTATTTCGGTCCCTAAAGTAACAAATCTTGAAATTATATTTAATATAGGTCCACTTCTAGGTGTATAGGTCTAATTGGAATTTAATTATCCTATGTAGGCCTCTGTAGAATATTTTTCCCTAGATTTGTATGTAAGGAAGCCTTCTCCTCTCATTTTCTCTAACTATCTAAGAAGCATAATCACAAGACAAGAAGGTAAAATAAATTTATTGAAGGATAATCTATGCATGATATATCAAAAGAATTCAAGAATTTAAGTCTTCAATCATTCAATCATTTAATTCTTTAAGCATTCAATTCATCAAGGAGATCCATTAGTATCCATTGAAGGTTTCAAGCTCTATGGAGCACTCTTGTTGAATATTTCTCCATCCACATCCATGCAAGCTTCTTCCTATTCCACATTCCATTCAAAATACTTATTGGAGATCTAAAATAAATTTATTTGAGACATCCTACATTCTACATTCTACATTCATTTGGAGCATACATACTTGTGGATCCAAGGATTCGAATCCTCCACAAGGGTTTTTTTACAAGCAAGGTGAATTTGTTTATTTGCTTTGTTTATTTATGCAAACTCAATTATATTTTAAGGTTAATTCCAAAACTAGGGTTTTACCAAGGAAAACCCCTCCTCCCCAAAAAAAAAACAATTTTTCATGTAGGTATAGGTACATGAAAATGAATTACAAAGCAGATTTGGATACCCTTTTTGGCCAACTTTCAGGATCTGCGAACAGAATTTTCGTTAGAGAAATGAAGGTTAAGGTCAAAATTTTGGGGTACAATTGTACCCCCACATTTAGGTCAAGGTATAGCTAACTTATATTAGGAAAATATTTCTTGGTTTTGTCTGTCTCTGTGTTTCTATTCCATATCCGGTTGCATAATTTCTCAAAAACTGACACAGACATCAAAAAACAAGATTTTCCATATCTGCTATATTTTGAGGTTAGTACTTTTCTTCAATTAATTTCAATTAAGGTTTTAATAAATCCAAATATATTTCATACTCTTCATCCATAATTTTGGAATGTAAGGGTTTCTTCATTCTTCTTATTTCTGGTCGATCCATGCATTTGTGCATTAGCCATTTTCTTATGGTTGATCAAAGTGGATCTTTCCTTTGTGAAATTTGGGGTTAGGAGGAGAATATTATCTTCCCACAAAATATTTAAATATATTCCACATTCATCTATCATTCAATGAACACACCATAAACATTCTATATATATTATCATTTTCCCCCTTTATAGTAATGATAACTATTATCACTATACTAATGAATCTTGATTAATTCTACAAATGTTAAGATCATCATGTTATGAAATATATAATCACATTATATATTAAGAAGAATAAATATAAAATGATTAAGTCCAATAGTAAAATTAAGTATTTGATTTCATCAGTTAGAATAATCTGACCGAAGCTACAAACTTTAACACAAAACAGTGGTGTTTTGGGGCGTGGTCATTTGATCTAATGCCTTAGGGAATGAGGAATTTGAGTTACTATTCCTTTGTAAAATAGAGAGACCTTGTTGTTTACCCTTTTGATTCCTCATGAAGATATCCATTTCAATTTCATTGATGGTGGAAAAATAGTCACCTCTTCTCTCAGAATCTGATTCATCCTCCAAGTAATAATTTTAAGAGTCGCCATTAAAATTGGAGTGTGTTTCTATTCCAAAGGTATCTTTTAGAGTTTCATTACTGGTGACATATGTCTAGCCATATTAGGATAGGTCTCTTTACTATGATTAGTTGTTATATGGAAGGCACACATATTTCCCTTTTTAGAATTTGAGAGGGGCTTCATTGGCTAGTCGCTTCTGAGTAGGCAGAATCTACAATCATCTCCCCTCATTTTGTCTTCTAAAAAAATCCAAGTGAGGCTCATAAAATAAGGGATTGGCCTTCATAAATTTCCTCTTAAGAGTTATCATATCATTTTTTAGTCTCTGTAACATGGCTTCTGTAGAATTATTATTATAATCACTGTTGCTAGCTTGTAACTCCTTCTTCAACTTGCCAGCCATGATGAAGTCATCTTCTAGACCAATAGAAGTAGTTTGATTTTCTGCTAAAGTATATATTTGTTCCCTTCTCAAATGGAAGTTGATATTAGGTGGCATGGAATTAAAAAATAAACATTTCTAATTATCTGCAGTAGGTATTTTAAACAAAATTTTGTTAATTATTTTGTTGATCTTGGCCAGAAATTCCCGCACACGTATGGAGATTTCTTTCTTAATCTAGGTTAATTTTGCTAGCAATGAGTACTCATATTTGACACCCTTGAACTTGGCCTCAAATATTTTCCTCATAATATCCTGATTTGTAATACAGTCTGGAGGTAGCTGATGGAACCAATTAGCAACTATGTTAATGAGCATCTCCACAAATAGGTAGACTGCCACATCTTCATTTTTTACTGTGAGTACTCTACATGCCATGAAAAATGCAAAAATGTGTTCATTGGGGGATAATTTTACATCTCCAATAAATTTTGGAAAATTATTCCTTGATCCATGAGGAAGTTCATTATGAGAAGAAATATTAAGCGGGCCAATAAATGCTCCCCATGGCACTGGTTGATCCATACTTCTAAGTAGAGTAAAGGGTACTGGATAAAAACTAACTTGTGTTGGTGTTGCAACACTGTGAAGAGTTAGTGCTTGGTAGATGGGAAATTAAATGTTCTCCTTCTTCGGAAGAGTAGGGGGTATGCTTCTACTTCGACATATGGGCTTCATCAAAGAAAAATTTTCTTTACTAAGCTCTTCAAACATAGGGTCTACTTTCCCTCTTTCTCGTGCACTCCTGGTATATCTTCTAGTATCCATATTTGAAAAGAAATAACTCTTTCAATGACCCATTTTTTTTCTTACTGGGGTCTATTCTCTAGGACTAGGAGTGGTGCTTGATTTCAAGCCTATCTTTGTTGTTGTCTTTGCAAAAAACAACTACAAATTTTATGCTAATTTTTCTTCTCTTTCCAAGACTAGACTTACCCTCCTCTATTCTTCAACATTTTTTTTGCGTCCTTCACACAAGGGTATTCAAATGAATAATGTATCTTCATGGTTGTCTTAAAACCCTAGATTTGGTTGGAGTACAAGAAATATGTTTTCATGAGGGAGCATCATTATTCCCTCATCTCTAAGCGACTAATCTTAAATGATCATTCATGTCCCCATAGAGTCACCAAAATCTATTGGTTAATGGATTGGACTTATCTATAATATAGACTTGAGCCCATGCAAGACCTCTCTATCACCAACAGTTGTATAAACTAGTTTAAAGTAACAACAGTTTGATTTCTGAATTTTATAGGTATAGCTCCTTGTGATAAATCTTCAATGAATTGTTTCCTTGGTAATTTCTGAATATTAAAGGGTATTCTCTTAACAAGAGAGTAGAAGAGGCATCTAAGGAATGCTCATCACCATTATATATCCACAAACAAACACAAAATTTAAATATTTAAATATAAAATCTATGGATGTGCATTAATCCCCATGACCATGTAAATTAAACAAAGTATAAAACTATCAAAAAGGGTAAATATGCCAACATCATGAACAAAAGAGGAAAGAACAAATAGTGATTTATTGATCACCTTATAATTACTGACTCTCAAAACACAGTTTGATTACCTATAATTAATTCATCCAATTTATCTCCTATTCACCCATTTAATAGTAAAACTACAAGAAACTAATGAACAACAATCATAATTCAAGTTTAGAGTCACACTCAGTTTTCACAACAACAGGGGGAAAATTGAATAACAATTTTTGATCCTTCAATAAATGCTCAACAGAGATATAAATAGTCCCTTCATCTTCCATGACGGTTACAAAAATAGCTCTTGAAAATTAACCAAAATAGTCTCATGACAGATGTCAATATGAGAAAAGAGTAAAACTAGAAAAATAAATATATTAAAAGCTATATAGCCTTTTCATCTCCCTCTTTATCAATTGATGCATCTATTGAGGCCTTGTTTCTTTTATGCTCCTGTAGTTTCTACAAAGTCATTTGGTCACATGGTAGGTTATCACTAATTCTTGGTTTCAAAAGTTCCTTTCCACTAATACCCACGACCTAGAGACTAGTTGTTAATAGATTAGTCTCTAGCTCTCTGGTAAAAAACATTAAGAACTTAAACTCCCATGACCCAGTGAGTATTAACATTAAAACCTTTTATCACCAGCTCTCTAGAATTTTCTTTTACATTCACTAACAATCGTGACCTAGCGACTAGCTGTTAATAGCTTAGTTTCCATCTCTCTTTCATTTTTTGTTACATTTACTAACTGTCGTAACCTAGCAACTAGGTGTTAATAGCTTAGTCTCTAGATCTCTGGCATTTTTTGTTGCATTCACTAACCATCATGACTTGGAGATAACCCTTCACCTTAAACCGTCAAGTACATGGAACACACTGGTCAACTCTCAACTTGATATACTAACTGTTCACAGGTTCCATTCTTCATAGTTTCAAGAATTGCACTTCCTCCCTCCATTTTTTGATGATTTATCTTCCTCTATCTTCTTTGGAATAGATATGATTTCTAACTGTGTGGGTTCCAGCCTTCCCTTTGGAATTTTGGGAATTCCCTTAATACACTTCCATTTCCAATCGTATCCAAATTCTAAATTTTTTATCATGTGTCTTCCTCTAACCTTCTTCGGAGAAGCTATGATTTTGAACTGTGTGGGTCCCAACCTTCCCTTCAAAATTTCAAGAATTCCCTTACCATACTTCCTTTCTCGATCATTTTTAGCACTTCAAACTTCAATTTCACGCAATGAAAATCTTTGGTACTTTCTTTTCCAAAACCTCAAAATTGCCACCAATATGTCAGATTTAGACAAGACTTAGAACTTTGGACTTGGACTAACTTAAATACTTGACTAAAAATGAGTACCTATTATCCTGACATCCATAATAAAAATAATTAATTAAACTCAAGCTATGAGGATAAAACCCAAAAACCACATGAGGACTCACTTCCCGAAATCCTGATTGTATACAAATCTAGATTTCTCAACGGGTAGGTAGTTTTTGAAAATCCTGACACTTAGAGACTTAATCTTAAAAGTAAAATTTTAGCTGTACTAAAAATATTTTAAAGCCATTTTGACACATGGGGAATAAAATATGGAAATGGCTGTCTCTAACTAGGGACAAGGACCACGAGGGATTTAACAGGGACTTAGAATCTATAGTTTCACACAACAAAGGATCACATAGAACTAAAAAGAAAGAACTCAACTAAGACCAAACCCAAAAAAACACCCAACTAAAAATAAAACCTAACTACTATGGTACAATTACAAGGATCACTTGCTTCATAGTTGATACAACTTCATATCTAATGCAGAGCTCTTCCCTATTTAGGAAAATATTATGTGGTATGGTCTAAGGTGTCTTCAATACACCTAAGCTGACTTGAAGGAGTGCTCTACACCTTTGACGAGATCCTACAACAACCACAGAGTTTCTATCATCCTTGAGGATTCTATATCTCCTTGGTAGATATGCTATCTACTTGGAATTACCACAAAATAGGAACCTATGTTTTGGAAAGGGGATGCAAAGGTTCCAAACTTATCAAATGTCTCAATTATAAGTGACCCACAAACCTTTACAATGACTAGGGAGTTAGGCACCAATTCTGACTTTTAGGCCTTCCTGGCTTGTAGCCTTTTACAAAGGGTTTTTGGAGTTTAACTCTAACACTTCACAAAGGACCCATAGAATATATATTATATCTAGACACCATTTATTGAGGTGTGTCAAATCCTCAAAGAATAGACTCCCAAATAGAAACGAAACTATCAAACTCTTATTGTTGTACTAGGCCTAATTAGACCTAATTGGTTTGGTTTCTTCTAGAATTATTCACCAATAAAACTCTATAGCCACTTCACTGATTGGTATGTTGAAAGGTACCCCTAAGAGACCACAATCCACCATTGGATTTATTTTTTCCACCCTGAAGTGTGACTGTCACTTCATTCTCTTCTGCATTACACCAAGCACATAGAGGTGCTTGGGCTAGGGCTTGCAATAAAATATGGCAAACTCATTCCCCTATTCCCAATCCTCTAGAATCCTAAATTAACTTGATCCTACTTGCATTTCCCTGACAAGCATGTAAATATAAAAGTTGGAAAGCAAGTTAGGGCATGCTCTTTACAAACCACTTGTTGAGGAAGGGTCTTTATGCGTCTGACAAAGAATTCCCTCTAACTTTTGATCCTGATCTCCAATTTCACTCAAACCAAAAGCATAGGATTGCTCATTAATTTTAGGATTCAGATCTTCAAGTCTTCTCCTTCTACAAGAAATTAAAAATTCGTACAAGACTGATTTGAACACAAGAAAGTGGGAAAAACAAGGTAATTTTATTGAATTCCAAGCAAATGTACATCACCATGTCTTCCACCCACCTAAAAGGGATTATGAACACATTTACTAATGAATCCAAATACTTTTTGAAGGTTTTTACTATTGGGAATCATTTACAACTTATTTTGCAACTTTTTGCAAAAGTTGCTAAGTAGCATTTCTTGCAAAATTGCACTTTTTCTCTATGAGACCTAAGTCTAAGATCCTAAGGATCTTTATTGACACAAAAGATAAGGAAATGGCCTAAGAAAACACCTATACTACCCTAGATACTTAAATATGGAATTTGACCATAGTCAAAAACCAAGGTTTATAAACATACCAAGGGTGACTAGGTCTTACAATGTGGCTTATTAATGACTTGTAAAATGATAACTTGGACCCTTAGGCATGAAAGGTCATGGGTGAATCTTTTGAAGACCCTTGGAGAATATCTTCTATTGAAGAAAGGAGGGAGATTCTCCTACACCCTACTCCCTTGTTTTGAAAACTCAACTTCCACTTGAGAGGAACTGTTGAAGGGATGCCCCATGTTTGTTAATACATTCTTCATTCATGCAGGTGGCATCAATGTCAGGGAGCCCCTTCCATTTAACCAAGTAGTCTGTATAGGTCTTATTTATTGTTATCTTGACAACCTTTGAGTCAATAATCTTTTCCAACTTTAAGGGTTGGCTTGGTGGTATGTCCTTAAGTAATTCAACTTGGGCATCTTCAGTATCCTACAGAGAATTTTTAGATCCCGCATCACCTTTAAAAGGGGTGAGATCACAAATATTGAAAATAGGAGAAATATCAATAGTGGGTGGTAAAGAGATTTCATAAGCATTGTCTCCAAATTTGTGGAGTATTTAACAGGGACCAATCCTTCTCATCTACAATTTGGTGTGTCCCCTAGGTAGCCTTGCTTTGTTCAGATATGCCCATTCTTGATCTCCTTCTTTGAAAGTAACATGTTTCTTCTTGGTGTCTGCTTGTTCCTTATACTTTGCAGTATTCTGATTTGATGTTTCTTTGACTTGATCATGAATCTATTTGATCCATGTTGAAAATTCATCACCTTGTGCACTAACCTTGAAGTCATTTGGTAACTCTCTCAACTCGATTATTCCTCTAGGGTGAATTCCATAATTCACTTGGAATGGTGTCTTCCCTCTTGATCTATTGACTAAATCATTAAAAACAAATTTTGTTTCAGGAAGAATGACATCCCAAGTATGTCCATATTATTTAGTAAGACATCTGAGGATGTTTCCCAATGATCTATTTACTACTCCAGTCTGCCCATCTCTGTGTGGATGGTATGGAGATTTGACTAAAAAATTTGTGCCCAACTTCTTCTAAAGGGTTCTCCAAAAATTCCCTTGGAATTTTACATCTCTATTTGAGATTATGGATGTTGGCAATCCATGAATCCTGACCACCTCCTTAAAAAACAAGTTAACAATATGAAATGCATCATTAGAGACTTTACAAGGAACAAAGTGTGCCATTTTGCTAAATCTATCTACTATAACAAAAATGTTATCAAATCCATGTTTAGTTCTTGGAAGTCCTAAGACAAAATCCACAATCACAGTTTCCCATGGCTTTTTTGGTATATGATGTGGTTGATAAAGACCCTAATTTTTTCTAACTCCTTTAGTGGAGCCTTGGCCAATCATAGCTTCTCGTTATTAACTCAAGTTTTTTTTCAATGCCAAAATGACCCCCTAGTGTGCCACAATGCTTCTCCCTAATTTGATTTTCCCTCATGGAGCATTTCGGGATATAGAGTTGACCCCCTTTTTAAAAAAGACCATTATTCAACAAGTACTTAGAATATGTAGTGTTGTATGCATCTGATAGAGTAGAACAAACCTTGTAGATGTCACCAAAGTCTGGGTCATCTTTGTATAGGTGTTTTAGGGAATCAATTCCCATGCTTTGTACCTGTATTTATTCAACCAAGATCACTCTTCTACTAAGAGCATCTGCAACTTTTTTTGAGGTCCCCTTTGTGTTTTATAGAAAAGGTGTATGCTTGGAGTTGTTTGACCCATTTCATGTGCCTGCAACTTAATTTATCTTGGATATTAAGAAAACTTAGTGCATGATTGTTTGTGAAGACAATGAATTGTTTTGGAAGCAAGTAGTGCCTCCACTTCTTGAGGGCTTGAACCATGGCATAGAGCTCCAAGTCATATTTACTATATTTCTTCTTAGATTCATTAATGTTTTCTGACAAGAAAGCCACTGGTCTGCCATCCTGACTGAGGACTGCACCTATGGCCATATTACTAGCATATGTTTCCATTGTGAACAACTTGTTGGAGGTTGGTAGTGCCAAGATGGGGTATTGTGCCACTCTTCCCTTTAATTATTCAAAATCCTCATCTTCTTTGGTTTTCCATTGAAATTTGATCTTCCTACCACCTTTGATGGTATCAAGTAAAGGTGCACAAATATGACTAAAGTTTTTGACAACTTTCCTATAAAAGATAGCAAATCCATGGAAACTTCTGACTTCTCTTGGTGTTTTTGGTGTTGGCCAATTGATGATAGCCTCTATCTCTTCAGGATCCATTTTCAATATGCCCTTTGAGATGACAAACCCAAGGAATGTCAATACTTGTTGCATGAATGTACACTTTTCTAGATTGATAGACAATTTATTTTCATGTAGTCTTTGGAGGAATTGTTCCAAGTATTTCATATGTTCTTTAGTCCTACTAAAGATCAAAATTTCATCCAATTAGACCACTACAAACTTGCCTATGAAATCATAAATCACTTCATTCATTAGTCTCATGAAAGTGCTAGGAGCATTGCAAAGACCAAATCACATTACAAGCCGTTCATATAATCCCTTAGTGGTTTTAAATGCATTTTTCCAGTCATCTCTAGGCCTTATCCTTCTCTGATGGTTGTATGTGGTAAAATTGGCCTTGTTATTCAACCATACACTTCACCATAGTCCTTCTTCATCAGCCACATACAGAAGTGAATATGAGTTATTCATCCTGCATGCCTGTATGATTTGACCTATTGCCTTCTATCTAGATGGGGTTTCAAATAGCTCTCAGAATGAGAGTCTCACAACCATAGACCAATCTAAGAATGAAGGATTTTTCTCCATGAATGCAATGCAAATGCAAAATTAATCTAAAAATTGAAAGATGCAAGATTAATCTAAGACATGATTTCAATGCAATTAATCTAAGAAATTGAAATTATTCTATTACAAATGAAAGGTTTTAACTAGAAATGAGATGATAACATGTAGCAGCAATTCATTATTCTAACAATGCATAAAAATGACTAGGGATTTGAATGAGAAATGAGAGCTCTTTTATAGACTGAGAGCATGTTTAGAATAGAAAGTTTCCTTTTTGAAATAAAATAGATAGAAAAGCCAGTTCAAAATATAAGATTTCTTTAAAAGAAATCAATAAATTCTTTTCCCTTTGCTTTAACTATTTTCTTTCTTTGATTTTAACTCTTTTCTTTTTGAAATAAAACACACTTAATTCAAAGTTTCCATTTTTGAACTAAAGAGAAGATTTTTGAGAGAATATTTAATTAAATAAATAAAGTATGACCTCATAAATATGTTTTTTTCTCAATTATTTGAATAATTAAATTCAATTATTGAAATGAGGATATTTATTTAATAATTAAATATTCTTTAATTCCATTTCATGTGTTTTAGCTAAAAGGGGTGAATTTAATTTAATTAAAGTGCTAGGCCTTTATAATTAAATTAATTCAATCATAGGGTTTGTTTAGCCAATAGATTGATATTTAGGAATTAGATATAATGTATGATTAATGCAGATTTAGGATTTTTTGCATTTGACACTCTGGTTGAGTAGAGTCAGTCAAACTCATAATTGCCTAGTACAATAGGACTTTGATGATTCAGAAGAATGACAAATGCAAAAAAATTTGTTAGGGTTGCAAGATGCAAATTTCAGGGTGTTACATTTTGCACCTCTTTGAATTGATGTGCGAGCAGCGCATTGATTCAAAGAATAGTCTGATACTTGAAGAATAGAAGATTAGATTTCAAAAATTGATGATGCAAAGATCGATTGATAAATATTTCAGAGCCATCTCCAGGATAGAGCTTGACTCTCCAAAGTCTAGGTTAGGTTGCCAAGACGTTGGTCAGGTAGAGTTTTTGAGGGTCATCTTCAGAATGAAGCTTGATCCTCAGGGATCCAAATTAGATTGCCCCGATACCTAATATATTAAGATTTTGAGAATCATCTCCAGAATGAATCTTGATCCTCAGGGATCTAAGTTAGATTTCTTAGATACCTAATAGATTGATATCTTTCAAAAGACTGTCCCAAGAATGAGGCTCAACCTTCAAGAGTCAGGGTTAGATTGCCCCGATACCTGTCCATAAAAAGATAGTTAATATAAATTTTTAGGACTACCTCCAAAATGAAGCTTAATCCCCCAATATCTAAGTTAGATTTCCCAGACATTGGTTAGATTGATATCTTTCAAAGACTGTCCCCAGAATAAGGCTCAACCTTTAGGAGTCAGGGTTAGATTGCCTCGATACCTATCCCAAAAAGATATAATCAATAGGGATCTTTAGGAATATCTCCAGAATGAAGCTTTGTCCCCCAATATCTAGGTTAGATTGCCCAGACACTGGTTAGATCAAGTTTCAAAATCATCTCCAGAACGGAGCTTGATTCTCAAGAATCAGGGTTAGATTACCCCAATTCCCAATAGATGAGTTTTTTGAGAACCATCTCCAGATCAAAGCTTGATCCTCAGGGATCTAGGTTAGATTGCCCTGATACCTAATAGATGACAAGATGTAAGGAACAAAGATGCCCCTATTGATTGTGGAGTATCCAGTTTTGACTGTGAGGTAAGAAAAACTGAACATGCCCCAGGTGATGAGATGCCCCTAGCAATGAGGACTTTTGAAAATTAGATCAAATTGATTGGAAATAGATTTAATGATGTAATCATCCTACCCCCTCAGGACCAAAATGAAAAGATGACACGCCATAATGATGAGAGAGAGTGAAACATTATAGATAGATGTTGAATCAGAGATCAAGAAGAACTCATAACAGATTATGGAAGAATTTAGAAGATTCAAAAGCAATTTTGAGTGATTTTGAGGTCTAGGTTGACCAAGTTTGACTAGGGTTGACCAAAGTTGACTTTTGAGAAGAAAAGTCAAAGATTTGAGAAAATGATAATATGATAAGATTCTGACAAGAAAGCAATGTCAGAAAGTTGACTACACAAGCGTCCGATCATGTCGGTCTGAAAAATTTTAAAATGCAATTTTGAGCTATATAGAAGTGTCAGATTTTGATTTTGATCATGAAAATGGATTCAGAGCAGTTGAATTAGCTAGTGGTGAAATTTTCACACAAATCAGAGCACTTTTGAAAATTAGGTCAAAACCTATATAGGAATCAAAAATGTCATTTTCAAATCATTTGCCTCCGTTGACTTTTGATAATTAAACTCTGAGTGAAAAATGGTGGTCCCCGTGAGAACTCATCATTTCAAGTGATCCAGGTGACACAATTGGCCACCAGCGTATGGACCCCCGGTAAGTGATCGATTCACCTCTCTGTGAATTCAAATTTCATTCCTTTTTGTCAATTTTGCATCATTTTTTCACATTTTGAACATTGTCTCGCATCGGTCGGTGGGTATCCTCATGCGGGAGGGTACCCACGTCTCACATGGGCAAACCTTAGGCAGGGGGTTTCTCGCACGAATAGTGATTAAACATCACATGAGAATGAAATGTCATGTGGCTAGAAAAACTTCTTCGCGCGAGAATCTGCTACTTCACATGAAGAAAACTTAGCAATTTGAATACAAAACAAGTTTGTGTTACGTCCAATAGCAATTGCGTCAGTGTTAGTCCTTAGCATAGGATGTCTATAATGCTTTATTGCTTAGTTATGCATTGATTATCTTGAATCGGGAGTTGATTACTGATTGTGCATTGTTGTTTGCATGTTTTGGAGGTTGAGTTCCTAGATATAGCCTTCAGGTCACATCATCCAGTGATTAGTGGGCTGGTCTAGCAGTTGGATGACGTCGAGATTACGCACATTGATAGTTTGGCCCTATCACATCTCTATGAGATACCCAACATTCAGGTTAATCACGGGCTATTGGGAGCATTTCTAGAGTGTTTCCATTCAGAAATGAACACCTTTTAACTTCCTCAGGGCAAGATTATAGTGATGCTAGAGGACATCTAAAGGATTCTTAGGATACCTTTCCATGGGCCCTGAGTAGAGTATGAGGTACAGCCTCAACCTAGGACACTAGCACTACGAGAGATCCTATAGGATGAGCTCGTCATGGGAAGAGCTATCCAATGGGAGGATTTGATTAGAGATTACGGTCTTGAGCACCGATTGGCTGTGGTGTTGGCAGCATTCCTTGGATGCTATCTCATGCCGGATCATGGTCAACATGGTTTTGAGTGTGGTTGGGTTCGTATGCTACAGAGGATGCTAGAGGAGCCAATCAGATATGGGTGGGGTCAGTGCATGTTAGCCCATATGTACCATGAGATGCACAAGATTGCCTATAAAGAGGAAAAGAGCATGGCGGTAGGGGTTTTTGTATTATAGGTGTGGGCATGGGAGCACCTACCGGTTACCTGACCCATATGCGCTGATCTGAGGGAGCCACTAGAGCCCTACATATATAGGTATAGAGGTTTGATTACCCAGCCCGCACTGGGTAAGACAGAGCAGTGGTGAGCTTAGCTTGATAATCTGGTTGCAGTGACATGGTGACCATGGAGGTTGATAAAGGATTGGGATGATGCCAGCAATCAGCTGGGGTATATTCATGTGTCACAACCACTCATAGGCTAGGCTATATCAGTCATTGAGTAGTTTCACTTAAATGTGTTTGGCAATAGTTTGGCCAGGCACAGGAGATCTCATAGGAGTACTGTTCCTATGCTTATTTTCATGATTAGCTTAGGAAGGGATGGTCGACCAAGTTGGATACTAGTCAATCTATGATAGATTTACGAGCCCTAGCATAGACTTGAAGGGATTACGTGAGTGCTATTGCAGATGGCGAGATGACTCCAGAGTTCAGGGAGAATTTTGTGACACACTCCTTCCCGCGATTCACAGATCCAATTGACATGGCCATGCTAGCACAGGTAGTGTAGCTATAGGTGCCATAGTAGTAGGCACCAGTGCCTCCACCATAGTAGGCACCACAACATGTGGCATGACCTCCCACTGTACAAGTGGACATACCTATATGATAGATGTGAATTGATCCCGAGGTCAGCAACAACAGGAGGCAGAGCGCGAGGAGGATGGTTGCACAGCTTGAGGATGTGTAGGAGCAGGTAGAGTAGCAAGAGGGATAGCAAGAGGATCTGATGTAGGAGGATCAACCTACATAAGATCCAGGATAGGGTATCGTACCCAAGGATGCACCATCACAGGTGCAGGAGGCCCCATGAAGATCTAGAGAGAGAGTATGACAGCTTGTGAGGTAGGTTGGTGACTTGCAGGTATAGGTTGTTGTGTGAGATGTGTGGTTATTAGACAAAGATTAGGAGGTTCAGGAGCTTTGAGGGTAGTTGTGGATGGCACAGGAGTAGCTTCAGGTGGAGGGTGAACATCAGGCTGCCCAAGCAGCCTATTATTATGCAGTTTACACAGGAGTAGTGTCAGATGAGACATTGCAGGTGTTGAGATTTTCCTTGTATGCCAGAGGATCAGAGGGTGCATAGGCACCACCTCTAGCAGATATGCCTCCACCTCCACCTCCTCCAGGTGATGAGGGAGAAGGCCAGAGCTAGATATGATAGTTTTGATAGATGAGATCATATGATGTATCTGATGTGTTGGCATCCGTGTATTGTACCACCATTTTTTAGATATACTGTGCTCAAATAGCACCATTTTGTATTGTATCAACACATTTGAGATATATATAGATGAGCTCATCTTTTGGTATCATCGCATGTGTCACATTTTAATTGTTTATGAGATGTTTCCTATATGCATAGATGTTTTAGATAAGTTATAATGTATGCAAATGGATGAACATGTTTTGAATAGATGTAAATGTATGAAATGCACATGTATGTAGATGCACATGTATGTATGTAGATGATTTATGTAAATGTACTTGTGAATGGAAATATGTAAATGCAATGTGGATATGATAATGCAAATGTAATGTATATGGTACTAACATCTCATGCAGGGTGTCCAGATGTGTGATAGATGCTAACCAAGAGAACATGTGAAGAATCAAGAGTGAGGATCGAACACTTGTGTAGTCGTAATGAAACTAGGATTCAGAAGAAGAACTCCCCAATGTACCCATCTAGGAGAATGCAATGAAGTGAACATCGAATTGCTGCTACAATGCAAGTCTAGAATGAAAATGCAATCCTATGCTAGATGCAATCCCTAGGACATGGTTGTGAGACCCATCGTAAAATCATCATCATTGAGCATTTTTGGAACATTGGAGTTGATACAATCCTTGTTGGTGCCACTGCAACCATAAGGATATGAATATGAATTTCATCAGATAAAATGTAAGAAACAAACGTAAGCGCTAGGGCACAAAAGCCAATATGACTTGAACATTGTTTCCAGTTGATATTGCAAGAGTACACCAGTATCAAGGCATTCAAAGCTAAGATAACCATGAGTGTGATTGTGTGTAAACAAATAGAGTAATAACATTCAAGTAGATAGTACCGACCTCACCTTGGCATACAAATAAACAAGATTGAGGGATGTGAGGCTTTTCCACCTTAGTACGGGAGCTCTTATCACATACACCCTATTTATTTTACATTGTCAGATCATTGGGACTACACCAAAAAGCAATAAACAAAGAAAATATCAATGAAATCCATGAGAACAGACAACATACAAAGGAAGATTCGATCATAGCTCAACACGTTTCAAAGTTTTTGAATATGTATGTGTATAGGGGTGTTGAAAAACACCATTGTGCTTGTGAGTGCATTGTGTTTGATTGTCATCGATAGATGTTTATGTTTTAGATATCCAATATGTGTTGAAAAACACAGATGTGTCCAAAGATAGTGTTGAAAAACACTGTTTATGGTGGTGTTAAAAAACACCAGTTTGTGTCAGTAGTGTGTTGTTCTCTAGAAATGACAAGATTACTGACTTGCATGTAAACCAAAGATGCGATCAGATTGGGGACCCATGCCCACAAGTAATAATGACTAAATTGACGTATGTTGCAAGGACAAACTAGATTTGGTTGTCCCTAGGTGTATGGCACTGAATCAATGTCAAGTCAGTAGGGTTCAAAAAGGAACTAGAATGTCACAAAAGTGACTGAAAGCTATGTACAAACTATAGCAAAGAATCATCAAGACTGAGTATTGATAAATAGAGCATTTGAGTATAACGCCAACTATAACGGATGTGAGAAATCTCAATAGTACAGTGATAGTAGGAAGACACAGTGAGAACCACTGGTGACTGACGCGAGAGAGATTTTCAAGTGAAGAGAGCATAGTACTAGCTAGAAATCAGTAGGAAAATACAGTGAGAACCATTGGTGACTGATGTTAGGGAGATTCTCAAGGAGAGAGAACTTAGTATAAGCTAAGTGATAGTAGGCAGACGCAGTGAGAACCATTGGTGATTTTCATGAAGTAGATCCTCAAAAGATAATAGGATAGTGCCCCCTTAGAATAGGAGGGTTGCCTCGAGAGTATGACCATTTTTAATCCATGTAAGTTGGTGTCTTGATGGGTAACTGAAAGCATGCAGAAATCAAATGCAAGCAGGAAAACAGGAAAGCAGCAAAGCAGGAAAGCAAATGCATAAAGCCAAGTGGTGCTGTGATAGATATAAAAATGTGGAACAAGAGGCGATTGTTTACCAGATTTTCACTGTCTTGGCAGAAATTCTTTTTGTTTGCTACCATGACACCTGTTTGCCAGGTTTTCATCAATAGAACTTTTTCTCTTTTTCTCTTTTTTTGTATTTTTTAATTTTTTAATTTTTTAATATTTTTGGAATATATAATTTTTTTGGAGATACATCAAAGCACCTATTGCTAGGTTTTCACTAAGATGATCATTTTTTTAGGACTTTTTTAGATTTTTAGAATTTTTTTAGGACTTTACTATATACATGAGCACACTGAGGATGTCTCAGTTGTAGAACCATTTTAGATAAAGAGCATTGATGGGCTCTTTGAGTTGTTATCATTCAGTAGTAGAAATTTGATAGGTGCCAAACCCAAATACTGTAGTGACAACATACAGACCAAGCCAATTTGGTTCAAATTTTCCTTTCTAGATGCGATGTTGTTGATTCTTAGGGTTCTCCCTCAGAACAAGGTCACCCACTTGGAAATCCCTTGGTCAAACCTTCTTGTTATAGCTCTTGGACATCCTTTTCTAATATGCCCTAAGATGATCGAATGCCACTTGCCAACGTTCATCAAGTAGTTCTAGCTCTTGTAGCTGAGATATTCTGTTATCATCATTAGTAATGAGGACTTTCAGAGAGACTCATAGAGAAGGAATCTCAACCTCAATTGGTAACACAACATCTGCTCCATAAAACAAAGCATAGGGCGTAGCCCCTATTGGTGTTCTTATGCTTGTCCTGTATGTCCAGAGAGCTGGATTGATCTGGAGATGCCAATCTCATTTAGATTTGTGAACTGTGCGATGCAAGATTTTAAGGATTGTCTTGTTTGATGCTTCCACCGGTCCATTACCCTGAGGATAATAGATGGAAGACCAATGCTGAGTAATTTTAAACTTTGAGCATAGCTCCATCAAATCCTTGTTTTTGAATGGCCCCCCATTATCAGTCATTATTGCTGAGGGTACACCATACCTGCAGATGATGTAGTTGAGAATGAACATAGCTACTGATTTTCCATTGGCAACAGTGAGAGGGACTACCTCCACCCACCTGGTAAAATAGTCAGTAGTTGTGATGATGAACTTATGTCCATTTGAGGACAAGGGATAAATCTGACCCACCAAGTCAAAGGCCCATTGTTGAAATGGCCAGAAAGTAATAAAGGGAATAAGCTCCTTGGCTGGAGCATGAATCAAATTACCATGTAGTTGACATTGTTTGCAAGACTTAGCAAACTGTGTAGCTTCTTTTTCCATGTATGGCCAATAGTAACCAGCTCTAATAAGTTTATGGGCCAGTGTTAGGCTATTAGAGTGAGACCCACAGATACCTTCATGCACCTCTACTAACACACATTTAGACTCATCGGGTTCTAAACACCTAAGAAGGGTACCATCTAGACTGTGCCTATACAATTCATTAGCTATGATGACAAACCATGAAGCACTATGGATTAAGTGACATTTCTCATTTAAGGTGTAAGTGTCTGGAACAATCTAGTCATGAAGGTAGGAATAGATATGATGGTAGCAGGATGAGTCATGTCCAATGATAGAACAGATCATCTGGGACTTAAGGGAATCATAGGCTGGGTGGCGTAACATTTCCACTAGAAATTCATGTCAAAAATCATTTTTTTGGCATCTGTAGCATGGAAGCAAGAGTAGGCATGGCATCCACTACTTTATTACCTACCCTTGGAACCTGTTGAAATGTGATGTGAACAAAATACTTTCTAAGGTCATCAACCAACCGTTTATAAGGCACCAACTTGTCATCTTTTTTCTGATAAATATCATTTACTTGATTTATGACTAACTGTGAATCTCCAAGGACATTGAGATCATCCACTCACCACTCAAGGGTGATCTTCATACTATTGATCAAGGATTTGTACTCGGCAATGTTGTTTGTACATGAAAACAACATCTTATATGCTTTTGGTAAAGAGTACCTTTGAGGTGTAATGAATAGTATCCCATCACCTGAGCCCCGTTGGGTAAATGAACCATCAAAGAACATAGTCTAGGATTGATGTGTGAGAAGTAATATGGACTCATCTAGAAATTCAATGTTCAAAGGCTAATGATCTACTGGAGGTGCTTCTGCCAATTGATTTGCAATTGCTTTCCCCTTGGTGGCTTTTATTTCTACATACTCAATATCAAATTCACTGAGAAGCGTGACCCATTTATCTAGTCTACCTCTGAGGGTAGCTTTATGGAGCAGATATTTCAGAGGATCAATCTTAGAAATTAGGCGTGTAGTATGAGCCAACATGTAGTGTCACAATTTTTTTGAAGCAAATACCACTGTGAGCCAAGCCTTCTCTGTAGTAGAATAGTTTATTTCATATGAGACCAAAGTCCTAATAATTTATTAGATAGCCCTTTCTTTGTTGTTCTAATATTCTTGAGCTAATAGGACACCCAATGATGTATCTACTGTAGAGATGTAAAGTATAAGAGGCTTTCCATGAATAGGAGGCATCAATATTGGCAAGTTTGCAAGATACTGTTTGATTTGTGTGAACCCCTCATCACATTATTTGTTCCATTGGTAAGTCACACCCTTGTGTAAATTCTTGGTGAATGGTTGTGACTTGTCCACCAGTTCTGAGATGAAGCGCTGGATGGACTGTAATCAACCTTGAAGTCATCTCATTTGTCTGATATTCTTTGGTGGCAGAATTTCCATGATAGCTTGAACTTTCGCAAGATCCACTTCAATGCCCTTTGCAGATATGATATAACCAAGAAATTTTCCAGATGTTACGCCGAATGCACATTTCTTGGGATTGAGCCTCAGACTGAATTGTTCCATGTGATCTAGTATAGGACCCAGATCCACAAGGTGTTTCTCTCATTGCATGCTCCTAGCTAGAGTGTCATCAACATAATCTTCCATTGTTTTATGCATCATGTCATGAAATATAGTGGTGACAACTCTCTAATATGTAGCACCAGCATTTCTGAGTCCAAAGGGCATGACATTCCAACAGAAAGTGCCCCATGCACATGTGAAAGTATTTTTCTCTTGGTCCTCTGCATAGTCAATTGCTCTAATAAATACTGCCTTAAGAAGTTTCTCCATTTTAGCTTTGACAATTAGAGCCACATGTGGATGCATTTTCTGAAGCTTTTGCTTGACAGGCTTGAAGCCTAGTGCAATGGACAAATGGTGCATGATTAGATTAGGGTCTAATCCTGACATGTCTGAATATTTCCATGCAAATTTTATCTTTTTTCTTCAAAAGAATGTAGTGAATTCCTCTCTTTCTACCTTAGATAATGATTGTGCCAAATGAATGATATGAGGTTCAGCTTCTATACCCAAGTTGATTGGTTGAGTTGGTTCAATTAGCATAGATGATCGTTCTTGGAAATCACTCAGAAGTGTATCAAGTATCTCATCCTCGAGCGCCTCAGAGAGGTTTTCACCCTTGGATATGTCCTTTATTTTGACTTTTTTAGGCTCTAATACTGCCACAATGTGGTTTTCACCATCAGAGCGCCTATTTTTTCTTCTTTTCATTTTGTGATTGAGATACTTGATATCAGCCTCAATCATGTTGACACTTTCTTTGCTAGTGGAGGATGTTACAGGTTCGACATCATTGAGGTAACAAAAAAGAGTGTAATCTACTAATCATTCTAGAACGTAAGGACTTCATTAGATGGTGAGGGAGAGTTCCAGTCTATAAGTTTGGGATGGTGGAGTGAAAGAGAAGTGACAATTTCAAGTGCATTCATGGTATAATAATCAAAATCATGGACTTGCAAGTCGAGACCTAGAGCAATCTCATCCAAAGGTGTAGTCAAATTCCTTTGATTCCTAGCAACCATAGTAGATGACATGTTAACATCTATGGAGTCAGAATCATTTGACCTTACACTAGACCCCTCACCTACTTTGAGAATTTTTTCATATGTGTGCACTGCATCCATATCCCTATCATAGGTGG
Organism: Thuja plicata; assembly: GCA_018584345.1. NCBI lineage: Eukaryota > Viridiplantae > Streptophyta > Pinopsida > Cupressales > Cupressaceae > Thuja > Thuja plicata. Next base: position 1,775,731 of record MU223294.1, on the reverse strand, counting down.
CATATGAAAAATCATCGAACTCATACTCATGAGAGTTTGTTTCATCATTGGGTGTCATATCAAGAACATCAGTGAAATCAACCCTTTATCCCTAGTTTGGGTGAATTCTACCTAGAACCTCTGCTATGGTCAAATGAGCACCTTTTGACTTAGGTACCTCATTAGTGTTTGTAGCCTCATCTTCTTCTTATTTAGTGAGAAGTGGCTAGGATTCCTGTTCAAACTACTCTTGAAAGTGTGGTGGTATGTACAAATCAATGTGATGACTTGGATTTATAGTGTGCATTTCTTTCCACTGTTCATAGGTTAGTGGAGCAAGTGAAGTGGTGTGTTCAAAGGTGTCTTCTCCTTTATAGATCCAATTTTTGATAGCTCTATTTTTGGCTTCTTCTTCTAATGGTACCGTGGCCTATACAAAGGTACCACCATATTTTGTTTGAGGAGGAACTATAGAAGGTTTAGTGCTCTCAGAAGGTCTCCCAAAGGACCATGGAGACAAAGGCAGAGATGTAATATATAGGACATGTTCAATCTAATATCCTCCCATGTCAGTTTCCTTGAGTGTCAGACCCTTTTTCATTTCCTGGAACCCAGTAGATTCTCTGTTGGTAGGAACAAAGATGTCAGCAGATTTTGTGAGGGTGTTGCAATCATAGCATGTATTAGTAGGTGTAGTCACTTCAGATCCTTGGAATGGGAACTTAATGCACTGATGGTATGTTGAAGGGATAGCTTGCATTTCATGGATCCATGTCTTGCCTAACAGAATATTGTATGCCAAAGGAATGTCAAGCACTTGATAGATAACATCTCATTCAACAGGGCCAACTCTAATTGGAAACACAACTAGCCCCTTAGATTTTAGTTCTTCTTCATCATAGGCCTTAATAGTAATATTTTTGTGGGCATCTATGCAATCTTCTCTGTAGCTTAACTCAGTAAGGAAGCTAGCAGAACAAATGTTGAGGTCAGCATCATTATCTATGAGAACATGTTGAACACGCTTTGGATCAATCATGACTTCAATGTGCAAGGGGTTATTATGTGGGTGACTCAAAGAATGGTCATCTTTCTTAGAGAAAGAAAATTAATGGGAGGAGTTAAAATGACCTACCATAGATTGAAACTGGTCAAGATCAAGATCTTTTGGGACATTTTCCTTAGTGAGGGCTTTGTCAAGGATCTCCTTGTGAGTAGGGGAGATTTTTAGCAGCTCAAAGATGGTGATCTGAGTGTTAGTACGTTGTAATTGCTCTAGAATGCTATAATTGGAAGCATTAGATGAGGAACACAATTTTAGATTCTTATTGGTAGAGCCAATAGTAGCTTTGTCTGTAGATTATGTTGGTGTAGACGTAGAAGGCTCAAGGCCTTTGAGGATGATCTTAGCATGAGATTGAGTAACAACATTTGCACTAACTTGAGACTGTTCTTTTTTAGAGGGTTGAGGTGCAGAACCTTGCAAGATGAAATGCGTTTTTGGTTTGGGAGTATCTTCATTTCCCTTGAGAATGAAAACATTATAGTATTCAGTATCAATAGGCTCAACCATCTTAATGACATTGTCATTATTGGTGTATGTATAGTTAACCTTGGCATCTATATTTTTGCCTTTAGATGATTCACCTTTTCCATGAGGAGGAAATGGGTCTTTGAAAGCTTGGTGATCTAAGTTATTGGTGTGACCTCCCATAGCAATAACCTCACTATCAATGAGATCCTGGATTTTATGCCATAATTTAAGACAAGTAGCTATTTTATGACCTTTGTTTTGGTGAAAATCACAATAAGCAGATTCATTCCACCAAGAGGGTCTTGGTTGCAGATCATAAGGTTGTGAATTATCTAGTGGAGTGAGTAAATGTTTGTCCAAGAGAGTCTTGTAAACCACATCAAGAGGTTCTACTAAAGGAGTGAACTCATGCTTGGGTCTAGGAGCCCAAGGTTTAGATCTAGAAAATTGTGAAGTACTCAATTTGGATTCTTTCATAGCCTAGTCAGTGGCTTTGGCTACTTGCATTGTGGTAGTGAGATTAAAAGAAGCCTTTGAAGGCTTGGGATTCACATTGTTTACAACTCCATCATTCACAACATTTTGGTTCTTTTTGGGAAATTTGGGTTTATCTTTGTTTGAGGAGGAAGACCCTTGTTTATTTTCCTTATGTAAGGTTAGTTCTCCTTTTCTTAACCATAAACATCTCAATTCTCACAGCTTTCTTAATCATGTCATCAAAGGTTAAAGGACCTTGTAGCTGTACTTGATACCCAAATTTGGGAAGAAGATTGTCTAGAAAGATGTCCAACTTTTCAGGTTTGGGTATCTTGGGAGAATATCGTGTATAAAGTTGACTCCATCTTTGGAGAAATTTCTTGAGAAGGATTCCCCATGATTTTGTTTCAATTTGCAAAGATCTCAGATGTGAACTAGATTTTGGATGTTGTGAGAATAGTGTTGTAGAAATAGATTGGAAATTTTGTCAAAAGTTTTGATGCTAGTTGGTAGTCTAGAGAACCACTCCATAGCCGACCCTCCCAAACTAAGTGGGAAAAGATGTATGAGGTAAGTTGGATCATGTATGAACTCCATAGAGAGAGCACTAAACTCTCTCAAATGATCTTGGGGATCAAAGGTACCCAAGTATTTATCATACTTGGGAAATTCAACTCCTTTGGGAAAAGGAGGCATGCATAGACTCTTATCAAATGGGAATGGACAAATACTTTCCAGTGTGAATTGAGTGGTGGGTTTGTCTTTTTCCTTCATGCGTTGAAGGATTTGTTCTTGCATGCCTTTCATTTGCTTTTGCAAGCGATAGTTTTTTAGTTTCTTCCTCTTTCTCAACAAGTTTCTCTACCTTGTAATCAGAGGGAAGTTTGGCTCCTTGGATGGCCAATTCAAGAAGGTATTTATCCTTCTCTTCTTTCATTATGAACACCATCATTCTCATGAAGTTTTTATTATTGTGAGCATCTAAGATATCCCCTTGGGTTATTTCTTTCTCTTCATCAAAAGGATGGTCTTGAAAAGGAAATTTACCCCTGGTTTTAGAGAGATCATCTCTGCTATGTTCACCTGATTGGTCATGATCTGCCATCTTGCTAGAATGAAAGTGTTCAATGTGTAAAGACTCAGTTTGAGAAGATTGAGTATTTTTAGAATTTGGGTCCTCTTGGAACAAAGGGTTTTGAACCTGACTAAAATTTACTAGAAATGACCGTTTGACGTAAGGTCAAAGTACTGGAGAGAGAGATTGAGATGATTCCTGACTAGATGTAGCCGAAAATGGTGTGGAAAGAACAAATTCATCTTGATTGATTGAAGGGAACATTTTTCCACTTTGAGTTATAACAGTCATAGACAAAGATTGTACAAGGGATGTGAACTAGGACCACACTTGAAACTGTCTCAAAGTAAATGCACAGAAAGTTCCAAAAGGTGAAGTATCCTTGGTGCAAATCATCAAAAATGAGGCTAGAACAACAAAGAGATGACTATTGCGATACAAGGCATGACAAAACAGTAGAAATAGACCAAAAGATATGAGACAAGACCAGTTTAAGGAAGAATCACGTAATTATCAACCTTAGAAACCAAGTTGCAGACTGTATGAAGATAGAAGGAAGATAAATAGACCTAGATCAGAGACCAGATTTAATAGAAGTACGCTTGACAGGAAGGAAATAGCTCACTATTTTGACAAAAAGTTTTAGACTCACGCGAAGAAGTATTGTCTCATGCGAATATTCTCACAGGCGTGCGTGAAACTCTATAGTCCTGCTTCAAGTATGATGACAGACTGGTGAAAAAAAAGTGACTAAAATGATAGCAACATTGCAAAATGTCAGGCGATGATTTCCAGCATGTCAGGTGAAGTTTCTCGCAAAATGGTGTGAAGAAGGTAGAATATCATGTGAGACTTGGAAATGAAGACAATTAAATCCTACAGAATCAGACAATTAAGACCAGATTGCGTTTTCCTAGACAAGATTATGTTGTTTTCTGACAGAGAGTTTGGGTCACAATTTTTTTTGGACATGTTCAAGTTTGATAGTTTGTGTGATTTGGCATTTGTTTTGATTGTTTAAATGATACACCCATGCAAAACACATTAAGCAGAGTATTTGTAGTACCAGAATAGACATGTCAAAATCAGATAGCTAGGGCAGTATCTGTTGAATCCCCACTTGAACCAAAGTTTAGATATGTCTACTCTTAGTGGACAACTTAGAAGCTTGGAGGCACGGGCTCCTCCTTACATGTGCACTCACTTCTCAGGCACACCAAGCTTCGTACCCCAAAGGAATTGCTTCCCAAAGGGCTATTGTCTCTATTAAGAGTTGTAAAAGTGTGGGGCATCTTAGTCGGTCTCTAACCTTCTACTCCAATATATAGAGGGTTTTTTTAAACTAGAACAATAGCTTGTAGTAAGGAAATCCATTCAGGTGGTTGTGATCAAGTCATTTTCCCAATTAAGTGGGCTCTGCCAATCCTTTCAAAGCAAGGCTTTCACCTTAATGATGTCGGGACTTTAATGCACCACTAGGGTACTGGAGGAGATTTTAGTTGCCACAATGAATTCACACCTGTCCATTATGAGATTAATCACAATGACATTTTTTATATACCGGTTTGGAAGGGCTTGGATTTAGCCTATTATTGGTTGGGCATCCACTCTCGTTGACTCTGCTAAAGCTCTTGGGAGGTAGCCACACTAGAAGAATCACATGAATTTCTCTTACACCCAAGATCCATAAAGGTCAGGGGAGAGGATACGTTCATGTAGTTCTTGGAATTGCAAACTATAAAACACTTCAATCATGCAATACAATGATTCATTTTAAGCACCAAACAAAGTGTGTTCTAACTACTAAAAATAGACATGAGAGTTTTGTGAAAACACGTATGTCTTTGACAAGCATCCTTCAACAAATACATTAGTAGTTTGTAATTTATTTCTTCATTTCAGCATCTTGCAAACCACCATTAAGCTGTTTCAAAGATAAAAACAAGAAAAACACAGTCAACAACAAACAAAAACTGTTAGTTGGTCAAAAATCAAAAGAAACAGAGACATAAAAAATTGAAATTTAAAGCTCACAGGAGTCAAATGTCGTGCAAAGAAGTATTACGATCCGCGCAAAGAAATGCATTAGATCACATGAAGAAATGTATGTACTTGCAAAACTTTATGCGATTATATGAGAAATTTTGAGCAAAGAAATGCATGTACTTGCAAAACTTTGCATGATTATACAAAAAAATTTGCGTGAACTTTCATTATAGAGCCATACGGATGAAAACCATAATTGATCAAAAAAAGTGTAGAATGAGGCCAGAAAGTAAATTTTCGAGCCCCACAGCGGGTGCCAAAAATGTATGTGATAAAATTGGCCTTGTTATTCAACCATACACTTCAACATAGTCCTTGTTCATCAGCCACATACAGAAGTGAATATGAGTTATTCATCCTGCATGCCTATATGATTTGACCTCTTGCCTTCTATCTAAATGGGGTTTTGAATAGCTCTCAGAACGAGAGTCTCACAACCATAGACCAATCTAAGAAATGAACTATTTTTCTCCATGAATGCAATGCAAATGCAAGATTAATCTAAAATTGAAAGATGCAAGATAAATCTAAGACATGAATTCAATGCAATTAATATAAGAAATTGAAATTATTCTTTTGCAAATGAAAGCTTTTAACTAGAAATGAGATGATAACATCTAGCAGCAATTCATTATTCTAACAATGCATAAAAATGACTGGGGGTTTAAATGAGAAATGGGAGCTCTTTTATAGACTGAGAGCCTGTTCAGAATAGAAAGTTTCCTTTTTGAAATAAAACAGATAGAAAAGCCAGTTCAAAATAGAAAGATTTCTTTAAAAGAAATCAATAAATTATTTTCCCTTTGCTTTAATTGTTTCCTTTCTTTGATTTTAACTATTTTCTTTTTGAAATAAAATAGAGTTAATTCAAAGTTTCCATTTCTAAACTGAAGAGAAGATTTTTGAGAGAATATTTAATTAAATAAATAAAGTATGACCTCATAAATATGTTTTTTTCTCAATTATTTGAGTAATTAAATTCAATTATTGAAATGAAGATATTTATTTAATAATTAAATATTCTTTAATTCCTTTTCATGTGTTTTAGCTAAAAGGGGTGAATTTAATTTAATTAAAGTGCTAGGACTTTATAATTAGATTAATTCAATCATAGGGTTTGTTTAGCCAATAGATTGATATTTAGGAATTAAATATAATGTATGATTAATGTAGATTTAGGATTTTTTGCATTTGACACTCAGGTCGAGTAGAGTCAGTCAAACTTAGAATTGCCTAGTACAATAGGACTTTGATGATTCAGAAGAATGGTAAATGCAACAAAATTGGTTAGGGTTGCAAGATGCCAATTTTGGGGTGTTACAATGGTTGCCTGATTTAAGGTCTATTTTGGAAAAGTAGCATGCTCCTCCAAGTTGGTCTAGAAGATCCTTAATTCTTTTTATAGGGAATCTATATCTAAGGGTGATATTGTTTATTTCCCTAGTGTCAGTGCATAGTCTCCATTTTCCATCCTTTTTAGGGGCTAATACACTTGGGACTGCACAACGACTGAGACTCCTTTGTACAATTCCTTTAGTCAATCATTCAGTGACTTGTTTGGTTACCTCTACATTTTGATCAAGGGTAAGTTTATATGCAGCCTTTTTGGGTAGGGAAGCACTAGGGATGAATTCTATTTGATGAAAAATGTCCCTCAATGGTGGGAGTTCATCTGGTATGCTTCCTACAACAATACCTTTATACTTTTGCAGTAGACTGTCTACTTCCTTTGGTACTTATTTGTGTACTATTTTCTACTTAGGTTTGAGTACTAAGGCGTATCCTACCTTTGAGTCTTGAATGGTATTGATCATCTCTTGTTATCCTACAAGCATAACTAGTTTTTTCTTTGGATTTTCTTGTTGAGGGTCAGGAAGAGGGAGTAGATTGTATTTACAACCATTCTGATTAATCTGATACTTGTTTGTGACTCCATCATGTTTGGACTATAAATCATACTGCCATGGATCTCCTAGTAATAGGTGATAAACATTCATATCGACAACATCACAAATGACTTTATCTTTGTATTCTTTAATAGAGAAATCTACCCAAGCTTGTTCATTTATGAGGGTTTTGATGACATGTAGCTGATTAAATGTTTGACAATGTCAAGTTGAAGATAATGCAAGGCATTAAATTAGTTAATGGTTTGTATTGTCATTGATGTCAACATGATATCATCTGTACGGTAATGTACATAATGTCAAAGACTTTAGAGAATCAATGGAACACAAAGATTATGCTTTCAGCAATACATAAAAGTCAAATATTCACTAAGTGACAGATAACACTGACAGAGTGCACACCATCGGTAAAGGCAAAGAAGAAAAGTCACAATGATACCCGACAAGTAGAAGATAGTGTTGCCTGACAAAGAAAAACCATAGGATGCCTGAAAAGCTGAAAACAAAGTTGCGTGACGAGTAAAAATCCAATGATGCCCGACAGACAGAGATCCTGAAGCTAAATGGAGTCACACCGACGGAACTGTCAGTTGTCATTAACAACTAACTGAAGATTTGACCGATGGAACAGAGAGTTCAGAAAATGAAAAAATATCTAGCTAGAAAGAGCTAAAGATAGACTTAACTGGTTGTTTTCTTTGTTTTATTCAATCAAAAATAAGTGATTGATTTAAAGACAATTTGTAGAGTTGGCAAGAAGATAACTACAAGATAAATCAGGAGTTATGCCTTAAATCAAATTGGCTGGATTATTTTTCACGCCAAGAATCAAGAATCAAGAAATAGTGAATATCATGTCTATATAAGAGAAAAGCTTAATTCATTTTCATATCACATGAAAATGGGATTAAGGGGAGTGAATGAAAAGAGGATGTTGAAGAGAAACTAATGAAGAAGAACTTCATATAGTCCTGATCAATCAAGCTGAAGGAGAGCTAAAGAATTTTCCATACACCAATGAACAGTGAAGCAAAACATCACAGAGCAGAAAGTGTGGAGCACAAAGAATTGAATTGATACATTGATCAGAGAGGTAATGTACTTAAATAGATCTGAAAAATTTGCAATTCAAAGTTGCATTAGAAATAGGTCATAGTGTTTCAGTTTAACCATTGAAGCATCAAGTCACTTAATAGAGTAGGACTTAACAGTCTTCTATATATTGAGGTACATCCCAAGGAGTGCCAAAAAGGTTGATTCAAGAAAGTAGCATTGCACTTGCCCGATACCAATTGACAGTCTAAGAAGGAGGCTAATTCAAGGATGGTAACAATAACTGCTTGATAATAAGTGACAAACTCTATGTATAAAATCCTCTAATAAGGCCATACTTAATAGTGTGTTTGTAACCTTTAACAGGGTTGGCTCTTAACAGGGCTCACTTCAGAAGAGTGAAAATTTGGGGTACCGGTCCCAGTGGTTTTTCCGTTAATAGGGTTTCCACATTAAAAATTTATGTGTTATGTGTGTATGATTCATTTCTTTATTATTTTGTATCTGACATTGTTAACACTGGGTTGATCGGTATACTCTACTTATTTACTAAGTTTCGGTAAATAGTTATACTGCTTATCGATAATCAAGGAGAATAAGGACAGACAAGGAAAACCGATAGACAGTTAATCATTATAAGTATTTCATGGCATGCATCTTGGAGGGACTTAATAATCTGAGGTTTATTTGATTGGTGGTTAAGTTTGAAGGATAAAAATTTAAGGCCACTGATTCACCCCCCCCTCTTAGTTATTACTAACAATTGACATCAGAGCTTGTATGCTTAGAAAGGAAGGTTTCAAGACCTAAGTCAAGATCATAAGATGAATAGATGAGATGTGCCCAAGTTGAACAAAGATAATTTTTCTTCATGGCAAAGCAGGATAAGACTTCACTTATTAGGTATTGGTAATGATGTTACTCAATTCCTAGTTACTAAATATGTGTTTCCTATAGGAGTATTGACAGTAGATCAATTGAGAGAGAAGCATGAGCATAACTGCATGGTTATAGACCTTTCTTCCTCACTCTCTGATGCTTAATTTGAAGATGTCAAAGATTGCAAAACTACAAAGAAGATGTGGGACAAACTGAAGCTTGTACATGGAGGTGATACAAATTTTCTGAGAGCCAAGGCAAAAATCCTTAGAGGAAAATTTGATAATCTCATAAGGAAAGAAGGAGAAAACATCACATAGTACAACACAAGGATAAAACAAGTAGTCAATGCTATATGAGGAGTTGGAGGTACACTTGAAGAGGAGATAGTGGTATGTAAAATCTTAAGAACCTTACTGCTTGTATATGCTATTAGAGTTTCTGCCATTCAAGAAATGAGAGTAGTAGCAAACAATATAGTTACTCTTGATAGTTTAATTGGTAGACTGATTTCATTTGAGATGAATAACTTTGATAATAGTGTCTTACCAAACCTAGAGTCTACATTTAAGTCTTCTATGAGAATAAGAAAATCAATTCATATACACATCTAGAAGAGATAGTGAAAGTGAAAGTGAAAGTGAAGAAGAAGATCTAGATGAAATAGAAGCACTTCTGAGTAGAAGAATGTAGAGAGGCAAAGGTAAATACAAAGGCAAGTTACCACTTGTATGCTTTAATTGTAAAGAGATTGGAAACTTTGCTGCAAGATGTCCTAATAGAAGAAATGATGATAGAAGTAATGACAGATCTTTTGAGAAGGAATCTGATAGAGGTGATAACAAAGATTACAGAGGTTACCAAAAATCAGAAAGAAGAGATACCCGAGACTACAAGGACAAAGGCAAGAAGGCTAGCTACCTAGCTGCTTGCAAAGATGAAGATACTGACACCAAACCTGATGAAGACATCGAGATGGTATTTGTAGCTGTAAAAGATGATTTAGATGATGATGAAGAAAGGTATGTAGAAACAACTCTCATATCTAAAATTAGAAAAAATGATGTTTGGATCATAGATAGTGGCTGCACTTGTCATATGACCAGTGATAAGAAAAAGTTTGAGACTTTTGAATACTACAAGGGTGGATCAGTAAGAATGGGAAATGACACACCTTGTACATTTGAAGGTAGAGGAAAAATAATGTTGAATAACCAGATAAAATGTGAGAACACTTATTGGGTAAATAGATCGAATTATAATCTATTGAGTGTTTCTCAGTTGAATAATTCAGGTCACAAAGTTGCATTTGAAAATAAGAAGGCAAAGATCTTCAACAAATCTAGAAATCTGATTGGTACCGGTGAACAGACTAAAGGTAACTTATTCTATCTGAATGATACTAACACCACTTTCTTAATGACAAGAAATGAAGACATATGGTTGTGGCACAAAATATTGTGTCATGTGAATTTTGACAACATGATGAAAATAAGCAAAAGGAGAAATGTAAGAGGCTTATCGACGATGACAAAGCCAGACAACATCATGTGCAAGAATTGTCAGAAAGGTAAAATGGCTAAGTCTATTTTCAAAAGTAAAACCCATACATCTGATGACATTCTAGAATTAGTCCATACTAATTTATGTGGACTAATGAGGACAAAGAGTTATTATGGAGATAGATATTTTATTCTCTTTGTTGATGATTACTCTAGAATGATGATAGTCATATTTCTAAAAGATAAATATGAAGCATTCAAGATGTTTAAATGGTACCGGGCTATGGTAGAGAAACAAAGTGGTAAGGATCTAAAATGCTTGAGATCAGATAGAGAAGGAGAATTTATATCAGAAGAATTCACTAATTTATGTAATGAGCATGGTATAAAAATAAAGGTTTCTGCACCAAGAACACCACAAAAAAATGGGATTTTTGAGAGAAGGAAAAAATCAATAGTTGATTGTGCTAGAAAACTGATGATAGAGAAAGGCATCACCCAAATCTTCTGGAGGGAAGTTGTCAATACTGAGTTGTCTACACACTAAACATAGTACAATTGAAGAAAGACACAAAGAAGACATCTAATGAGCTATGGTATGGTAAAACACCCAATGTAAGTTACTTCAAAGTGATGAAGGTATTTTTCTAGGGTATTCCACCATGAGAAAAGCTTATAAATGTCTTATCAAGGCTTCTAACAAAATTGTTGAAAGTGCAAATGTAAAGATAGATGAATTTGCAGAAAAGAATGAGCTAGAAAGCACAAAAGAACCAGAGGACTACAACATGTTTGTATACTATGAAGGACTCAAAACTCTACCTGAGCAATAGTGCTTAATTCCATAACAATAAAATGCTACAATCGACGGTCAGACTGTTGTTACCGATGATCAGGATAATAATCAGAATAATGTGCAAGGTGATGAAGAACAAAATAATGATCAAGCTAATACACAAAGATATGTACCTGTACTCACAAGATATGTAAGAAAGAACCATCCAGAGATCCAGATCATAGGAGATAAGAAAGTTGGTACAAGAACAAGAAGTCTTTAAACTCAAATTGTTTACTTTGTGAGTTTGAGCGAAAATCTATCAATGTTGCACTAGATAATGAGGAATGGATAAGTGTTATGAATAATGAGATTCAATAGATTGAGAAGAAAAAGACATGGTCACTTGTTCCAAGACCAGATGACAAGAATGTCATTGGTACAAAATGGATATTTAGGAATAAGCTGAATGAGAATGGAGAAGTCACAAGGAACAAAGAAAGACTAGTATGCAAGGGATATGAACAAGAGGTAGGTATAGACTATGGAGAGACGTTTGCACCCATTGCTAGGCTAGGAGTAAGAATAATACTTGTTTATGATGCATTCATAGGATTCAAAGTATATCAAATGGATGTCAAGTCATCATTCCTAAATGGAATACTTGAAGAAGAGGTATACATTGAGCAACCAGAAGGGTTTGTCGATCCAGAAAAGAGAAACATGGTATGTAGACTTCACAAAGCCTTGTATGGATTGAAACAAGCTCCTAG
>MU223294.1:1732494-1763361 GCA_018584345.1 Thuja plicata | reverse complement strand
TAACAAAGGAGGACAAGACAATAGAGGTAAATCAGACTTTGTATAGATCAATGATTGGAAAACTCATGTATGTTGTACACACTAGACCAGATATTGCACATGCAGTAGGAATTGTTGCTAGATTTTATGCTAGCCCTAGGGAATCACATATGACTATTGTGAAAAGAATTCTAAGATATCTAAAGAACACTGAGGAATTTGGCTAATGGTATAGAAGAGAAGGCAAATTTGAACTTAAGGTGTTTACCGGCACTGATTGGGATGGAAATCTTGATGACCGGAAGAGCACAACTAGATGAACATTCTTTATGGGTGACAGACTTGTCACATGGATAAGCAAGAAGTAGGGATGCATCTCTCAGTCTACTACAGAAGAAGAGTATTTTGTTGCTGTTGTAAATTGCTCAAATATTGCATGGATAAAATAGTTACTAGAAGGTATGCATATGAAGATCTTAGAACCAGTGATTATCTATTGTGATAACATTAGCGCAATAAACATTTCCAAGAATCTAGTCGTGCATGCAAAGACTAAACACATTTCCATCAAGTATCATTATTTGAGAGAACAAGTTCAAGAAAAAGAGGTGATACTAGAGTATGTACAATCAAAAGAACAATTAGCTTATATCTTCACCAAGTCACTGGCCAAGGATACATTTGAGTACTTAAGAAAGAGAATAGGGGTCAAACCTGTGAAAGCTAAATGTGGGCCTCTAATTTAGCCATACACTTCAACATGGTCATTTCTCTTCAATCACGTACAGAAATAAATATAGATTAATTCATCCTGCATGTGTGAATGAATCGACCTATTGCCTTCTAGAAGGCAGGAGTGTGAGCTTGCTCTTAGATCATTGCAAGCTCAGTGACTACACACTGACCTAAATGAAGGATTTAATCTAGATGATTGATCTAAATGATTGATTAACTACATGTAAAATGCAAATGTAGATTGTTGTTAATCCACAGCTAATTAGATTTGATTATTAAAACACCAAATTGAAATATGAGAGATTCAATTTTAAACCCAAAACAAAGTGTGCTCTAAGTTAGATTGATTTGCATGCTTTGAAAGTGATAAACAACAATAAAATCTAAATGATTAATGCTAAGAATGCTAGAAAGCTAAAATGAAAAATGTAGTATAATAACATTAGATAAAAGTTGGGATCCTTTGTGATGGAAAAGAGTTTCTCTTTTATAGAAATCTCTCTCGAATCGACGGTCGACATCGAACAAAAAGAGTGGCTCAGATTTGATTGAAGAAGAACAATCCATGTGCAAGTGATTCGATTGGTCGAGAGAGTCAGTTGACTGAACTGACTGATTAGTTATTTTGGAAACTTCCAAAATCAGTTCATAGTTAACTGAAATGTTTCCAAAATGGTAAACAGTGGAGAATCAGTTAACTGAGTGGAACTGGATTGTTTCCATTTTGATAATCAGTCAACTAAATTTGATGATGTCATATGCATTTTTAATAAATTAATTTATTTTGGATGCACATTTATGTTTTTATAATTAATTTAATTCCTTTTTTATTGAATTGACAATTTTGTAATTTTTATTTAATTAATATATCATAATATTAATTAAATAATAGTATAAAGTTTATTTGCCAATGTAATGTGATTTTAGGAATTAATTAATTAATCAAGTAAGATGAATAGTTAGGACCTAGGGTTTAGGTCAGATCAGTTTGAATTTGATAATTGACTATTTGATTTAGGACTTAGAATAATCAAGATTAAGGTTTCTTGATTAATTGCTGAGATTGGGGGTTTAGGGTTTAGATGACCATTTTTAGGTGATTACATTTGCCCCTCTTTGAATTGATGTGTGATCAACGCATTGATTCAAAGAAATATTACTAATGAGATCAAGAATAGTTTGATTTGAAGCGATGAAACCATTCTTTAGAAGAGGGAATCAAATCTGAGCTTAATTGGATGAAGATCGATCAAAAGATATAAAATAGAATTGTTAGTTTGATTTGAAGTGATGAAACCAAACATCTATCAGGAACTCTTAAACCTTTTGATTGGTTTGAATGAATAACCAATTTGATTTGAAGTGATGAAACTAATTAGTGTTAAGAGATTTGATTAGCAAGCAAATTGACTTGATTTGAAGTGATGAAGCCAATTTGATCAATGTATCTGGTTTCAATAATGATTGCCCCGTATAAGACTGATCTTGTCTATTTTTGAGTGTATTCACCACTGTATAAGATCATTGATTTAAGATGACCTCAACTTGATTTTATGTGATGAAGTTGAGATGCCCCAAGCGATGGGATTTTGATTGAAGATGTGATCACTGGAATGTTGATGTCTTGATCCTACCCCCTCGAGAGTGAAATCAAAATATGGCTAGGTGCCCCAGTGATAAGAAGCAATTCAATTGATTAGACAATTTAGGAAGAAACTAATCTGATTAGAAAGAGTTCCCACATGGTTAGGACAAAATATTTACTTGATGAAAGGTCCTATTGACTGAGATTGACCAAAAGTAAGATACATGGATTGATGAGAAGAAAATCATGAGAGATTTCCATTGGTAGTGCAAGTGGTCAGCTGCAGATTTCAATTTTGATCCTGAAAATAGAATCAGGATAGTTGATTTAGCAAGGGATGTCATGACCACTTGATGATGAGAAGATTGATAGATTAGAATCTTAGATCCTTCACATTGGATAGAGATAAAGTTATTATGCTAATTTCAACACTATGCAGATGCAAATGCAAGACTAACATGAATGCAACCTAAGGTGTAGTCACTAAACTTTAGCAATTGAAATTTTTTATCATTGAACATTTTTGGAACATCAAAGTCGATACAATCCTTACTGGTGCCACTGCAACCATAAGAATATGAATATGACTTTCATCAGATAAGATATGGGAACCAACGTAAGCATCAAGGCACAATAGCCGAGATGACCTGAACGTTGTTTCTAGTTGATGTGGCAAGAGTACACCAGTATCAAGGCATTCAAAGCCAAGATAACCATGAGTGTTATCTTGTGTAAACAAATAGATAAATAACAAACAAGGAGTTAGTACCGACCTCACCTTGGCGTACAAATAAAGAGGATCGAGGGATGTGAGGCTTTTTTGCCTTAATGTAGGAGCTCTTACCACATACACCCAGTTTATTTGATGTTGCTAGATCATTGGGACCACACCAAAAAGCAGTAGACAAAGAAAAGATTAACAAAATCAATGAGAATAGGAAGCATACAAATAAAATTTTAGCATACTTCAGCCAGTTTTAAAGTATTCAAATGTGTATATGTATGAGGTGTTGAGAAACACCGTTGTGCTTGTGAGTTCTTTGTGTTTGATTGCTAATGATCTGTTGTTTACATTTGTGATATCCAATGTGTGTTAAGAAACATAGATGTGTCCAAAGATAGTGTTAAGAAACACTATTGATTGTGGTGTTGAGAAACACCTATTTGTGTTAGTAGCGAGTTGTCCTTCAGAAATGATAAGATTACTGACTCTGGTGTAAACCAAAGATGTGATAAAATTTGGGACCTATGCCCCAAGTAGAAAATAATGATAACCGACTTGACTCATGCTGTGAGGAAAAATCCTATTTGATTGCCCCCAGGTTATGACTCTAGATCAGTTTCAAGCTAGGAGGGTTCTTAGAAGAACTAGTGTCACGAAAGTGACTGAAAGATATGGACAAATTGAAGCAAAAGATTGCCAAGATTGAGCATTCATAGATGGAGTGCTGAGTACAAGAGGCACTTGTTTACCTATTTATCTATTTGTTTACGCAAGGTCACACTCATGGTTATCTTGGCTTTGAATGCGTCAATACTGGTGTACTCTTGCCACATCAACTGGAAATAATGTTCAAGTCATCTTGGCTATTGTGCCTTGATGCTTATGTTGGTTTCCCATATCTTATCTGATGAAAGTCATATTCATATTCTTATGGTTGCAGTGGCACTGGTAAGGATTGCATCGACTCTGATGCTCCAAAAATGCTCTCAGATCATTGCAAGCTCAGTGACTACACCGAAGACCTAAACGAAGGATTCAATCTAGATGATTGAGCTAAATGATTGATTAACTACATGCAAAATGCAAATGCATATTGTTGTTCATCCAAAGCTGATTAAGATTCATTTTAGAAACACTAAATGAAATGTGAGATATTCATTTTAACAACACCAAATCAAAGTGTGCTCTAAGTTTATGTTTGCATGCTTGAATAAAAGTAAACAACAAAGCTAAATAAATGAAAGCTAAAACATGCAAGAAAGCTAAGATAAAAATGTAGTATAATAACTTTAATAAGAATTAGGATCCTTTGTGAAGGAAAAGAATTTCTCTTTTATAGAAATCTCTCTCGAATTGAAGGTCGAGATCAAACAAAAAGAGTGGCTCAAATTCAATTGAAGAATCACAATCCATGTGCAAGTGATTCAATTGGTTGAGAGAGTTAGTTGATTGAACTGACTGATCAGTTATTTTGGAATCTTCCAAAATTAGTTCACAGTTAACTGAAATGTTTCCAAAATGATAAACAGTGGAGAATCAGTTAACTGAGTGGAACTAGATTGTTTCCATTTTGATAATCAGTCAACTCAATTTTATGATGTCATGTGCATTTTTAATAAATTAATTGATTTTGGATGCACATTTATGTTTTTATAATTAATTTAAT
Organism: Thuja plicata; assembly: GCA_018584345.1. Lineage (NCBI taxonomy): Eukaryota > Viridiplantae > Streptophyta > Pinopsida > Cupressales > Cupressaceae > Thuja > Thuja plicata. The sequence goes on along the minus strand of MU223294.1, from coordinate 1,758,672 downwards.
TCCTTTTTTATGTAATTGACAATTTTGTAATTTTTATTTAATTAATATGTCATAATATCAATTAAATAATAGTATAAAGTTTATTTGCCAATGTAATGTGATTTTAGGAATTAATTAATTAAGATGAATAATTAGGACCTAGGTTTTAGGTCAGACCAGTTTAAATTTGATAATTGCCTATTTGATTTAGGACATAGAATAATCAAGATTAAGGTTTCTTGATTAATTGTTGAGATTGGGGGTCTAGGGTTTACATGACCATTTTTAGGTGATTACAAAACCCTTGTCTACCAGTTAGTAAAAGACTAAAGGCTACATCAGCCTACATATTATCAGAATATCAGTCATGTTGATGCGAGAAAAGAGATGAACTTCAAAGATTCATCTATATACAGACAGATATATATCAGAACCAAGCACCGGAGCATATTGTTGTATTGTTGATGGATAAGGGAAATTCAAGGAATATATTATGATGGAGAGAAAATATTGTTTGACATGAATGTCAGATATCTGTAAGATATTTGTTTGGAATTGTTTTCAAAGGGAGAGAGATTATCCATATTATCACTTTCTTCTGAAAAAGAGAGAGAGAGATTATCCATTATCAGATTAATCCAACAGGGAGAGATTATATCCAACAGGGATAGAAAGTTGTATAAGAGATTACACAAAGGGAGAGTTTCTGAAAAGAGAAAAAGACATCATAAAAGAGAGAACAATCAAAGGAGATAAATTGACATAAGAAGAGGACACAACACATCAAAAGTCAAAGAGCTGTAAGAATCAAATCAAAGCTACAACAGAGCTTACCAGAGTTTACACACTTATCGGTTATCAAACAAAAGATTGGTAGTTTGATGAATCTCAACTATTGTATTTCGTATTGTATTAGAAATAGTATAGTGTGATAATATAGTATGTTTCCATCAATGCCAAAGGGAGAGATTGATGACATGTAACTGATTGAATGTTTGACAATGTCAAGTTGAAGATAATGCAAGGCATTAAATCAGTTAATGGTTTTTATTTTCATTGATGTCAACTTGATATCATCTATACGGTCATGTACATAATGCCAAAGACTTCAGAGAATCAATGGAACAAAGGTTATGCTTTTAGCAATACAGAAAATTCAGGTATTCACTAAGTGACAGATAACATTGACAGAGTGCACACCATCGATAAAGGCAAAGAAGAAAAGTCACAATGATACCCAATGAGCATAAGACAGTGTTTCTTGATGAAGCAAAAACATAGGATGCCCAACGAGCTGAAAATAGAGTTTCCCGATGAGTAAAAATCCAATGATGCCCGATGGATGGAAATCCCGAAGCTAACTAGAGTCACACCAATGGAACTATCAGTTGTCACTAAAAACTAAATGAAGAGTTGACTGACAGAACAAAGAGTTCAAAAAATGATAAAATATCTAGCTGGCAAGAGCTAAAGATACACTTAACTAGTTGTTTTCTTTGTTTTATTCAACTAGAGATAAGTGATTGATTTAAAGAAGATTTGTACAGTTGGAAAGAAGATAACTACGAGATAAATCAGGATTTATGCTTTAAATCAAATTGGCTAGATTGTTTTTCATGCCAAGAATCAAGAATCAAGAAACAATGAATATCATGTCTATATAAGAGACAAGCTTAATTCATTTTTGTATCACATGAAAAGGGGATTAAGGGGACTGAATGAAAAGAGGATGCTTAAGAGAAACTTATGAAGAAGAACTTCATATATTCCTGATCAATCAAGTTGAAGGAGAGCTAAAGAATTTTGCAGACACCGACGAACAGTAAAGCACAGCATCACAGAGAAAAAAGTGTGGAGCACAAAGAATTGAATTGATACATTGATCAGAGAGGTAATGTACTTAAATAGATCTAAAAATATGCAATTCAAAGTTGCATTAGAAATAGGTCATAGTGTTTTAGTTTAACCATTGAAGCATCAAGTCTCTTAACAAAGTAGGACTTAATAGTCTTCTATCTATTGAGGTACATCCCAAGGAGTGCCAAAGAGGTTGATTCATGAAAGTAGCATTGGACTTGCCCAATACCTATTGACAGTCTAAGAAGGAGCCTAATTCAAGGATGGTATCAATAGAAGCCCAATACTAAGTGATAACCTCTATATATAAAATCCTCTAACAAGGTCGCACTTAACAGTGTGTTTGTAACCTTTACTAGGGTTGGCTCTTAACAGGGCTCACTTCAGAAGAGTGAAAATTTGGGGTACCGGTCCCAGTGGTTTTTCCCTTAACAGGGTTTCCACATTAAAAATTCATGTGTTATGTGTTTATGATTCATTTCTTTATTGTTTTCTATTTGACATTGTTAACACTGGGTTGATCGGTATACTCTACTTATTTACTGAGTTTTGGTAAATAGTTATAGTGCTTATCGGTAATCAAGGAGAATAAGGACAGACAAGGAAAACTGACATATAGTTAATCATTATAAGTATTTCATGGGATGCATCTTGTAGGGACTTAGTAATTTGAGGTTTATATGATTGGTGGTTAAGTTTGAAGGATAAAAATTTGAGGCCACTGATTCACCCCCCCCTCTCAGTTATTACTAACAGGTTTTTTGTCCCTTTTTTAACCAAGATACATGGGATGGGTTTGGATGGGGTACTTTTTCCAATTTTAACATATCTACCATCTCTCTTGATATAACAATTTTAGTAGAACCAGAATCAATTACTAATTTGAATACCTTTCCATGACTCTTGTAGTTGGTCCTGAAAATATTCTTTCTTTGAGGAGGCTACATTGGCATGGGTGCTTGGATCAAAGTCCTCTTCATCATGAGGCATACTCCTTCTTCTCCAACACAATCTCTTCCACTATCTACATCATCTTCTGGTAATAGATTGGCTCTTCTTTCTCCTTGTGTATTTTGTATATCTCTATCTGGACACCTATTGGTGTAGTGGCATGTTTGATTGCAATTGTAGCATCTAATTTTCCTATTGTTTCTTCCACCATTTCTACCTTGTCCATTTCCTCTTCTTCCTCTATATCCACCCCTTATATTGTATTCTTCTTGTATGTTCTCCTTGTTAGTCTCTCCTTGAGGTATAAAATTATGTACTCTTCCTCCAAATTTTCCTCTTCCTCTATTATTCTTACCTCTACCTCTACCACTCTACTCATTCCTTCTTTTGAACTTTTCTTCAACTCTTAGTGTCAACTGATAGCACTGGTTTACTGTGGTAGGGCTTGTCAAACTTAGTTCATCTTGGATTAAGATTCTTAAGACTTGCATATATCTAGAAATATTTACACATTCTAGATCAGAAATTTTGGATTTCATTACCAACTTTTGGAATTCCTCTATGTAGGTTGAGATATCCATCTCTTTCTGTCTTAGACTCATTATTTTTTTATGAAGTTGAACTTCATAATATCTAGGGACATAAGTTTCCCTGAGTAGGGACACCATTATCTTCCAAGTGGTGACTAGATTATTCCTATTTTTCACCCTATCATCTTGAGTGAAGTTCCACCATGTGAGTGCAGATCCTTTGAGCTTAGACTTGGCAATCTTCACCCTCTGATTCTCAGGGATGTCTTCACAATCAAAGAAACTATTTAGGGCATCCGCCCAATCCATTGTAGCATTAGGGTCCATCTTCCCATTGTATGTAAGAAACTCGAGCTTGGCATTTGTGGTTCTCCTCTCCATAGACTTTAGAGTCTTCATTAGTAACCTCTAATCTACAGGACATTCATCTTCTTCCTACTCAAGGGGTTCTTCTTCACTCCCTTCTTCAACATCTTTAGAGTTTCCATTACTTTTCCTATGAAGCTCTTTCCTAAGCTCTTCCATCTCTTTCCTCATTCTCTGCATCTCTGTGTCTCTTTGTTCATCTTTCCTCTATTTTTGCTCTCTTAGATATCTTACTATCTCTGCATTGGCCATCATTGTTGACAACCCTCCATCTTCTTCTCTTTCCATGGTGTTCACAAACTTTCAACCCTGTGGATCTTAGATGCTCTGATACCGCTTGATGCAGAGCTCTCCCCTATTCAACAAAATATAATGTGGTATAGTCTAATGTGTCTTCAATACACCCAAACTGACTTGAAGGATTTCTCCACACCTTTGATGAGATCCTACAACAACTACAAAGTTTCTATCCTCCTTGAGGATTCTATATCTCCTTGGTAGATATGCTATCTAATTGGCTTTTCCACAAAATAGGAACCTATGTGTTGGAAATGGGATGGAAAGGTTCCAAACTTATCAAATGTCTCAATTAGAAGTGACCCACAAACCCTTAGAATGACTAAGGAGTTAGGCACCAATTCTCTCCTTTACACCTTCCTGGCTTATAGCCTTTTACAATGGGTTTTTGGAGTTTAACTCTAAAAATTCACAAAGGACCCACATAATAGATATTAGATCTAGACACCCTTTATTGAGGTGTGTTAAACCCCCAAAGAAAAGACTCCCAAACAGAAAGAAAAATATCAAACCCTTACTATTGTAGTAGGCCTAATTAGACCTAATTAGTTTGGTTTCTTCTAGAAGTCTTCACCAGTCAAACTCTATAGCCACTACACTAATTGGTATGTTGAAAGGGACCCCTAAGAGACTAAAATCCACCATTGGATTTCTTTTTTCCACCCCCGAAGTTCTATTGTCACTTCATTCTCTTCTACACTGCACCAAGCACATAGAGATACTTGGGCTAGGGCTTGCAATAAAAAATGGAAAACTCATTCCCCTACTGCCAAGCCTCTAGAATCCTAGATTAAATTGACCCTACTTTCATTTCCCCAAGGGGCATGGAAATCCCAATGTTAGAAAGCAAGTTAGGGCATGATCTTTAAAAACCACTAGCTGAGGAAGGGTCTCTATGGACCCGATGAAGAATTCCCTCTAACTTTTGATCTTGATCTCCAATTTGAATCAAACAAAAAGCATAAGATTCCTCATTCATGCCAGGATTTAGATCTTAAATTCTCCTCCTTCTATAAGAAATTAAAAATACGTGCACGACCAATTTTAACACAGGAAAGTGGGAAAATCAAGGTAATTTTATTGATTTCCAAGAAAATGTATATCAACTTGCCTTCCACCTGCCTGAAAGGGATTATGAAGACATTTCCTAATGAATCCAAGTAATTTTTGAAGGTTTTAACCATTGGGAATCATTTACAACTTATTTTGCAACTTTTTGCAAAAGTTGCTAAGCAACATTTCTTGCATAGTACAACTTTTTTGCATTTCTTGCAAAATTGCACTTTTTCTCTTTGAGACCTAAGTCTAAGATCCTAAAGATCTTTATTAACACAAAAAATAAGTTAACAGTCTAAGAAAACACCTAGAATACCCTAGATACTTAACTATGCCATTTGACCATAGTCAAAACCCAAGGTTTATAAACATACCAAGGGTGACTAGCTCTTACAATGTGTCTTATTAATGACTTGTAAAATGATAACTTTGACCCTTAGGCATGAAATCCTTTGGGTGATTCTTTTCAAGACCCTTGGAGAATATCTTCTATTGAAGAGAGGAGGGAGGTGCTCCTGCACCAATATCTTTCCCATTATATGATAATTGTAAGATCATGCCATTTGGATGAGATAATTTAAAAGAAATTGATTCACACACTAAATATATTTTAAACAGGCCTTTTCATAGAGAATCAAATTTTGCATGCATACCTTTGGGTTCTCTTCTTTTGTCCCAAAGAAAAACTAGATCTCCCTCCATAAATTTTTGAGGTCTAGCCCTTTTATCAAAGATGTTTTTGACTCTTTGTTGATGTTGAGTTATCCTATCAACTAAATCCTCTCTTTCTTCTTCAAGCTTTATCAGATACAAAATTCTCTTCTCAATCCCACCTCAGAATATAGTATCTTCTACCACTATCTGTAGTTTACAAGCGAAAAAATGTAGGGGTAGAAGAAGATTATCTTTCATACCATACACTAGTTCAAATGGATATATTATGATAGCCTATTTGAGAGTGATTCTATCAACCCAGAGAGCCTCATGCAATTTCTTATGTAATTTTTCTTATTTTTTGAAGCTAGCTTCTTCATTACGTTGACCACATTCTTCTTACTGGATTTGGCTTGGCTATTTCCCTGAGGATAATAGTCTAAAGAGTGTGCAAGTTGAATCTCGTGGTCATAGAAAAATTCTGTGATTTCCACTGAAGAAAAATTAGCTTCATTATCCATTACTAGTTTTAATGGGACACCAAAACTTACCAAAATATTCTCCTTTAAGAAGTCAGAGACAACTTTAGAAGTGGTCTTCTTAACTGCCTATGTTTCCACCCATTTTGTAAAGTAATTGTGATGTGTAAATTTTGTACTTGTAAGAATCTGCATACCATCACCCAATAAGTCATTAGATCAACATGTTAGTATCAAAATTGAATCAAATTGAACGAAATAACATACAAAAAGAATCCTATTGCTTCCTACATAGAAGATCCACATGAATTAAAAAATTGCTCTCAGATTTAAGCATGAATTCGTGGTGAATAGACAATCTAATGATGGAAGATTCAAGTTACAATGCCTAAAATGAATCTATAATTTCTCAATTATGCTCCATTAGCTCCTAAATGCATAGAATTAAAAATAATTAAATTGAATAAGATGAACTAGAATATTCCTAGCAAGAATTTAGCATTATTTTGTTGCTTGAATGAAATCTACCCCTATTGAACTGATCTTAGAATGGATGCATTTTGTAGATTTTCCTTGGAGGGAAAAGGAATTCAAATTTGAATTTGATGGTTGAGATGCATCCATGAGGGATGGTTCAGATTGAATCTCAAGTGATGCATGTGATTGGTCCTCATTAATCCAGGAGTTGACTTTGAGGTCAAGTAGAGGAATATAAATGAAAGGATTAATTAATTCACTTTAATTAATATTCTTAGTCATGTACTTTTTAATTTTGATTTGATTTAAATGACTAGGATTAATTAAAGAATTAATACCCTTGGATGAGTGATCTTTGATGTTTCATTCTGGATGAATTATGTATTTAAACCGATCTAGTTTAATTACATAATTATGATTAGCTTTGAATTTGAAACCTTGGTTAGGACATAGGGGACTTGATTTCATATTAGGGCTTCTATTTATAGCAGACCATTTTTAGATGATTACATTTTCCCCTATTTTAATTGATGTGCGATCAGTGCATTGATTCAAAGAACATATGATGTTTATACTCGATCGAATAGTTTGATAATGAGCGATGAAACTATTCCTGATTAGAAATCAATTCTTTGATTGAACGAAAATGATTGAAGATATTGAAATGCTTGAGTACTAGATAGATTACAATTATCTATAAGATAAATGCAAAGACTAGAGGATGAATTGGATATGATGTGATGAAATTGATTCCCCAGCTTGTTTGATATTTGATGACTAATTGAGACCAGAATAACCAATTTGTTGTGAAGTGATGAAATTGATTACTTGTCTGATAGATTATGAAAACTTGATCAAATACTCAGTTTGATGTGAAGCAATAAAACTGATATCTAAAAAGAAGATACTAAGAGCCCAACCGGACAACCAGTTTGATGTGAAGTGATGAAGCTAATTTATAGAAAGAAGATTGAATAAATGATCAATTTGATGCGAAGCATGGAAACTGATTGTTGTCAAAATTTTGATCAAGATAACTAACTTGATATGGTTCCTAATAAATTTAATTATCTCCTGATGTTTTGATGAAGAGATTACCAATTTGATGTGGTGTGATGAAATTGATGATATCAGCTGATGATCGAAACATGAATACTAATAAGAGTGAGTAATTTGATATGAAGCGATGAAATCACTCATTCCAAGATTGTTTGATTGGATTGATTAGCTTACCGGTTTAGGAACCTCAACTTGATATGATACTTGATGAAGTTGATGCCCCTATTGATGAGTATTTGGTTCTCTTGATGACTTGGTTGATGGACCAGATTTGAAGTTGAATATGATAATGCCCCAATTATTGATAAGTTCTAATAAGATCAATAACTTGATTGAAAATTGATGATGCCTCCTTGGAATCAAAATGGACATGAAAGCGCTTGACTAGAGCTAGAGATATGAAATAAATGTCTTGAGTGGGAAGATAAGATTGGAATGGGGATTTTGATTCCAATAGAAATGATAGTGCCCAGAATCATGAAGAAATTGCTTCTAGTTTGGGTCAAATAAGGCTCTATTTAGCAAAAATTGGGCAACAAATGTGTAATTAAGGAGCAAAAGATTAGTTTAAATATTGAAATTAATTACCCCAAAAATTGGATTAAATAGGGTAAAACTCCAAATTAATTTTCACTTTTACTATTCATCATGAGAGATTTCAGATAACTCAGAGAGAGAAGATGTCAATCCCCATGGAGAGACACTATTTTGAGGTATTCCGACAACACTAGCAACCTACCCATTACCCTATTGTGGTACGTAGTTGACAACTTGCATTTAATTGTGTCATTAATGCTCATAAATGCGTTGATTTTTCAAATTTTGATTCATTATACTCAAGTGTCATTTAGGGTTAATAAAATGTCATCTTTGGGAAGAATGGTCATCTCCAGTATTTTATCTGTCATTTGTGATTGTTATTTTTTCATTTCCCATGTTTTTCCAAATATCATTTGTCATCCATCTAACATTGTTTCCTATTGGTAGATATTTATTTCCCATGTTTTGTCATTTGCGGGATGTCTAATGTTGTTTACAAATTATGAATCATCGTCTCTTGTATGAATCATCATTTGCGAGAAACAAAACATCATTTCTTGTGCCAAACATCACCTATAGTGATTAAAATGTCATTTACAGTAAAATGACATATGTCATTCTTGATACATCATTTTTGGGACAGTGAGTTAAAATTCTAGTTGGTGGACTTAGAAAATATCTGATTTTGCTTGTGTCAATTGTGTTGAACTGGCTGAAATTATTACATTATTGATTAACTATGTATGTGCCTCTTTTGTGCCCTATGTATCTGATTTGCATCTTGTTTCTATTATGTAGGTTGATAAAGGTACATTGAACATGTGAGGACTGTATCTTTGTGTGTTCTCTATGATTGGTGTGTTATTCGTTGATGATCATAGAGTGATTAGCCATTATGGGCTAGGGTACTTATTGGTTATGCTAGAGTACAAGATCAACATGGGACTATTGACAAATTTGATTGAGCGATGGCATTCAGAGCATAAAACCTTCCATCTGCCGACTGGAGAGATTACCATCACACCTGAGGATGTTCATCACATTCTTAGGATTCCAGTGATGGGTGACCTTGTATATTATGATCTAACTGGTCGATCCTGCATAGATGCGGTGATCCATTTTTTTCAGGATCCCTTGATTGTAGAGAGGCATATCACCTGGGAGAGAATGGAAACACAGTATGGGGTGCTTCCTACAGTTTTGGCTGGGTTGATTAGAGGATTCTTAGTTCCAGACAAGAGAGCAAAGGTTTTTTCAATTGGATGGTGAAAATTACTAGAGAGTCTACTACAGACTCCATGGAGGATGGCATGGGGTACCTTCCTCCTTGCTCATTTATATCATGACATGCATCATGTGGTCTATTGATAGGATAGATCTATGTCAATGGGATTAGTTTTACTATAGATCTAGGCCTGGGAGCACATCCCAATGACACAGTCGGTAGTTGTTAGAGATTCATGGGAAGAGGAGCCTTATGTGTACATGTATGGAAGAGACATTATGTAGCTTCGACTGGGTCAATTGACATTCTAGCATCATTCATTAGATGATCTAATTGTAGTTGTATGCATCCATATTTGGATTGTGAGGAATTGAGAAGTGATGCCCAAGAGATGCCATATGTTTGCATGGAGAGATACCTTATTGGATGGGCTCTAGACATCATAGAGAGATTCTTAGTGACTTGTGTGGTGAGATAGTTTGGTATGGCACAACTGATGCCATAGGGTATAGCTGCATATGCACAGATCCGAGAGGAGGAGCCATAGTGGGGTTAAAGGTTAAGATATGATATAGCCTTTCATGAGCATCAGAGATTAGTACCTATGTAGTGGCAGTATGCTTCTGATTTTATTGATGTTGGGATGACTACAAACTACTCACATTATTTTGCATAGCATCCATTTCCTTGATTGACAGCTCCATATGAGGTTATCCCTGCTATGGTGGATCTAGGAGATGATGATGATGATAGAGGTAGTAGATCAGTTAGGGAATCCTATCAAAGATGAACTAGCAATAGTAGGGATGATGGTGGTGGTAGGGGTGGGATAGATCAGGGTTGAGGTGGTTCTGGGAGAGATCAGGGTAGCGGTGGTGCTAGGAGAGATCAAGGTGTTAGCATGAGTGGGAAAAAGAGACATGGTAGAGTGAGGATAACTAGTCCTTCACAGCCATCTTCTTTATAGGTTCCCTCTTATTCATAGGTTCCTCTTGTTGTTTCAAGTGCATAGATTCCTAATACTTCATAGGTGCCTCCTATTACATCAACTTCTCAGATTCCTTCCATACAGGAGAGACCTTTATTGGCTCAGATTCCCTTGTTGTCATAGGCTCCTCCTATTACATAGGTACCCATACATCCTAGGTTCACCAGGAGAGGTGTCCTTCTTACAAGTGGTACACAGATAGGTGTTTCTATGATAGGTCCTCCTCCATAGAGAGGTACAAATCATTCATCACAAACAGGTCCTACAGGTGTATAGGTTCAGCCTCCTCAGAGAGGTGTGCCACAAATAGGTCTTGCAGTTGACATAGCTTTGATTGCCTGATTACAAAAAGAGAGAGGTTAGTTGCAAAAATGGATAGTTGTGTTATTGGCACAATTAGCAAACTGATAAAGGACCTTGGTAGATAGAGAGAGTGCCTTAGATAATACACAGAGAGATGTAGGTATTCAGTGCATTCAGGCTGCATATTACCAGGTAGTCTATTCTATGGCCATGCCAGATCCTATAGCCAGAGTACCTTTGTTTTCACAGGCAGCCACACAGTCACACGGTGCTGCCTCAACTTAGACTAGATCAAATGTTCCTCCACAAACACCCTCTAGGCATGATGTTGGCAGTCAGTCCTAATTTTCTTATGGCGTCTCTTTTGATATTCTCTCAGATATATGATGTATCTTTGGATAGATCCACTTGGATAGATGTATGATGTACTCTCTGATTTGGATGATAGTTATATATGATGATACTCTTGTTTTGATCACATTGTACCTTTATCATTGATGTTTTATATGATTATGAGATGGATGCATATGTATGATTTATGATTTTCATGAGATGATTTGTTATGCATATGGATGTTTATTGCTTTTAGGAGATGGATGCATATGTATGGATGCACATGGTTATGATTTGGATATATCTTATGTTATTGCTATGGATGCATGATGCAAATGCATGAAAATGTTTATTTTTTTTTTCTTTTTGACATATATGCTTATGACGAGATGTAGATGGATATGCTATGATCGTGTTATCCAAGTGATTATTTTTGTATTTATGATTAAAATCCTCAACCATAATAAGAGATGATTGTAGTTTGCCATGTTTGATTGATGTTAATCAAATTTTCCCTCCTAAAAATGATTGTAATAGAAGCCCTCCTTAGGCCCATTTCCTAGAATGCAAAAAAACTCCTAGAATGATATGCAACTCCTAGGATGCAATCTAGCTTCCGTCATTGTCATTATTTTGTGCTTATTTTCATCATTGAGCTTTATCATACCTCTTTGGATATAACCAACACTAGTACTAGAAGAACCCTATTAGTATGAATATCCCCTTCCTCAGGTGCCCAAGTATGTACAATTATCAATGGTACTCAAATGACCATGATAATATGAATACTACTGTTACTATTTTTTGACTTGGTACAACCATCACTGACATTTGTTTAATCATGATGATATAAATACCATGATTTTGACCTTTTGATATTGTAGTTTGATACGAGCATTAGAATATAAAATTTTTTGATGTCCTAAGTATCAATTGCGTAAAAAAGAAAGGAATATGCATCCCACCTCTATCTTAGGTTCAAATAATCAGAGTTGAGGTATGTGAGGCTTTTCCACCTTACTATGGAGGCTCTTATCTCAGACACCCAGATTATTTGTCCTTTCATTTTGTTGGAATAAAACATCCCATAGTCAGAAAACAAAGACAATATCATACTCCTTCCTTGATCTTCTAGTATTGTGACTCATAGTATTTATTAGGAGATATGATAATCATTAATCAATCAAACAAGGACATACATTTCCTCCCCTAACATAGATATTTGTGAAGGTCTCAGAGTCATAGCCTTTTATGTAGCTATAGTTTTGTCATCATGGACCACCTCAACTATCATTGTAAAGAACAAGAAAAAATCAAAGAAAAATCATGCCCCCTATCTTTGTATTTCTAGCATGGAAGCATCATTGAAACACTCATGAGATATGATAATTGAAAAATGAATAATAAACAAGTAGTCATGCAAAGAAAAACATCATGACTTCTTCCTTGCTTATCTTGTATGTGAACATCACGAAGTTACTCAAAATTCATAACTCTTGCAAGCATACCACATGACTTTTCATTTTTGTACTTGAGTGTTGATGTCAGATGTAGAATGATTTGATCACTTAATGAAAAGATGAGTGTTAAGAAATACTATTGTTTGTTGATTGAAATGTTATTTGATCATTGATATTGAAAAATACCATTGTTTAGTTGGTGGTATTTAAAAATACCATTGTTTGATGATGAACTACCTCAAGGGGAGGCTAACTATCCTTTTGAGAAAGATAATATTTGATTTCAAGCCATGGTGACTAGGAATGAACTTAGCGAGAAATGAGGATTTTGTTTGCAAGCCAAGAAGATTTTGAGTGCAGGTTGAAGAGTTATCCAAGCATTGATAGATGAAGCAGCTAGCTAACAAATGGAGCCTTTTTACCATGTTTTCACCACTTGTGAAATTTGCTATTTTTTCTACCAAGGCACCTTTTTACCAGGTTTTCACCAAGGCACAATTTTTTTTATTTTTTTATTTTTTTCTATTTTTTTTATCATTTTTTATATTTTTGATCTTTTTTTATTTTTTTGATGTTGCCCAAGTGCCCGTTTGCCAAATTTTCACTGGGACAACCATTTTTCAGCTTCTTTTTCTACTTTTTAGGATTTATTTCAAGACTTTTTGTACTCTGCAATTGTTTACTTGCCACAAGCTAGGTATAGAACCGCTTCAACTTATTGGTATTGATTGGATCAGGAAGTACATCTCCTTCTGTGATAGCCAATTGATAAGCCCCAAATCCAAATACTATTGTGATGATGAAAGGACCTAACCAATTTGGTTCAAACTTGCCTTTCTTTTCTCTATGCTGTAGATTTTTTGGATTTTCACGTAGCACTAGATCACCTACCTAAAACTCATAGGGTTTGACTTTCTTATTGTAGCCTTTTTCCATTCTCTTTTGATATCCTTGTAGGTGTTCAAAAGCATCTTGACACTTTTTAGCTAGTAGTTTGAGGTGTTGCAACCTTGAGATCCTATAGTAATCATTTGTGATAAACCCTCATAATGACACCCATACGGATGGTATTTGTACCTCAATTAGAAGAATCACTTCAACACTATATACTAGAGAATAGGGTGTGGCCCCAATTTGTGTTCTAATACTTGTTTGATAGGCCCACAAATCTAGATTGATTTGAACATGCCAATATCTGGTAGAATCATTGATTGTGCATATTATAATCTTTAGTATTTTTTTATTTCTTTCTTCTTCCTATCCATTTCCCTGAGGATAATAGATAGAGGAAAAATGTTGAGTAATCTAAAAATTTTCACAAAGTTCTATCACATTTTTGTTCTTGAATTGTTTCTCATTGTCTATCACAATTGATGAGGAGAGACTGAATCAGAAAATAATATAGTTAAGGATAAACAATGAGATTTTTTTTCCTATGGCTGTGATCAGTGGTATAGCCTCAACCCATTTTGTAAATTATTTAGTTGTTGTGATAATGAACTTATGTCCATTTGAAGACGATGGGTAAATATGACCAATCAAATCAAAGGTCCACTTCTAAAAAGGCCAGTGTGTGATAAAGGGTAACAACTCCCTTTCTGGTGCATGTATAATATTGCCATGAATTTGGCATTTCTGGCATGATTTTGTGAACTTGATAGCATCTTTCTCCATCATAGGCCAATAGTATCAAATTTGTAAGAGTTTCTTAGCCAAGGTAAGACCATTCAAATGTGATCCAAAAATACCTTCATGGACTTCATGTAAAGCGTTGTTTAATTCTTCAAGTTCTAAACATCTTACTAAAGTACCGCCCAAACCCCTTCTATACAAATCATCAGCTATGATCGTGTGTTTGGAAGCTTGGAAAATAATATTGCATTTTTGGTTTTTGTATATACCCTCAGGTAAGGCATTGGTTTTAAGGTGATCACAGATTGGTACATAACAAGGAGATTCACAACTCAGAATTTGGCACACTAGCTTTGAATCAGGACAGTTATAGGAAGGGTAAAGTAACTCTTCCACCATGAATTAATAACATGCTTGATTATTTGACAACTGTAACAGAGATGTTAGATTGGCCATTTCATTTGCCGCTTGATTTTTCACTCAAGGGATCTATTCAAATGTTATGCAAAAAAAATATTTCTTTAAATCATCCACCGTGTTTTTTTATGGCACGGTCTTTTCATATTTAGTCTGATACTCATTGTTGATTTGGTTTATGATTAGCTGAGAATCACCATAGACATGTACTTCTATGATTTTCTACGCCGATGCCATTTTTAATCCATTGACGAAAGGGTCATGCCCAAAACTAGGGCAAAACACACATAATTTTTTTTTAAAAAAAATGCAAGAGTATACCACTAACAAAGGATGTATTGAGGTAATGTGATAGCATGGTAAGGTTAGTATTTGAGTTTTAAGGTATATACATAGGTTGAATTAGGTTCACACCACATATGGATGCATAATTAGAGCATCAACTTGTCATATGGGTTACGTGAACACTTGGGTCAGTTTGATTTAACTCTAGTTTTATGTTTAAATCTATGTGTAATATCATGATGATAATCAATTGTTAAGAGCCATACATTGAGTTAGGTTGCCCTGGTAATTACTTTATTTCTTAACCTTGATTACAACTTATTCATTTAAATCTAGTCCCAATTCTCTTTCGACCATTAACAACTAGTTTAAAATTCAATAAATCCTTATCCTTCTAAAAATAATTAAATTCTCCCTTAAAAATTCTCATGCAACTATAGTCCTTTAATTCCTTAATAGAATATTAAATTAATCTCAAATAGAAAATTTAAATTGACCTCTAATCCCTTTGAAACACATGGGCAACATAATTCAATTTATCGTAATAAAATTAAATTAACATCTGTCTATACATTTTACATAGAAACTACATCTAATAATCAATAATTAACTACACAATTAAATAAACTATACCTAAACAAAATTACATGATTTAAATAAAACAATAAGAAATTAAATCCATAACATATTAGCAAATCTATATATTTCACATAAAAACTAAGGTTTTTAAATCTAGTAATTAAACTACATAATTTAAATAAAAAGTACATATATTAAATGAGACTACATAATTCAAATAACACAAATAAGAATTAAGTCTATTTAACTAACTTAATCTATCTAAATATAATGATCCATTTTAATCATGTACCTAATGGATAGAGTAGAATATTATTTTAATAAATTGTTCAGTACTTGATTAAATCTAATTATGCTATTAAATCTATTAACTATCAACTAACTACCTATTAACTAGCTATAATCTAACCTGCCTACGTATCTACTAACCTATCACCCTATCTACCTTCTAGCCTATCAAGCTATCACATCATCTCCCCATCCCCCAAGGCCCACTTGCCAAGTTAGTGGGGGGGTGTGAAATCTCACATCCTGTCAAAGCCTGCGAATTGTTTTTGGGAGGAGAGCCTTTGCAAGGAAATCGCATGAAACAAGGATGGTGGGGCCAATGCAAGGTCTCCCATCCAATGTGTTGGAATTTTAAGGTGAAGTCAACATGTATATTTCACATGAGGAGGAGGGTATGGTGGCATTAAAACCAAGGAAAATGGGAGCATGCAAAATCTTCCAAGGGTGAGGTGGGGCCCATACTAAATCTCTCCTATGATAAACTATATTAAGACTCTTTGTCCTAGGGGTGTACATTAATCATCATGACAGATCCAAAATTTCACATGGGGAAAGGTAAGGTGAGAGAAAATACAATTGTGGGGCCCACGAGAATGGATGAAGGACATTAAGCCTTCTTAAATAAAAGACTATGCATTAGCATAAAAAAGGTAATTAAAAGGGGTGTTTAGGGGGGGTAATAAAGGGGGTTTTAGAGAGGGAATATTTTAGAGAATATTCTCTATGTAAGGGGAGGGAATTAAATCCCTCACCATACATTTTCCAGAAAGCTTTTTGCTCTACATTCTGGAAAATGTCATGGTAAATTTGGTTATAGTTCTACACATTGATATCATTGATTTCTTTTTTTTTTAAATAGATACATGTATGAATTTGATTGTATTTTTTTTGTGCCATACATTATGCAACTAAAATTTGATTATTAATATTAGGTGATTGTTTTCATTAATATATTAATTTTTTTGACTTACTATAGTTAGTAAGCTAATCTCTTCTTTTTAAGGATTGGAAATACAATTATTTTAAAGATGAGGTATTGATCTAATTGAGATAAAATTTTAGAATTCAAAAGGAAACATGTAGTATTCTTGACTTGAAAATTTAAAATCACATACATTAGAGATTTCAAGATTTAACAATCCACAAGGTTTACATGCTAAGAATATCATTACAAAAGGAAAGAGAGTTTTTTACATTTTTTCTAACAAGCTTACAAAATGGACTTTACAACACTTAATAAAAATTATCCTCAACACAAGGAGTAATCATGCAACCATAAAGTTGCTCTTTCACAACAATAGCAAAATGAAGACTTCTCCCAAACTTTTTCACATCCAACTTGATTTTAAAAACCTACAAAAAAAATATGAATGGAACCATGGGAAGCTCACCACCCAACCAAAGCCTCAAAGAGACCACCCCCGAGATCGGAGAACCAAGGCTAAACAAGGTAACACATTCTAATTTTCACAACTAACATATATGTCCAACACAACAATTTACTCCCAACCAAGGCTTCACAAATGAGTTTTCCAAACCCATTGAAGTAGGGTGAAGGTGGACTTTTCCAAGGAGGAGAATGTCGTTACATTTTCAAATTTCTCATCAAGATTTTTCTTCCATACCTTTCCAAGGATAAATTGACATTCCTTATATATACACATTTGGTCATTTCTATACCAAAACAATATTTACCACATGGCTTCATGGAGCCCATACTCTATGAAATTATCCCTCTTCTCCAAGAGAAGAGACTCTCACTACAATGGAAAGCCCAAATAACCCCTCCACCCAAGGCCACTTCTTCCCTTCCCAAAGGGTGAGTAATGCCTTAAACTCCCATGAACAATACTCCCAAATCTAAAAGAGCAAGAGATGAAACAAAATTCAAATGCATCCCCAACCCAACACATAACATCAACAGCTACATACAACAACACTTTACAAGATTACATATATGAACACCATACAAGATTTACAGATTCATTTAAACAATAACATGGAAAGCTTAAATGAAAAAGCATTCCTCCATGGCAAGAATCCACCAACCTTCATCCAAGAAAAATAGCAAGAATGTGGTTGAGAAGAATCCCTTATCCTTTTTCCTTTTCTTCCTCCAACCCTAGTTGTCTCCAAAATTGGAGAGTGGGCGAACACTCACTAAGTTTCTCCAAATCCTCTAAAAAGACCCCTAAAAGTGTACTCAAGACCTAGCAATTAATGAGACATGCCCTCTAGTCATTTTGTCTTACCTCTTGTCTCCCCTCTTAATTGTGAGTTTATTAAAGAGTGTGGGACAAGTTAAATGCATGTGGCCATCTTTATTTTCACCACTTTTGAAAGGTAGGAATTTTGGAGAGCCATAATGATGATCTAGGTTTACCCCATAGGTAAAAACTAGCCCTAACCCAAGGTACCCTCTTAGGGTTAACTAACTGGGCCAAAAAATACACTCTAGGGTGACTTTTGACCCTTCTACAGTACCCCTTAAGTTCAAATCTGAGTTTCAACTTGATGTGATCCCTACAAGACATCTATATGTAAGTGGGATTAATATAACATCCTATAAGGTTTTTTTATTCTTGCCCAAGCCCTAATTTGACATGTCACCATCCACATGGACAACACAAGTGTCAAGTGACACCAAAATAAAATACACATCACATTCACAATGACATATCCAAACAACAACATGAATTTTAAACTATTAACACACATTCAGATTATATTTACAACAAAGATCACATTACAATGAGGTTTCAACCCCTTATTGGATTAAACCTTGGCTTACTCAATTCAGATGTGTTTAGCTCTGATTCTCTGAATAATTCAAGGGTTCTCTTTCCTGCACACTAAACTCGAGCATCAGTAGTTCAAGATAAAAATCACATGCAATATACATTTTCAATTTATAATTAGCAACATTAATCAATACGCAGAATTAAATTCCTAATTGCAATTTTCATACAGAAATGTTTAAAATATAATAATTCCATAATCATCATGACATAACATCTATGAAATAATCAAGTCTAATCATGATTTTATCTTCTCATCAATTCACTTATCTAAACATATATAATCAAAATCAACCACCTATTCTAGGTCTAATCCATATCAAAATGTAATTCACATAATATAATGATCATCATAACATAATATCTCGAGTCTCTATCAGGATAATCAAAAAGTGTATCAATGTATCAAAATATAAAGTATCAAAGTGTGATCGAGAAGTAAAGTTGTGATGGGTCGGGGTGAGGCCTCACATCCTCCCCCACTAGGCATGAACTTCCTCCTGGAGTTCATCAAAAAGATATGGGTACTGGGATCTCATCTATGTTGTGTCCTCCCATGAAGTCATGACCTCATCATAAAAATCCCACTGGACCCTAACCTAGTCCAGCTCTTGGCCTCGGAGTGCAAGGGTCCATTGGGCTATAATATGAATGGGCTCCAATGCTAGCTGTCTCTCCATCTCCACCTACAAGGCATCCCAATCTATAACGTGAGACTCATCATAAATATATTTACGTAGCATAGATACATGAAACACATCATAGATGCATGACATGTTGGGTGCCAAGGCTAGATGGTAGGCAACTGGTCCTATCCTCTCCAATATCTCAAAAGGTCCAACAAAGTGAGGCGCTAACTTAGAGCCCTTTCAAAAATGGATTGGACTATTATGCGGGCACACTCTCAAGAAGACCCTATATCCAACTATATACTCATGATCAACCCACTTTGCATCTGCATACTTCTTCTGTCGGTCTTGAGCCTCTCTAAGACACTATCTAATCAAGACTACCTGCTGCTCCATATCCTTGACCAACTGGGGTCCAATAGATACTCTATCCTCAATCTTGTCCCAACTCAAGGGGGTCCTGCAAGGTATACCGTACAATGGCTAATATGGTGGCATACCTATAGAAGAATAATGCCCATTATTATAGGCAAACTTGACCAGATGTAGGTATTCTTCCCACTTGACCTGATGGTCCATCACATACATATGTAACATATTTCTAACACCTGGTTAACCCTCTCTGTCTGTCCATCTGTCTGAGGGTGGTATGCTGTACTAAAATTTAGTCTAGTACCCAATGCTAGCTGTAACTCTCCAAAAAGCTCATGTGAACAAGGAGTCTCTATCAGAGATGATCTTATGGGGAATGCCATGAATTCTGACAATATCCCACAAAAAGACCTGAGCTATGTCTTGTGTTGTGATTGTAGTACGCATGGGTGAGAAGTGGGAAACCTTGGTCAATGTGTCAACTATCACCAAGATAGCATCATGGTGGCGAGAAGACATAGGGAGACCAACAATAAAGTCCATAGATATAGTATCCCACCTCCACTCAGAAATCTCATGTGGTTGCAGGAGCCCACCTGGATGACTATACTCTGCCTTCACTCTTTGGCACTCTAGACATCTAGCAACTATGCTGGCAATCTGCAATCTCATGCCCGGCCAATGATATAACTATCTCAAATTGGCATGTAACTTCTTGACTCCTAGATGAGCTGCATAAGGTGCTTTGTGAGCCTCAAGTATAATAAAATCTCGCAATTCACCCATAGAAGGTACATAGACTATGACGTAGAAGTCCATCTGACTCTAAAGAATACTCTACAAATCTCCCCTCAAGGGATCTCTAAGAATGGATAAGCTGACAAGCCTCCACATATAATCCATCCTCTGGCAAGTGATGCAAAATGCGCTCCCTCAAATTTGTACTAGAAGTCATAGATGATAGCTTGTGTTGCCTCCTACTTAAGGCATCTGTAACTACATTCTCCTTCCCCTTGATGTAATGAACATCAAAATCATACTCACACAAAATTTCCATCCATCTCCTTTGCCTAGCATTAAGATTGGGCTATGTAAAGATATATTGTAGGCTCTAGTGATCTGAATGAAGCTCAAATTGGTGACCTAGAAGGAAATGTCTCCATCTCACTAAGGCATGAACCACCGCTGTAAGTTCTAGGTCATGAGTGGGGTAATTAAGCTCATGAGTCTTTAACTTCCTAGACTCGAAAGCTATAGGATGACCCTCCTACATAAGAACTACTCCTAAACCATCCAATGAATCATCAGTACATACAACAAAATTTGTCAAAGGATCTGGCACTACTAAAATCGGTGCACTGGTGAGGGCTCTCTTAAGCTCCTGGAAAGCTCTCTCACACTTCTCTATCCATTCATACTTCTTCCCTTTTCTCTAAAGGGAGGTGATGGGATGAGCTACTCTACAAAATCCTACCATGAAGCATCTATAATATCCTGCTAAGCCCATAAAACTTCTGACCTCAGTGACACTGGTGGGTGTTGGCCAATCCATAATGTCTCTAATCTTTGATGGGTCTATAGAGATCCCATCGCTAGATATAACATGACCAAGATAATGCACCTTGGATCTAAGGAAGGCACACTTTGACAAGCAGCCATATAACTAATTCTCTCTCAAACGCTACAGAACCTGTCTTAGATGCTCCTCATGCTCCTCTTCATTGCGAGAATATATGAGAATATCATCAAGGAACACTGCCACAAATTTATCCAAGAATGTATGAAATACTCTGTTCATGAGGCTCATGAACACAACTGGAGCATTTGTGAGGCCAAATGGTACTACTGTGAACTCATAGTGACCATACCTTTTGTGAAAGGAATTCTTGTGGATATCACTTTCCACAATTTGTAACTTATGGTACCCCGATTTTAGATCTATCTTTGAAAAGAATCAGGCACCCTGCAACTGATCAAACAAATCATCAATCCTAGGAAGTGGGTATCGGTTCTTAATTGTTACTTTATTCAACTATTGATAATCAATGCACAATCTAAGTGATCCATCCTTCTTCACAAAAATTACTGGTGCACCCCAAGGTGATACACTAGGTCAAATATGCCCTTTTCTCCAAGAGCTCTTCTAACTAAATCTTGAGCTCATGTGTGGTCATCCTGTATGGTGCTTGAATGTGGCCTCTAAATCAGGCACAAATTCAGCATAGTCCTTACTCAATCATTTAATTCACAAAGACAAACATGAATTGTTCATCCTACAAATTTGATTGAAGCAACTTACTGCCTCCTAATTAGTTGTGGATGTCAAATTTACTCTCAGAACAAGAGCCAACAACCTGACCATTGATAACATGAAGGATTTCTAAAGCATGAGAAAATATTAATTTTCCATTAATCTATGAGAATTCAATTAATCTATGAAATGAATTACAACTAGTCTAGAATTGAAATTACAACTAGTCTATGAAATCAAGTGCTCTTAATCTAGAAATGAAATTTCATTTAAACTAGAGAGCTTGAAAGAAAAAATTGATATGTTAGATATGTAAATGAATTGCAAATAAAATCAACATGTCATTACTAATCCAAATTGAAATTAATCTAATTATGCAATTTAAGCTCAAAAGCATTAAATAATCAATGCAAGTTTCACTATAGATTTGATGCTCTCAAAAATCATCCTCCCAAATGAAGAAAAAGGGATCCAATATATAGAAAACCATGGAAAGAGGGTGAAGAGTTTCTTGAAAAGAAACGGTTGCCTCTTCACTTTCATTTGAGACAAAAATGCAAGAATTATTTAATTAAAAGAGTGGATTATTGCCACATGAGTGACCTTTGATATAGAATTATGGAATTCTTTTTGAGGATAATCCATTCTATCAATTAAATAACTATTCAATTTCTTTTGATGTATATTAGCTAAAGGAGGTGGAATTAATTTGATTTAAAAGCACTTAGGAGTTTTAGAATTAAATTAATTAATCATAGGGATTTTTAGCTAATAAACCTTGATAATTTAGGAATTAAATATAATGTTAGATTTATGCAAATTTGGGTTTTTTGCATTTGAGACTCAGTCAATTAAAGTCAATTAGGAAAAGAATTTGTCTGGTACAATAGGACTTCGATGATGAGAAAATTTACTAAAATTGATTGGATTATAAGGTGCCAATTTTGGGGTGTTACATTTTTCCCCTCTTTGAATTGATGTGCAAGTAGCGCATTGATTCAAAGAATAGTCTAAAGTGAAGATAAAGATTTTGGAAATCTAGGTTAGGTTGCCAAGACACTGATCAGATTAAGAAGTAGAATTGTCTGAGAGAAGATCAGAATTAGGGTTAGATTGCCCCAATGTCCACTAATAGCTGATGAAGATCTAGGACTATCTTCAGAATCAGGGCTAGATTGCCCCAATACGAAGGTTATCCCTCTGAGATCTAGGTTAGATTGCCTAGATAATGGTCTAAAGAGTTTTTGAGAGCCATCTTCAGAACGAAGTGTAACTTTCAGGAATTAGGGTTAGATTGCCCCAATACCCAATGAGATTTGAAGAATCTTCTCTAGAATGAAACTTAATCCTTGAGGATCTGGGTTAGATTGCTCAGATACCTAGAAAGATAGATGACAAGGTGCGAGACATCAAGATGCCCCTAGAGATTCAAGATCATGGAATATCTAATTTTGACCATAAGGTACAAAAAATTGAATATGCCCCAAGTGATGAGATGCCCCTAGCGATGGGGATTTTTGATTCAAATCAGACTGATTTGAGAAAGATGCAAAAGATTTAATGATGCAATAATCCTACCCCCTTAGGAGCGAAATCGAAAGATGATACAACATAAAGATGATAACGAGAAATCGTAGATAGAAATAAGATTGAAGATCCAGAGAAATGAGAGAGAGATCAAGAGAAGGGAGAATCAATTTAGAGTGATTAGGAGGTCCTGTTGATTAGGTTTGACCATAGTTGACTAGAATTGATGAGAGTTGACTTTGATAGAAAGATTACAGAAGATGAGAAAATGATAACAAGAGATAATCCTAATAAGAAAGCAATGTCAGAAAATTGACTACACAAGCGTCTAATCACATTGGTCCCAAAATTTTAAAATGCAATTTTGAGCTCCTTAGGAGTGTCAAATTTTTATTTCAATCATGAAAATGGATTCAGAATGGTCCATTTAGCCAAGGGTGCAATTTTTGCAAAAAATGGAGCACTTTGAAAAATTAGGTCAAAGGCTATATAAGGCCCGGAGGGGTCATTTTCAAATCATTATTCACGTTTTGAATTTAGTGATGGCAAGGGCTCCAACTAATATTAAGAGCATTCCCATGTATTTACACTGATTTGAGTGCTCCTGATGACACAACTGACCACCGGAGTATGATGCACCTATGAGTAATCACAACCTGATCCTGCATTTCAAAAAAAAAAAATTTATCAGTTTATAGCATTTTAGCATGTTTTAGGCCCTTTTAAAGTTTGTTGCGTCCAATCTCATGCGAGGAAATAGTTTCCTCGCACTGGCGTCAGTCTCCTTTCACACGAGGAATTTGATTCCTCACACGGGTCAGGGGTTCCTCACACAGGCCCCTCCCTTGTGCTTTCGCGAAGAGCGCACTTGCACCATGTGAGATTTCAAAAATCTCGCGCGGGAACACATCTTGTCTTGCGCGAGTTAGAAAGCTCGCGCAGAAAAAGAGTTTTCTCGCATGGAAAACTGACCAAAAATAAAAAGTTGTCTTTTTCTTACGTCGCAGAGTCAGCTAGTTGCAATATCTTAAAATTGTGTGTAGGATAGGTCTGTAGCTATATTTGTTGTCTTTTGCTTTGAAAAATCATCATTGTTGAGGTACTGGTCCATTTTTGTCACTTGCTTTGCAGGTTGACTTCCTTGATATCAATTTTTGATCACATCATCCTATCATGGGTGAATTGCTTCAGAGATTATCAGATGTTGATGGTGCCCACATTGACGGGCTAGGATTGACTTACCTTCGTGATGCACCAGATATTCAGGTAAATCATAGCTTACTAGGTGCCCTGGTTGAGCATTTCCATTCAGAGATGAACACCTTTCACTTACCATAGGGGGAGATGATAGTTACTCCCAAGGATATTTATAGGATTCTGAGAGTGCCTTTCCATAGATCTTGAGTGGAGTATGACACTCAACCCAGAGCAGGTACACAGGCTTTGAGAGCAATTTTCTAGGATGATTTGGTTATGGGCTAGGCCATCTTGTGGGAGGAGTTGATTCACAGCTATGGTAGAGATCACCCACTGGCAGTCATATTAGCACTTTTCCTGAGTTGTCACTTGGTTCCTGATCGCGGTTAGCACGGATTGGAGTGTTGTTGGGGAGGCATGTTACAGAGGATGTTGGCCACACCGGCAGTTACCTTTGGATGGGGCGAGTGCATGCTTTCTCAGATGTACCATGAGATGCAAGAGATTGTGTATCGAGGTGCGCATATCATGGCGGCAGGAGTCATCGTTCTACAGATCTGTGCCTGGGAGAACCTTCCTATATGTAGGCCAATATTTCATGATATATGATAGAATTTAGAGTCATACATATATAGATAAGTAGGTCTAATGACCCAGCCTGCACTAGGTAAGACTGAGCAGTGGAGATTGCAGATAGATGACATGGCCACACTCATATGGTGGCCTTGGATAGCCACTAAGGTATGGGATGATGCTCATCATGAGCTATCATATATGTTCTATTCACATCCCTTGATTGGGTGTACTATCACTATCATTGAGTGCTTCTTTCTCATGTGTGTATTGCACCAGTTTGGGAGACCACAGGATGTGTCTCAGGAGTACTGTACATACACCCAATTCATCGATGAGATGAAGAAGGGTTGGCAGTGACAGCTTGATAGGGGTCATAGTATGATAGATGCCCGAGTACTACCAGCCAGGTGGGATTATATGGCCACAGTGATGAATGTAGGTATGACACCTACATATAAAGATCACATGTTAGCCCATCCATTCCTTAGGTTTACAGCTCCAGTTAGTCTGATACCTCATGTACAGTAGGCGGTATGAAACAACCATAGCACCAGGTCCCTCCATAGGTACAATAGCCATAGGGACAGTATCCACCTTTACAGTAGCAAGAGAGAGTTGTACGACTGAGGACATCTCAGACTGATATCCCTATTAGACCAATGGGATAAAATGTAGGTGATGGGCCCAGTAGCAGTCAGGACAGAGCTGCTGAGTAGGGAGATGATCCTATCATGGCTGATGCTATTTTGACTGATCCACCAGTAGGCAGACAAGTAGCATAGTTGCAAGAGGCACTTTGGAGGGTCAGAGAGAGAGCCTGATAGTCATAGAGGGAGCATGACGACCTCCATACACAAGTGATTATTCAGGAGACTCAGGTAGCTGAGAGAAGCCAGGAGATCTGGGGTTACGAGAGTCACTGGCCAGATCATAGCTAGAGACTAGATACAAGGCTTCTTAGGCTTCTTATTACTATATTGCGTACACTATTGTGATTCCTGAGGTAGTGGATTAGATTCATCCTTTTGCAGAGTATGCTGGTGCACGGGCTGCTCCACTGGGACCACCTCCAC
>MU223294.1:1701760-1732333 GCA_018584345.1 Thuja plicata | reverse complement strand
TATATATATATATGAGCTCACTTTTGGCATCATATTACTTGTTTACATATTGCTTATGAGATGTTTCTTATATGATTAGATGTATGGATTAGAAATGTATTCCATGGATGAATATGCAAATGTTTTATGCACATGTTTTATTGATGTATGAATGAATGCAGTGTAATGATAGATGTTAGATGGATAAATGCTATGTATGATTTGATTTATACTTATAATGGATGTACATGCTTATAGATATATAAATGCAAATGAATGTATGGAAATGCATGTAATGTAATGAATGCAATGGTACTAATCATCTCATGTAGAATATTGCAATATACAATAGGTACTAACTAAAAAGAATCCAAATGAAAATCGAGAGCGAGGACCAGACACTTGTGCAGTCAAGAGGAAACCATGATGAGAGATGAGGACCTTTAAAGAATGAGAAGATAATGAAGAGAGAACCAAAACTGTCACAATCCAAGCCTAAAATGTGAATGCAAGCCTACAATGCGGAATGCAAGCCTAAGCTAAATGCAATCCTAGGACTTGGTTGTTGGACTCATCGTTTTTATCATCATCAAGTGCTTTTGGATCATCAGAGTCAATACAATCCTTACTGGTGCCGCTGCGACCATAAGAATATGAATATGACTTTCATCAGATAAAATGTAGGAAATGAACATAAGCACCAAGGCACAAAAGCCAAGGTGACTTGAACATTATTTCTAGCTTGATGTAGTAAGAGTTTGCAAGCAAACAAATAGAGCAATAATAGTCAAGGAGATAGTTCCTGTTGGTTGTATTTCCTATTTTTGCTGCTTCACCTTGTTCCTTGTCTTTCCCTCTGCAAGAATTTCAGGTTCTCATGTCTAAAACCTTGCTAAAACCCTGAAATAATGCTAAGTATCTAAGTGTTAAATGATGCATTGGAACCCTAGGTCATGTCTTATGTTTCAGCGTTACTTTTTCATTCACTTAAGACATGTGCTTTTTATGTTATGTCGCCTCGTCGCTTTACCCAGGGTGAATATTCCAAATGCTCTCTCGACTCTGCTTTTCCTTTGTGTCGCGTTGTCTCCTTACAAAATAGAATATTCCTTAAGCATTCTAAGACTTCACGATTTCTTTTAGTCGGGTAGTCACATGATCCTCATGTCATAAGCTTTATAAAATGGGACCCACTGCTCAGTCGGGTGATCGCGAGAGAAGTCAAATAGTCAAAGCAATGTTCTCAGACTTTGCGATTACTTCATGTCACGTGGTTGCCAGAATGGGTCAAGGATCACGATTAGGTTTTCTTCAGTCGCGTGATCTCAAAATAGAATGGTCGTTAAGAGATAACAGTCCCGATTCCATGACTAACTGTTTGATGCTGGCAATTTTACTCAGTCGGGATGTCACCAGAACAAGGTGATGACTCAACTCTTTAGTATGCGTTGAGTGAATCAATGAGCAGATCACATCTATCATAAATTTGGTGGTAGTCGGGAAGTCGCCAGAAGTAAGAAATGGATTATGCAATTTTGAGACTAAGGTATTATGCCTTTAGTCGCAAGGTCTCTGAAAATTTTAAGGGCATGTCTGATCATTCAGTGATTAAACGAAAGCCGTCAGATGGAAGAGTCAGATGATCCAGTGGTAGTCACGAAGTCTGGAAAGAAAAGTTCCCCAAGGAAAAGGTCCTCCCGACTTGGCGATTAGGGTATGTCGCAAAGTCGCTATAAACAAAGAAAAAGCAAGTGCTATATGTTGAGGTAAAGTTAAAGTTATCTCCCGACTGTGCGATGAGCTGAAAGTAAAGGGTAGTCATGCACTCGCGATCTGTTTCTGTCGAGCTATGTTTTGTGCATGACTCGGTGAATACAATGATTTGGAGATATAACTCATGTAGTCACGATGTTTTGAGAAAGACAAGATGAAATTCTGCAACCTGGTGATTGATGAAGAAGTCATGCATCGCGTACTCACACCCAAGGATCAGATAAAGTTTTCAGCTCGCGAGTATGTGATCTAGGAAAAATAATGCAGTCGCGCAATCGCAATCAATAACAGAATTAAACTTTTGAGCTCGCGATCAGGCGACCGAGCAATGATTAGATGTGATAGCTCATTCGCGCAACAGAGGAACATAGAATTTTAAGTGTTGTGACTGAGCGACCAAGGAGATAACTGTGAAAGGTTAATAGTAATGGCTAGTCGCCAGGTCTGGAAAAGAAAGATGAGTTAAGGATAACTCCATGCGACTTTGATTTTAGTTACGTCGTGAGATCGCCAGATGGACTTGGGTCAGCCGGGGTAAGAAAATACATTATCGCCAAGTCTGGAGATCAAACCATGGTTAAGGACAAGTGCTCACGATAAAGAGACTTCCCGCAGTCACGAGGTCGCCTGATCACAAGATCTGAAAAATGGCGGCAAGTGGTTGACATGATAGGGTAAATCTTTCGGCAACCAATCAGAGGATAGAATTTTGATTACTATGCACAAAATTTAGCTGAGATGTATGACAGAGAATGAATCAAAAGATGACATGTCAGCTATCTTAAACAGTTTATGATTGTGCCAAGGATCTATATTTAAAAATTTGATTTCCTGTCTACTTCATGCAACTACGGCTATGTTTTTCAAAGTTTCACGGCATGGCAACTTAATGGCAGAACTGACATTTCTTAATTATGAGCCATGTACCCTGAATCATATGGCTATAAACAGATGATAGTGCATTCATTCTTGTTCACTGAGTTTTCAGATTTTAGAGCTAGATTGCTTGTCTTCAGTAAAAAGTGACATTTAGAGAAGTTGCAGTGTTTTCAAGGTGATTAGAAATTTCTAAAGTTGCAGAGGATTGTGCTCAGAGAAGACAGCTGATATTGGAGATTAGATTTGTTTCAATATTGGTTCAAGCAAGGAAATTTAAGTTGTTGCAAAGATGAGTAGAGCTATGAGCGTCGCTTCTACAAGTGGAGGTAGTGGAGAAGAGAAGAAAGGAAAACCTAGCTTCTCAGATGAATTTCTTCAGCTTCTGCCAGGTTCAACACAAAACAAGAAGGTTGACAATGGTGTTTTTAAAGATGAGTTCATGGATATCAGAGTTGCTGTGACCCCAGGCAAAACAGGTTACTCTCTGTTCACATACTTTTATAAAAATTATGATAAGCCTATCCCTATTTCAAACCCTTGGACATGTGGTCTGGGTAGGTTATTAGTTCCTGATGTGTTTCTAGATGTTGACCTATTCCTTGACCTGGAAAATCACTATGATGCCCTTACAAAAACCATCAAAAGGGATGATGGCACTGCCTTGTTGATATTAAACAGAAACTCTTTCATGCAAGCCTTTGGCTTATTCAGCACCATGTCTAAAAGAATTGACATGACAAGGCAAGAAAAGAGGTATAGTGCCAAGCCTGGTGTTGCGAGGAGCTTGTTGAAGAAGCACATGCCAAAAGAATTAAGAGATCATGTAGGTCCTAAGGCTGAACCATATCCATATTATTACAAGGACCTGCATTTTTATATCAAATACAATGCTTATGCCCTTTGCAGAGTACTGGGGATAGATGGAGATGCCGAAAGAATAGGTCATGGAATCCTGATGATGGTTTTAGACCTGTAGGAGGTGCATTCAAGCACCAGTTATGATTATATTCAGCATATAATCGATGAGATGCACAAGGGTTTTGTGGCCACACAGAAGAAGTTAAAGAACCCTAAGGAGAAGGAGCCGAAATTCTTGCATTATTCAGTCCTTATGCACCTTCTCTTGTATTACAATTTTGCAATCATGGATCCCAACAACTTATCCCCTCAAAGATTCTTTCAGGCACAACCAAATCCTATCTAGTTCTGGGTTAGGGTTTGGAACTTTACTTCCAGAGATTCTGATTTTTGTGCCTTCAAAAATTGGATTGTATATCCAATTATAAAAAGTCTAGGAATAAGTAGGACCAAAATTCCTTTGAAGGTCATACAACTGCTTAGGCCTTGTGAGTATTTAGAGAATTAGCCTGGAAACCATAACTGGGGTGACTTCTATTTGGAGGAGAATTTCACCATATTCAGAGTATTTGGGTGTATCCACCCACCCCACATTTTGCCTTATAATGTGCCTATGAGAGTTTCTGTTATGGAATTCATCTGGCAGCTGATGTTAACTAAAAATGAGCACTTTGCACCACATAAGAAGGGGACTATAACCCCTAAGCAATTCAGAATTGCAAATTTTACAATTGGTAAAAATGCCATAGATGAAGTAAGTCAATGGTTGGAAAAGTTCAGAATGGTGGCAGCCCCTTACAGATACATTGACCCGGAAGGCTTCATGGTAGGGGTTAGGAAGCTATACACTCCTACTATCCCAAATACCAATATGCATTATGAATGCAAAGATGAGGATGCAACAAGAAATAACTTGGATGAAGATGACATCCACGTGAAAAGATTGAGAATTCAGGAGTTTCTCAAGTTGCAACTTCAAATAAAGAGGAATGGTCTATCCTTTGGGGGTTTTTACCCTGACTTCATGTATTTTGATAGGATCAAGGCTATGATTGAAAACTACTATGTGTTGTTAGATCAATTGGATACAGTCCTAGCTAAGAAAGGTGCTCAGTCTCCTGAGCATTCAGAATCAGAGTATGAGAGTGGTGATGATAGTGACTATGCATGGCCTTATATGTCTCCTCCACCACAACAAGTCCAAGAACAAGAAATGGCTAAGATCCAACAGTTGCAGGGAACAGAGCAACATATTATAGATTTGACAGTTGCAACACAGCCTGATGATTTGGAAGAGCCCGCTACAAAGAGGCAAAATTTGGAATTAGGCCAACCTTCAGTAGAGGGACAGAGCAAGAAAAAAGACAAGGTTAAGGCCTTGATACCTGGCACCAAGTTGTATGATCATAACCTAAGGAAAGCAATCAGACAAGGCAAGAAACAAATTCCTGATCCAGAAGATAAAGTTGAGATCCCACTAAGGTCATGTGTGGATGAAAGATTGCTTAACCAGCAGAAGTTCCTGGATGATGATAATTTTGTGAAGACAGAGGAATTCAAAGATTTCCTTAGGTGGCACAAAGCAGAGCAGCTGAAGTCCCAATTACTTGTGGATGGAAAAGAAACAATTACCAATGAAGCTCTTGTGGCCCTACAGAATTATGATCCTGAAGTTGAGGACATCTCTCCTGAGGATGCCAGGAAAATGGTACTAGGAAGTGGAATCTTATTGGCTGAAGGTTGGGAGTTGGCATCTGCGTTCGTCATAGATCAAATCAGAAAGCAGCCTAACCTTAAAATGGTCAGTGAATTCCAAATAGGAGAAATGATCAAGGGATTTGGGTATGACCCAAAGTCCCAGGCCTTTGCCATGTGGAATCTGAGCCCTAAAGAGAAAAATCCCCAATTAGTGAATATTCAAGAGAATATGGTGGGGAATCAGATGGTGTGGTCAGTACAAAACACAGGGGACCTAGAGATTTCCCAAATAATGACACACTAGGATCAGTTAAATGAGGATAAGACAAAGAAATTGTCTGAAAGGTATACTGCTTTGTTAGAAGAGACAAGTGCACTATCTAAAGATAGAGATATGTGACATATAAAGCTATACCAAAGAGATCAGATGATAAAAGCATTAACTGATGAATTAGAGGCAAAACCAGAGGTAGTGTATTTGCCTACGCAACCACCACCTATGTAGATTGAGGATAAGCCTAAATCAGAAGAGGCTGTAGAATAGAAAGTGGATGAAGAAAAGGGGAACGCTATAGCATTGAAAGAATTGAAAGGTATATTACAACATAGGATTGAGATCCTCCAAGAAAAGGTTGATGTTGTAATCAATACTTATAATAAACTACCTATATTGCATGTTGAGGTATTAAGGTACCTTCTGATTCTAAACCCATACTTCACAAAGTGGTCTACCAGGGCAAGTTTATTTGAGAAATTGTCATCTCTCCAGTACATAAGGCCAGAATTTCCTCCAATTGTAACAGAGGTAGAAGATGAGATCAAAAGGGTAAATATTGTTCTCTCATTCTTCAAAGGGAAATTGAACCAAATAGAGGCTAAATTGAGTCTCTTTTCAGCTGATTTTAATAGGTTTATTCCTGCCTTGAAAGGAGAAGATGACTAGGTGAAATCTATAGATGCCTGGAGGGGTGAGTTTGACACCAAAATGCCTAGTGAAGAGGCTTTTCTATTGGGAACCGAGGTTGATATTGATGGATTTAATTTAATACTGGATGATGCATTCAAAGCTGAGACAGATATCAACAAGTTCCTACTTGATGTCAAGAACATCACAGATGTAAGATGGGATAGACAAAAGGTGCAGGTACAGAGTACCTAGGATTTCAATTGGCCGATAGATGATGAGGTGAAGGCATGGGAAGTCATGACAACACTGAATAAAAAGAAACCTGTGGTAGAGGAAGAAATTTTGGACAATGAGTGAGGTACCACTTGGCACTACACTATTCATAAGACAAGATGGACAGTTATTTCAAAAGGAGATGTAGGTGAGAAAGTGAGAACAACTACAAGGACTTCACATAACTACACCAACTACCATCTACAAATCAAATTGCAGTCGCTAGGTCGGGAGAAGAACAAGAGATATCTGATTTTACCTTTTTGACTCAGTCACCTCACCACTTCTTCTCTCTCTCTCTTTTGTCTCTCTTATATCTTTAGGGTTAGGGTTTTGAGACCATTCAAAGCTTGTTGCATCCTTAGAGATTCCAAGATGGTCTAGAATATATATATGATAAGACTTGTAATAGTTAAGCGTTTGTCTTTGATTTTTTGGAACATTTTGTAAAGAAGAGATAATATATCACTGAATTCAAATCTTCTGGATTTCTATCTATCTTTCTAAGCTGTGTAATCTTTCATGTACAATGAGCTGGATCACATAAATAATATACGGTGCAATTTTACTCTTTTCTACTGTTGTCTCTTTACCTTGTATGTATGCTTTTCTGTGTTAAAATTTATCCAGTATTCTGTAACACACTGGTTATAAGGTAACCATTTAATTGTTTACAAGTTTCTTTCAAGGAAAGAATTAAATGTTGTGAATGATTTCAAGGAGCATACTACTCTGTTTAAGCATCTGATACAGTAGTCTTGAGATGACAAGATAGTTTGTAAGGAAACCTATCCTAATTGTTTGAATTGTAAGGCAGTTCAGTGTGTATTGTTTCTGTGATATCTTTGCTTATTATTGACTCTGCAGCCCAAAGGATAGGCACTGGTTCAGGAAATTGTCTGATTATCTATCTGTGTCTCAGATATTCTAATTTATCAAAACCAAAACAATTAAATACTCTGTTACAAAGAACATACAAGCTGAATTTGTTAAAGGACCTCTGTCAGCAGGACACTGTCTGTATTATTGATTCCTTGAAGAGAGAATATTTTAGGTTATCCCTCCTATAAAGAAAAGGAAGAAGGATGAGAGTCCTTGTATCACTGGTTGTTGTTATGCTTATAACTATGATTTGTATGGTAATATCTTGTTTATGGATATGCTTAGTCATTTGCAAGATACTTCATAGGTTGGTACAGTAAAGATCCATAACCAATCAGTGTCCACATTAACAAATACTTTGTTAAAAACAATTTTAAGAGGTAAAACCTGCCTGAGTATTTGTGGAGCTCAAAAACGAAGAAGGATATTATCCAATCCTTAGCAATTAGCCTTTCTCTTGTCAAAAAGGAGTTTTAATTCAAGTATAATCAATATACTGACATTCTAAGGTTGAGATACAAGAAAAAGTGCTAACAAAGTGGTGACTCTGCTGGGGAAAAGTTGTTTAAAAGATTAAAAGTACTTTGCTGGGGATTAAGAGATGGTAATGTCTTGTTGATATAATCAGCAGTCTCTGGTGTATTAAGATTTAAACTTTATTCCAGTTGTTGTTGTCATACTAACCCTTGATAGTTATTCATTCATCCCAATTTATTGGGTGGTGACTCTGAAAAAGAACATCTCTTAGATTAGTGCAAAGATTATTAAATGTCTTACAGAATGAATACTAGGTCAAAAATAAGAGCTGACCCAGAAAGGGTGTTAAATGAAGGAATCCCTTCATCCTCAAGAATTGGAGCCTCTTGGAGGAAAAAGAGAAATCGGGATACTATGGATGAAACTCCTTTAAGAGGTGAAGAAACAAATGTCAGAAAAGATAAGAATACTGTTCAGCATTCTCATGATGGAAATACCTCAGATTATGAAGAGGCTGCTGAAAGAGTATTGGGAACTCCCACAGCTACTTCTACTTCAAATGAAAGAGAAGAGATTAATACACCCAGTTTAGATTCAAAAGATAACCCTTCTCATATGTTGGATAATGAAGAGAAGTTTATTTTAAAGCAGCTGGCTTTAGTCCAACAAATGAAAAAGGAAAGAGAAATAAGAAAGAAAAAGAATGATCATAAGGATCTTGATAATGATAGAAGAAGACATCCTAAACACCAGACTACAAAAAAAATAGATAAGTTTCAGAAAAACAAAGAAACATTAGTCACTCATAAAGATTCTAGTTTGCAAATAGATAAGGGTAAGAAGAAGATGGGTGAACAGAGAGATCAAGACCCTAAATCTCAGAAACCTATTATTGAACAAATGTCCAAATTAGAGATTGATTTGGAAAAATTAAGAATTGAAAAAGAAACCATGGAAAAGATGTTAGAAAAGGCTCAAATGGAGGCTTCTACCATTGAAATGAAAAAGAAAATTGATTTTTTGCAATCTTCAAAATATTCTTTTTCTGGACCAAAGAACAACACATCTTCTAGATGGAAAACTACTAAGGCTAAAGAAGATGATAGTTTTCAAAGGAAACCACTGCATAATGAGAGGTATAAACAATTTGATTTTGTTGGTATTCCCGGATACCCTAATGCCTTTCCTAAAGATGTAGGTGATATAGGAGAAAAGCTCCCAAAGTTTGCTGGCAATAATGTGATTTCTTGTGAGGCACACTTAAGAAAATTCATTGACTTTGTTGATGATTTAACTATCACCCATGAAGATGTATTAATGAAACTATTCATTCAGTCCCTTGTTGAAGATGCAAGAGAATGGTTTAGAAGCCTGGCTAATGGCTCAGTTGTTTCCATGGATGAGTTGATTGAGTTGTTCAAAGATCAGTATGGAGATAAGACAAATAAGGGTTTTTTATTGAATGAGTTCAATAATATTAAGAAGAATTATAATGAAGAGGTTACAGAATTTAACATAAGATTTCAAAGGGCCATGCATAAATTGTTTCAAAAGATAAAGCTAGATGAAGAAATTTGTCTAGCAACTTATTTAAATGCTTATGATTCCAAAATGGGATATGCTCTGAGGGATAAAAACCCTAGGACTCTTACTGATGCTTACAAGATAGCAGTCAATATTGAAATTAACAGAAGAGTGTCTGGTAAGTTGAGTAGGAGAGATGATCCCAGGTTTAGTAAAAGCAATCTGAAAGAGCCAGAGTATAAGGAATATAGAGCCCCTCAAAACAATAAACCTCTTTACAATAATAATTATAATCCTCAGAACAAAATGCAAAATCATCCTTATGGAACTCAGTTCAAGGATGGAAAGCTTGTCGATGCACCTAGGAAAGAAAGATCAGACAATAAGACTCCAGACCCTCTTCATAGAAACTCAGTACATTTTTGTAATGAGGAGACATGGTGTGAAGCTTGTGATGCCCCTCATAATTCTGATTTTTGTGTCATCTCCTTGGATTTAAGAGCAACAGAGGAACAAGAAAATAATGAAGGGGAACAGTGTGATCATAGCATGACTAATGCATATTCATGTCATGATACTGATTCAAACAGTGAAGAGGAAAATCATGATTCCTATATTTCACAAAGAAGGGTTGAAAATCATCATCAAAAGGTCCTATCTGATAGTGAGGTGGATGAGGCTGATGATAATATTAGATGCTATGCTCAAGATAGCCAAGAAGTTCCTCTTATTAGAAAAGCTTCAGATGAAGAAAAGGCAAGAATTACTATTGAGTTGGTGAACAAAGCTAGAAGCAATTACCACTTGAGAAATAGGGTGGTAGGAAGAACTAGTAGCCAACCCTCAGGTGTTTTCATCAAGGACAATAAATCAGGCCCTCAATATGTCCCCAGGAAGGAAGAACCTAGAGGAAGTGGCAATAAACATAAGGTCAAGATCATCACAAAAGTTGTAGAACCAAGTACTATACAAGATGAAACAGACCAAGAAAGGATTGTTCCTGTTCAAAAAATAGACAATAAATAATTGAAAGGGCCTTTTCAAAAGAAGTGTAATGAGGATAATGAAGATATCATGGATAGGTCCAAACACTCAGATGTTTGTTATACTCCGATTGACATGGGTCAATGTTTGTCTCAGATGACAGTTAAGGTACCTTTTCTAGAAATGATGAGAATCAAAGAACATAAAGAAAAGGTGATGTCATTATTAAACAGTGTGCCTACAATAACAGTTCAAGACCCAGTGGGTGTATCTGAGATACCACCTGTAAATGGAAATGAGGAAGAAATGTTAACATCTGAGATTCCTCAGATATTCTTAAATGCAACTTCTTCTCCAAAGGTGKTTSACCCTTTCTTTCTGTCATTAATAATAAATGATAAGATGCTCAAGAATTGTATGATTGATTCAGGTGCTTCCAACACAGTCATGCCAGTKGAGATTATGAAAGMAATGGGGCTACATGTTGACACACCTCATGGCAKGTGTAGAGMTATGGATTCCAGGGAAGTCCCTRTRATTGGTACTATTGARGCCATGCCTTATAGAYTGGCACTTTGTCCTGATGTTGTCATGACAATGAATGTTCTGGTGGTTGATATACCACCTCATTATGGTATGTTGTTATCAAGAAAATGGAGTGCTTCCATGGGAGGGAGTATACAAAATGACTTATCATATGCAACTTTCAATATTGCTAGAGAAAATGTCAATGTTTTGAGAGAGAGAAGGACTCCTCACATGATAGAAAAGTATGAGGATACTCATATCAACTACTGCAT
The DNA here is from genome assembly GCA_018584345.1 of Thuja plicata. Taxonomy (NCBI): domain Eukaryota; kingdom Viridiplantae; phylum Streptophyta; class Pinopsida; order Cupressales; family Cupressaceae; genus Thuja; species Thuja plicata. The sequence goes on along the minus strand of MU223294.1, from coordinate 1,721,299 downwards.
TGACATGGATATGGAAAATTTCAGAATGCAAAAAGAAGAACCCTGCTATCAAGATCAAGGAGTTGATCCTTTAAGTAGTGAATTGATCTTGAAAAAAGATGGAATATGGAAAATGTATTTTGATGGTGCTTGCTCAAAAGAAGGATCAGGAGCAGGAGTACTATTGGTATCCCCATCAGGTACAACTTTTAAGTACTCATTTCTGTTGGCTTTTCAGTGTACAAATAATACTACAGAGTATGAGGCCTTATTTTTAGGACTTGAGATTGCTATCAAACATGGTATAAAATGTTTAAAAGTTTATGGTGACTCTGAGTTAGTGGTAGCACAAGTCAGATCCAAATATGCTATGAAAAATGATATATTAAAAATGTATAAGCATTCTATTTGGGATCAACTTGAGATGTTTGATGCTTTTGATATAACTTGGTTAGAAAGGTCAAAAAATATTATGGCAGATTTTCTAGCAAATGTTGCTTTGAAAAATGATGATTTGACCTTACATGGAGTATCAATACTTGAGGTAAAAACAAGACCAGTTGTCCCAGATAACATATATAACTGGAAAGTATTCCAAGATGATCAAGATATTCTAAGGTTCATGCAATGTTTAGATCAGTATGAAAACCAGAGTATAGATTGCAGTTCCTTGTTAGAATCAGATAATGAAAAAGAGTACATCTTTGGAAACGAGGTTGTTCAATTGAGTTCTAATCAGATTCCTAGGGGATTGGTTGAACTTGAAGCATTGTTTATTAATAAACAAAATGATTCAACCAAGATAAGCAATGCCAATGTTGAGGACTTAGAAGAAGTGAATTTAGGATCAGAAAATAGTCCTCAAATAGTTTATATTGGGAAAGGTTTGGAGTCTCATGTAAGGACAAACCTGATTAGATTGCTGAGAAGATACAAGCATGTTTTTTCTTGGTCTTATGAGGACTTAAAGGCATACAGAGAGGACCTTTTCCAACATGAGATTCCTCTGAAATCATATGTCAAACCATTTAGACAGAAGCAAAGACCCATCAACCCCTTGTTGGCTCCCAAAATGTAGTAGGAATTGATGAAGCTTAAGGATGCTGGGATAACTCAACCTATTTGGCATTCAACATGGGTATCCAATTTAGTGCCAGTCAGGAAAAAGAATGGTGACATTAGATTGTGTGTTGATTTCAGGAATTTGAATATTGCTTCACTTAAAGATAATTACTCATTACCAAACATGGAAGCAATGCTATATAAGGTAACTAGTTGTGAATTACTATCAATGATGGATGGTTTTTCAGGTTACAACCAAGTTCTTGTCAAGGAGTCAGAACAATATAAGACTACATTTACTACTCCTTGGGGAACGTATGTTTATATCAGAATGTCTTTTGGTCTGATAAATGCAGGGGCAACTTTTCAGAGAGCCATGGATGTTGCTTTCAAAGAATTCATTGATTTATTCATGGTTGTTTATCAGGATGACTTAACTACATATTCTAAGAGGGCTAATGATCACTGTGATCATTTGGGTAAAATTTTTAATAAAGCATTAGAATATGGTGTTTCATTAAACCCTAAGAAGTGCCACTTTGCAGTTAAGGAGGGAAAATTGCTCAAACATATAGTGTCTAAGGAAGGGGTAAGAATAGACCCTGAAAGGGTAGAAGCAATTCAAAAGATAGTTCCTCCAAAAGATTTAAAAGGTGTACAATCTTTCTTAGGAAAGATTAATTTTGTCAGAAGATTTGTAGCAAATTTTGCTGAAATTGTCAAGCCAATTGTGAAGTTACTAAAAAGGGATACTAAGTTTGTTTGGAATGATGAGGCTCAACAAGCTTTTGAAAGGATAAAGAAGGCAGTGCAGGAGACTCCAGTGTTGAAATCCCCGGATTACACTAAGCCTTTCTCCCTGTTTTCATTTGCATCATTCCACACAATTGCTGCGATTTTGCTTCAGAAAGATGAGCAAGGATTTGAACACCCCATAGCCTTTCATAGTAAATCCTTGCAGGCTATAGAACTTAACTATGATATAATGGAGAAGCAAGCCTATGAATTGGTAAAGGTTGTGAAGTCTTTCAGGCCCTACTTGGTGTGTGCCAAGGTGTAGGCCTATGTTCCACATTCAGCAGTAAAGGACATTCTTACTCAGTCAGAGGTTACTGGTAAGAGGTGTAAGTGGATTACCAGGATTCAGGAGTTCAATTTGGAAATCAATATCACTAAGTTGGTAAGAGGCCAGGGTTTGGCCAAACTTATGACAGAGGAGAACCTGGATCTTGTGTAAACTAATCAAACAGAGGCACATGATCAAGCCATTACTAGTATAGAGAGACAACCATATTATGCTGACATCGTGTTTTTTCTCAAAAATGCTAAATGTCCTGATCATTTGTCTGATAATCAAAAGAGGAGTTTGAAATTACAAGCTCAAAGGTATGTTTTAATTCAAGGTGATTTATTCTAGAAAGATAAGAATGGGGTACTTCTGCTATGCCTTGACAAGTATCAAGCTGAGAAAGTCCTAGTAGAGATGCATGAAGGACAGTGTGGAGGTCACTTTTCTGCCAAGACCACTGCCCATAAAATTTTGAGGGCAGGATATTATTGGCCGACCTTGTTCAAGGATACTTATATGCATGTTAGGAAATGTGAACCATGTCAGAGGTTCTCCAATAAGTTGAAATTTGCAAGTGCTCTGTTACTTAACCCGGTGAGTACTGAGGCTCCTTTTGCTGTATGGGGCATTGATTTTATTGGTGAATTTCAGGAAAAATCTAGTGCAGGACATAGTTGGATTCTTGTTGCCACAGATTACTTTACTAAATGGATTGAGGCTATCCCCACAAGGAAAGCAGCTAGTAAGGTGGTTACTAAATTCTTGCTAGAAAACATTTTGACCAGGTTTGGTGTGCCAAATAAATTAATAATCGACAATGCTATGAGTTTCAGATCAGAAGAAATGACAAGTTTCTGTGAGCAGTATGGGATTATTATATCATATTCATCCCCATATCATCCACAGGCCAATGGACAGGCTGAGTCTACCAATAAAATCCTTTTGAAGATATTGAAAAGAACTCTAGAACAAAATAAGAGGACATGGCATACATAGCTGAGATTAGCTCTTTGGGCTGATAGAATAATGTTAAAAAAGGCAACTGGTCAATCACCTTTTGAGTTAGTGTATGGACTGCAAGCAAGGCTACCTATTAACAACTTATTGCCTATTTGCAAATATATACAAGAGGAACATTTAGATGTTTCTGACAACATGCAAAACAGAATGATGTAGCTGAATGAATTGGACGAGATAAGAAGAAATAGTCAGAAAGACAATGTGAAGCTACAACAGAAAATGAAATACCTATTTGATAGGAGAGCTACTAAGAGAAAATTCCAAGTTGGTGATCTAGTTCTCCAATGGAATGCAAGGGCAGAAGATAAAGGAAAGCATAAGAAGTTTGAGTCTTTGTGGCTGGGGCCATTTATTATGGCTAAAAAATTTGGCAAAGACTCATACTTATTGAAGAATATGGAAGGAGATCTTTTTGAGTTGCCTGTGCATGGGCAGTTTTTGAAACTATTCTTTGAGTAAAGGTCCAAGATGCACAAGCAAGTATGTATTATATTTTCCTTTCCCTGTCCTTTGTTTGTAAATTTCTGTACATGTTTCCCTTTCTGTTGTAGGGTTTTTCTCCGTGTCAATTGGTCTGCAACCAGAGATTTTGTGGTTCTTTGTCATAAACTGAGTTTAGCCAATCCGCAATCAGAGCCACTGTTGGTTGTATTTCCTGTTTTTGCTACTTCGCCTTGTTCCTTGTCTTGCCCTCTGTAAAAATTTTAGGTTCTCATGTCTAAAACCTTGCTAAAACCCTGAAATAATCCTAAGTATCCAAGTGTTAAATGATGCATTGGAACCCTAGGTCATGTCTTATGTTTCAGCGTTACTTTTTCATTCACTTAAGACATGTGCTTTTTATGTTATGTCGCCTCGTCGCTTTACCCAGGGAAAATATTCCAAATGCTCTCCCGACTCTACTTTTCCTTTGTGTCGCGTTGTCTCCTTACAAAATAGAATATTCCTTAAGCATTCTAAGACTTCGCGATTTCTTTTAGTCAGGTAGTCGCATGATCTTCATGTCATAAGCTTTATAAAATGGGACCCGCTGCTCAGTCGGGTGATCGCGAGAGAAGTCAAATAGTCAAAGCAATGTTCTCAGACTTCGCGATTACTTCATGTCACATGGTCACCAGAATGGGTCAAGGATCACGGTTAGGTTTTTCTTCAGTCGCGTGATCTCAAAATAGAATGGTCGTTAAGAGATAACAGTCCCGATTCTACGACTAACTATTTGATGCTGGCAATTTTACTCAGTCGGGATGTCGCCAGAACAAGGCGATGACTCAGCTCTTTAGTATGCATTGAGTGAATCAATGAGTAGATCACATCTATCATAAAGTTGGTGGTAGTCAGGAGGTCGCCAGAAGTAAGAAATAGATTATGCAATTTTGAGACTAAGGTATTATGCCTTTAGTCGCAAGGTCTCTGAAAATTTTAAGGGCATGTCTGATCATTCAGCGATTAAACGACAGCCGTCAGATGGAAGAGTCAAATGATCCAGTGGCAGTCGTGAAGTCTGGAAAGAAAAGTGCCCAAAGGAAAAGGTCCTCCCGACTCGGTAATTAGGGTATGTTGCAAAATCGCTATAAATAGAGAAAAAGAAAGTGCTATATGTTGAGGTAAAGTTAAAGTTATCTCCCGAATGTGCGACGAGCTGAAAGTAAAGGGTAGTCGTGCACTCGCGAGCTGTTTCTGTCGAGCTGTGTTTTGTGCGCGTCTCAGCAAATACAATGATTTGGAGATATAACTCGCGTAGTCAGGATGTTTTAAGAAAGATGAGCTGAAATTCTGTGACCTGGTGATTGATGAAGAAGTCATGCATCGCGTACTCACACCCAAGGATCAGATGAAGTTTTCGGGTCACGAGTATGCGATCTAGGAAAAATAATGCAGTCGCGCAATCGCAATCAGTAACAGAATTAAACTTTTGAGCTCACGATCAGGCGACCGAGCAATGATTAGATGTGATAGCTCATTCGCGCAACAGAGGAACATAGAATTTTAAGTGTTGTGACTAAGCGACCAAGGAGATAACTGTGAAAGGTTAACATTAACGGCTAGTCGCCACATTTGGAAAATAAAGATGAGTTAAGGATAACTCCATGCGACTTTGATTTCAGTTATGTCGCGAGATCGCTAGATGGACTTGGGTCAGCCAGGGTAAGAAAATACATTGTCGCCAAGTCTAGAGATCAAACCATGGTTAAGGACAAGTGCTCGCGATAAAGAGACTTCCCACAGTCGCGAGGTCACCTGATCACAAGATCTGAAAAATGGCGGCAAGTGGTTGACATGATAGGGTAAATCTTTTGGCAACCAATCAGAGGATAGAATTTCGATTACTGTGCACAAAAGGTAGCTGAGATGTATGACAGAGAATGAATCAAAAGATGACATGTCAACTTTCTTAAACAGTTTATGATTGCGCCAAGGATCTATATTTGAAAATTTGATTTCCTGTCAACTTCGTGCAACTACGGCTATATTTTTTAAAGTTTCACGGCATGGAAACTTAATGGAAGAACTAACATTTCCGAATTATGAGCCATGTACCCTGAATCATATGGCTATAAACAGATGATAGTGCATTCATTCTTGTTCACCGAGTTTTCAGATTTTAGAGATAGATTGCTTGTCTTCAATAAAAAGTGACACTTAGAGCAGTTGCAGTGTTTTCAAGGTGATTAGAAATTTCTAAAGTTGCAGAGGATTGTGCTCAGAGAAGATAGTTGATATTGGAGATTAGATTTGTTTCAATATCGGTTCAAGAAAAGAAATTCAAGTTGTTGCAAAGATGAGTAGAGCTATGAGCGTCGCTTCTACAAGTGGAGGCAGTGGAGAAGAGCAGAAAGGAAAACCTAGCTTCTCAGATGAATTTCTTCAGCTTCTGCCAGGTTCAACACAAAACAAGAAGGTTGACGCTGGTGTTTTTAAAGATGAGTTCGGGAATATCAGAGATGCTGCGACCCCGGGCACAACAGGTTACTCTCTGTTCACATACTTTTATAAAAATTCTGATAAGCCTATCCCTATTTCAAACCCTTGGACATGTGGTCTAGGTAGGTTATTAGTTCCTGATGTGTTTCTAGATGTTGACCTATTCCTTGACCTGGAAAATCACTATGATGCCCTTACAAAGACCATCAAAAGGGATGATGGCACTGCCTTGTTGATATTAAACAGAAACTCTTTCATGCAAGCCTTTGGCTTATTCAGCACCATGTCTAAAATAATTGACATGAAAAGGAAAGAAAAGAGGTATAGTGCCAAGCCTGGTGTTGCGAGGAGCTTGTTGAAGAAGCACATGCCAAAAGAATTAAGAGATCATGTAGGTCCTAAGGCTGAACCATATCCATATTATTACAAGGACCTGCATTTTTATATCAAATACAATGCTTATGCCCTTTGCAGAGTACTGGGGATAGATGGAGATGCCGAAAGAATAGGTCATGGAATCCTGATGATGGTTTTAGACCTGTAGGAGGTGCATTCAAGCACCAGTTATGATTATATTCAGCATATAATCGATGAGATGCACAAGGGTTTTGTGGCCACACAGAAGAAGTTAAAGAACCCTAAGGAGAAGGAGCCGAAATTCTTGCATTATTCAGTCCTTATGCACCTTCTCTTGTATTACAATTTTGCAATCATGGATCCCAACAACTTATCCCCTCAAAGATTCTTTCAGGCACAACCAAATCCTATCTAGTTCTGGGTTAGGGTTTGGAACTTTACTTCCAGAGATTCTGATTTTTGTGCCTTCAAAAATTGGATTGTATATCCAATTATAAAAAGTCTAGGAATAAGTAGGACCAAAATTCCTTTGAAGGTCATACAACTGCTTAGGCCTTGTGAGTATTTAGAGAATTAGCCTGGAAACCATAACTGGGGTGACTTCTATTTGGAGGAGAATTTCACCATATTCAGAGTATTTGGGTGTATCCACCCACCCCACATTTTGCCTTATAATGTGCCTATGAGAGTTTCTGTTATGGAATTCATCTGGCAGCTGATGTTAACTAAAAATGAGCACTTTGCACCACATAAGAAGGGGACTATAACCCCTAAGCAATTCAGAATTGCAAATTTTACAATTGGTAAAAATGCCATAGATGAAGTAAGTCAATGGTTGGAAAAGTTCAGAATGGTGGCAGCCCCTTACAGATACATTGACCCGGAAGGCTTCATGGTAGGGGTTAGGAAGCTATACACTCCTACTATCCCAAATACCAATATGCATTATGAATGCAAAGATGAGGATGCAACAAGAAATAACTTGGATGAAGATGACATCCACGTGAAAAGATTGAGAATTCAGGAGTTTCTCAAGTTGCAACTTCAAATAAAGAGGAATGGTCTATCCTTTGGGGGTTTTTACCCTGACTTCATGTATTTTGATAGGATCAAGGCTATGATTGAAAACTACTATGTGTTGTTAGATCAATTGGATACAGTCCTAGCTAAGAAAGGTGCTCAGTCTCCTGAGCATTCAGAATCAGAGTATGAGAGTGGTGATGATAGTGACTATGCATGGCCTTATATGTCTCCTCCACCACAACAAGTCCAAGAACAAGAAATGGCTAAGATCCAACAGTTGCAGGGAACAGAGCAACATATTATAGATTTGACAGTTGCAACACAGCCTGATGATTTGGAAGAGCCCGCTACAAAGAGGCAAAATTTGGAATTAGGCCAACCTTCAGTAGAGGGACAGAGCAAGAAAAAAGACAAGGTTAAGGCCTTGATACCTGGCACCAAGTTGTATGATCATAACCTAAGGAAAGCAATCAGACAAGGCAAGAAACAAATTCCTGATCCAGAAGATAAAGTTGAGATCCCACTAAGGTCATGTGTGGATGAAAGATTGCTTAACCAGCAGAAGTTCCTGGATGATGATAATTTTGTGAAGACAGAGGAATTCAAAGATTTCCTTAGGTGGCACAAAGCAGAGCAGCTGAAGTCCCAATTACTTGTGGATGGAAAAGAAACAATTACCAATGAAGCTCTTGTGGCCCTACAGAATTATGATCCTGAAGTTGAGGACATCTCTCCTGAGGATGCCAGGAAAATGGTACTAGGAAGTGGAATCTTATTGGCTGAAGGTTGGGAGTTGGCATCTGCGTTCGTCATAGATCAAATCAGAAAGCAGCCTAACCTTAAAATGGTCAGTGAATTCCAAATAGGAGAAATGATCAAGGGATTTGGGTATGACCCAAAGTCCCAGGCCTTTGCCATGTGGAATCTGAGCCCTAAAGAGAAAAATCCCCAATTAGTGAATATTCAAGAGAATATGGTGGGGAATCAGATGGTGTGGTCAGTACAAAACACAGGGGACCTAGAGATTTCCCAAATAATGACACACTAGGATCAGTTAAATGAGGATAAGACAAAGAAATTGTCTGAAAGGTATACTGCTTTGTTAGAAGAGACAAGTGCACTATCTAAAGATAGAGATATGTGACATATAAAGCTATACCAAAGAGATCAGATGATAAAAGCATTAACTGATGAATTAGAGGCAAAACCAGAGGTAGTGTATTTGCCTACGCAACCACCACCTATGTAGATTGAGGATAAGCCTAAATCAGAAGAGGCTGTAGAATAGAAAGTGGATGAAGAAAAGGGGAACGCTATAGCATTGAAAGAATTGAAAGGTATATTACAACATAGGATTGAGATCCTCCAAGAAAAGGTTGATGTTGTAATCAATACTTATAATAAACTACCTATATTGCATGTTGAGGTATTAAGGTACCTTCTGATTCTAAACCCATACTTCACAAAGTGGTCTACCAGGGCAAGTTTATTTGAGAAATTGTCATCTCTCCAGTACATAAGGCCAGAATTTCCTCCAATTGTAACAGAGGTAGAAGATGAGATCAAAAGGGTAAATATTGTTCTCTCATTCTTCAAAGGGAAATTGAACCAAATAGAGGCTAAATTGAGTCTCTTTTCAGCTGATTTTAATAGGTTTATTCCTGCCTTGAAAGGAGAAGATGACCAGGTGAAAACTATAGATGCCTGGAGCGGTGAGTTTGACACAAAAATGCCTAGTGAAGAGGCTTTTCTATTGGGAACCGAGGTTGATATTGATGGATTTAATTTAATATTGGATGATGCATTCAAAGCTAAAACAGATATCAAAAAGTTCCTACTTGATGTCAAGAACATCACAGATGTAAGATGGGATAGACAAAAGGTGCAGGTACAGAGTACCCAGGATTTCAATTGGCCGATAGATGATGAGGTGAAGGCATGGGAAGTCATGACAACACGGAAGAAAAAGAAACTTGTGGTAGAGGAAGAAATTTTGGACGATGAGTGAGGTACCACTTGGCACTATACTATTTATAAGACAAGATGGACAGTTATTTTAAAAAGAGATGTAGGTGAGAAAGCGAGAACAACTACAAGGACTTCGCATAACTACACCAGCTACCATCTATAGATCAGATTGTAGTCGCTAGGTCGGAAGAAGAACAAGAGATATCTGATTTTACCTTTTTGACTCAGTCACCTCACCGCTTCTTCTCTCTCTCTTTTGTCTCTCTTGTATCTTTAGGGTTAGGGTTTTGAGACCATTCAAAGCTTGTTGCATCCTTAGGGATTCCAAGATGGTCTAGAATATATATATGATAATACTTGTAATAGTTAAGCGTCTATCTTTGATTTTTTGGAACATTTTGTAGAGAAGAGATAATATATCACTAAATTTAGATCTTCTAGATTTCTATCTTTCTAAGCTGTGTAATCTTTCATGTACAATGAGCTGGATCACATAAATAATATACAGTGCAATTTTACTCTTTTCTACTATTGTCTCTTTACCTTGTATGTATGCTTTTCTGTGTTAAAATTTATCAGGTATTCTGTAACACACTAGTTATAAGGTAACCATTTAATTGTTTACAATTTTCTTTCAAGGAAAGAATTAAATGTTGTGAATGATTTCAAGGAGCATACTTCTCTGTTTAAGGATCTGATATAGTAGTCTTGAGATTACAAGATAGTTTGTAAGGAAACCTATCCTAATTGTTTGAATTGTAAGGCAGTTCAGTGTGTATTGTTTCTGTGATATCTTTGCTTATTATTGACTCTGCAGCCCAAAGGATAGGCACTGGCTCAGGAAATTGTCTGATTATCTATCTGTGTCTCAGATATTCTAAGTTATCAAAACCAAAACAATTAAATCCTCTGTTACAAAGAACATACAAGCTGAATTTGTTAAAGGACCTCTGTCAGCAAGACACTGTCCGTATTATTGATTCCTTGAAGAGAGAATCTTTTAGGTTATCCCTCCTATAAAGAAAAGGAAGAAGGATGAGAATCCTTGTATCACTGGTTGTTGTTATGCTTATAACTATGATTTGCATGGTAATATCTTGTTTATGGATATGCTTAGTCATTTGCAAGATACTTCATAGGTTGGTACAGTAAAGATCCATAACCAATCAATGTCCACATTAACAAATACTGTGTTAACAACAATTTTAAGAGGTAAAACCTACCTGAGTATTTGTGGAGCTCAAAAATGAAGAAGGATATTATCCAATCCTTAGCAATTAGCCTTTCTCTTGTCAAAAAGGAGTTTTAATTCAAGTATAATCAATATACTGACATTCTAAGGTTGAGATACAAGAAAAAGTGCTAACAGTTCCAACCTCCCCTTGGCATACAAATAAACAAGATCGAGGGATGTGAGGCTTTTCCACCTTAATGCAGAAGCTCTTATCACATACACCATATTTATTTGACGTTGTCAGATCATCGAAACCACACCAACAAGTAGTAGAAAAAGAAAATATCAATGAAATTCATGAGAATAGACATCATACCAAGAAAGAGTCAATCATATCTCAGTGTGTTTCAAGGCTTACAAATGTGTTGATGTGTGGGGTGTTGAAAAACACCATTGTGCTTGTGAGTGCAAATGTGTTTGATTGCTATCGAGAGATGTTTACATCATGAGATATCCAACGTGTGTTGAAAAACATAGATGTGTCCAAAGAGAGTGTTTAAAGAACACTGTTTGATTAGGGTGTTGAGAAACACTAGTTTATGCCCGTAGAGAGTTGTCCTTTGACAAGATTACTGACTCTTGTGTAAACTAAAGAATGATCAAAGTGGGGAACCATGCCCCCAAGTACAGAATGGATTGAAGTCAAACATCTAGATAGCGAGTCAATGGGAGAAATCTCAATAATAGCGATAGTAGGCAGACTCAGTGAGAACCACTGGTGACTGTCACAAGAGAGATTCTCAATTAGAGATGAAGTGTTACAAGGCATCGGTAGGCAGATGCAGTGAGATCCATTGTGACCGATGCAAGAAGAGAGAGACTCCAAAAGATAAGACAATGCCCAGTAGACCAAGAACATGCCCCCAAGTGTGATCAGTTTCAATCCATGTGAGGTCAAGAAAAATCTCAAAGATGACTGAAAGAAAATGCATGAGCACACTAAAGTAGGAAAGCAAACTAAAGCAAAAAAGAAGGAAAGCGGACTAGCAACTGTGAGAAAGCCAAGAGATGTTGCGACAGATAGAGCATTGCAAAACAAGAGGCGCCTGTTTACCAGGTTTTCACCATCTTGGCAAAAATTCTATTTTTGCTACCATGACGCCTGTTTACCAGGTTTTCATCAATGGCACATTTTTCTCTTTTTCTCTTTTTTTGTACTTTCATTTTTTCAATTTTTTTGTTCTTTTTTCTTTTTTTGATTTTTTTGTATTTTTGTATTTTTTCATTTTTTTTGGTATTATCAAGGTGCCTATTTACTAGGTTTTCACCAGGATAATAGATACATCAAAGCACCTGTTTGTCAGGTTTTCACTAAGATGATCATTTTTAGGGCATTTTACAATTTTTAGGATTTTCTCAGAATAAAATATGTACATGAGCATGCAAAAGATATCTCAACTATAGAATTTCTTCAGGTGAAGAGTGTTGATGGGATCTTTGAGTTGTTCACCCTCTATAGTAGAAAGCTGATAGGCACCACACCCAAATACTGCAATAATAATATAAGGACCAAGCCAGTTTGGCTCAAATTTGCCTTTCTGAATCTGCTGTTGCTGATACTTAGGGTTCTCTCTCAGGATGAGGTCACCCATTTGGAAGTCTCTTGGTCTAACCTTCTGGTTATAGCTCTTAGATATCCTCTTTTGATATGCTCTAAGATGATTGAATGCGACCTTCCAATGTTCATCCAGTAATTCAAGCTCTTGTAGCTGAGATATTCTGATATTTTCATCTATAATGAGGCCCTTCAGAGAGACTCGCAAGGTAGGAAACTCAACCTCAATAGGCAGTACTGCATCTGCACCATAGACTAAAGAAAAGGGCGTGGCCCCTCTTGGTGTTCTTATACTAGTGCAATAGGCCCATAAAGCCAGATTAATCTGGAGATGCCAATCTCATCTAGATTTGTGTACCGTATGGTGCAAGATCTTGAGAATTATCTTGTTGAAAGCTTCAACCTGTCCATTACCCTGTGGGTAATAAATAGAAGACCAATGTTGAATAATCTTGAACTTAGTGCACAAATTTGTTAGATCTTTGTTCTTGAATTTTCCCCCATTATTCATGATTATAGATGAGGGTACACCATATCTACAGATGATATAGTTTAGTGTCAAAATAGCTACAGATTCTCCATTAGCTACACTGAGAGGTACTGTTTCAACCCATTTAGTAAAATAATCTGTAGCAGTGATGATGTACTTATGTCCTCTCAAAGAAGATGGATATATATGACCCACTAAGTCAAAAGCCCACTATTGAAATGGCCAGAAAGTGATGAAGGGAATAAGCTCCTTGGCTAGAGCATGAATCAAATTACCATGGAGTTGACATTGTTTGCAAGACTTGGAAAACTGTGTAGCTTCCTTCTCCATATCGAGCCAATAATAACCAACTCTAATAAGTTTATGAGCCAATGTCAGACCATTTTAGTGAGAACCACAAATGCCTTCATGTATCTCTTCTAACACGCGTTTGGACTCATCAGGTTCTAGACACCTAAGGAGGGTACCGTCTAGACCTCGTCTATACAATTCGTTAGCTACAATGACATACCATGAAGCACTGCAGATTTGGTAACATTTTTCATTTCTAGTATATGAGTCAGGAATAATTTGGTCATAGAGATAAGAGTAGATGTGATGGTAGCGAGACGAATCATGTCCAATGACTGAATAGATCATCCGGGAGTCAAGGGAGTCATAGGTAGGGTAGAATAACGTCTCCACTAGGAACTTGTGTCTGAAGTCATTCTCCAGCATTTGTAACATAGAAGCCAGAGTAGCCATAGCATCAACCACTTTATTATCCACCCTAGGAATTTTCTAAAAGGTAACATGTGCAAAGTATTTCTTAAGGTCGTCAACCATCTTTTTATAGGGTACCAACTTTTCATCTTTGGTCTGATAGATGTTGTTCACTTGATTGATAACTAGTTGTGAGTCTCCAAAGACTTTTAGTTCATCCACTTACCATTCAATAGCGATATTTGGTCCATTTATCAAAGCTTCATATTCAAAAGTGTTATTGGTACAAGGAAAAATCATTTTGTATGCCTTTGGTAAGGAGTACCACTAAGGTGTAATAAACAAAATTCTAGCTCATGACCCCTGTTGGGTGAATGAACCATCAAAGAGAATTGTCCATGTCTAATGTGTGAGAAGCATGATGGACTCATCTAGGAATTCCATCCTTAATGGTTGATGATCCATAAGAGGTGCTTTAGCCAACTGATCTCCAATCGCTTGCCCTTTGATAGATTTTCTCTCAACATATTCAATATCAAACTCGCTAAGGAGCATGACCCATTTAGCTAGTCTACCTGTGAGGGTAGCTTTACTGAGTAAGTATTTCAATGGATCAATCTTTGCAATTAGCCTTGTAGTATGAGCCAACATGTAGTGTCATAACTTTTGGGAAGCAAACACTACTACTAAGCAAGCTTTCTCAATTATAGAATAATTCATTTTGTAAGAGACCAATGTTCTGCTAATGTAGTAAATGGCTCTTTCTTTATGATTTGAATCCTCTTGGGCCAATAGTGCACCCAAGGATGTTTTTGTTACTGAGATATATAAGATCAAAGGCTTCCCCTGAATAGGAGGCATCAATATAGGTGGATTGGCTAGGTATTGTTTGATCTGTTGAAAGCCTTGTTCACATTCTTTGTTCCAGTCATAAGTCACACCTTTATGCAGAGTTTTGGTGAATGGTTGTGACTTGTCAGCTAGTTGTGATATGAAATGCCAGATAGATTGGAGCTGACCTTGAAGACCTTTGATTTGTCTGATATTATGGGGTGGAGGCATTTCCATTATAGCTTGTACCTTTGCTGGATCCACCTTGATTCCTTTCAGAGAGATGATATAGCCTAGTAATTTTCCTGAAGTAACCCCAAATGCACATTTCTTAGGGTTAAGACGCAGCCTAAATTTTTCCATACAATCTAGTATAGGACCTAGATCAGTGAGATTTGTTTTTCTATCCATACTTTTAGCAAGTGTGTCATCCACGTAGTCCTCCATTGTCCTATGCATCATTTCATGAAATATGGTAGTGACAACTCTTTGATAAGTAGCTCCAGCATTTTTTAGACCAAAGGGCATAAAATTCCAGTAGAATGTACCCCATGCACAAGTAAAAGCAGTTTTCTCTTGGTCCTCTAGTGCAATTTTGATTTGATTATAGCTAGAGAAACCATCCATTAGTGAATATATCTCATATCCTGCTATCATATCCATGATCATGTCAATATTGGGAAGTGGAAAATCATCTTTGGGACATGCCAAATTTAAATCTCTGAAGTCTGTGCAGACCCTGATAAATTTTTCATGTTTAATCACTGGGACTATGTTAGAGATCCACTCTGCATAATTGATTTCTCAGATGAACCCAGCTTTTAGAAGTTTTTCCAATTTTACCTTGATCAGTAAAGCCACATGCGAATGCATCTTTCTAAGTTTTTGTTTGATAGGTTTCACACCTAGAGCTATTGATAAGTGATGCATAATGAGATCAGGATCCATGCCTGGCATGTCAGAATATGTCCATGCAAATTTATCTTTTTCTCTTGAAAGAATTATGTAAATTCCTTAAGTTCTTCTATAGATAATGACTTGGCCACATGAATGATGTGTGGATGCTCTTCTATTCCCATAATTACCAGCTGAGTTGGCTCAATTAACCCTGATGAACGTTCCTGGAAGTGACTTAGAAGCACATCAAGTATCTCATCCTCAGGCGCCTCAAAGAGGTTTTCACCTTTGGATACGTCTTTTCTTTTTACTTTTTTTTGGCTCTGATACTGCCACAATGTGGTTTTCACCATCAGAGCACCTATTTTTTCTTCTTTTAATTTTATGACTAAGATACTTGATGTCAGCCTCATTCATGTTGACACTTTCTTCACTAGTGGAGGATGTCACGGGTTCAACAGTGTGAAGGTAGCAGGCTAGAGTGTAATCATTCTGGAATGTAAGGACTTCATTAGATGAAGATGGGGAATTCTAGTCTATTAATTTAGGATGTTGGAGGGAAATAGATGTGACAAGTTCAAGTGCATTCACATTATAGTCATCGAAAGAGTTAACTAGCAAGCTGAGAGCTAAACCAATCTCATCTAAAGGTGTGTTTGAATCCTTTTGATCCCTAACAATTGAAGTAGAAGACATGTTAACACCTATAGACTCAGACTCATTAGACCTTTCACTAGACCCCTCACTCACGTTGAGAAGTCCTTCATAAGATCCCTCTAACAAACTATCAAACTGATATTCATGAGAGTCTTTATCCAAACTCTGACTTATGTGATTGCACCATGCAGGTTTTTGAGTTCTTGCAATACTAGCCTATTCTTGTGGCAACTGTTCTTGAAACTCTAGTAGTATATATCATTCTCCTTGGAAGTTAGGATCTTGCAACACTTTCCATTGCTCAAATGTTAGTGCATCAAATGGAGTGGTTTCATCAGAATCACTGTTAGTTTCAACTGTACTAGCGCGTGGTACAAAATTATCTAGCTTAGCAAAGAATGTTGCTAGATCTGGAGGGATGGTATAAGGAAAGAAATCCTCATCTAAACTATCTTCTATAGTGTTGACTGCAACTGTGCCTTCCATTTCTGGTGAAGGCTCTAATTTTGGCTTGAATTTATTGATCCCTAGATGGAACGGGATCTTTTTGAAACCTAAACCAGTGGTGTCTTTTTTCTTTTGACCTATAGCTTTAATAGGTTCCACTAACCCATTACCATTCACCCCTTTTGGGCCACTTTCTTTGTACCCAAAACATTTCATAATCTTAAGACCTTAATTGTGAGGATTCAGTTCCTGAGCTAGGAGAGTCTATTCAGTGATATTCTTTCCTTTACAAAGCCAAGCCTTAATAGCTCTTTCCTCATCTTCATCTTCCAATGGTGCAAAAGACCGTACAAAGACACCATCATAAACTATCTCAGGAGTAGTGAAAGATCTGTTGTTCTCAGAAGGTCTCCCATAAGAACAGGGAGATGGAGGTAAAGCTGCTAATGATAGCATGGGTTCTATTTGATATCCTCCCATGCCTATGTCTATGATTTTCAGGGTCTGTTCCATATCTTTGAGCTTGGAATCATAGAGTCCTATGTATTCTCTATTAGTTGGAACAAGACTATCTGTTGATTGAGTGAGAGCATTAGAAGAAGAGCCCATACTAGCAGGAACTGCCACCTCTGCGCCTTGAAAAGAAAACTTGATACACTGATGGTATGTAGAAGGAACCGCTTGTATCTCATGGATCCACGATCTTCCTAGAAAGATATTATATGCAAGAGGAAGGTCTAGCACCTGACATATGACATATTTTTCAATTGGTCTGACCCGAATGGGGAGCACAACTAGACCTTTAGATTTTCTCTCTTCTTCATCATAGGATTTTATGGTAATTCTTTTACAAAAATCTATGCGGTCTTCGCCATAACCTAGCTGAGAAAGAAAGTAGGCAGAGCAAATATTAAGACCAGCACCATTATCAATGAGGACATGGCAGACTAGCTATTTACCGATCATGACTTCTATATGCAGGGGAGCATTATGCAGGTGACTAATTGAGTGATCATCTTCTTCAAAGAAGGACAAATAATGTGGTGAAGTCAAGTGACCCACCATGGTTTAAAACTGATCCAGATTGATATAGTTGGGGACATTAGCTTCTATGAGAGCTTTGTCCAGAATCTGCCTATGAGTAGGCGAGATCTTCAATAGCTCAAAAATAGTTATCTGAGCATTGGTTCTTTGAAGCTGGTCAAGAATGCTATAACCAATAGTAGGAGGCATAGGTACCATCTTTGTGGTCTTGTTGGAAGAGCCAACAATAGTCCTATCCATAGTTTGTTTTGGCGTGGATGTAGTAGAAGAAGGGTTAGGACCCTTGATAGTGATTTTAGCCTGAGATCTAGTAACAACATTTGCACAATCTTGAGATGTTTCAGATTCTAATAATCGAGACCCAAGGCCTCTCAAGACAAATGGGGTTCTAGGTTTAGAAGCATTCCCACTTCCCTTGCTAGTAAACATATTGCAATATTCCACTTCCACTGGTTCAATCATGTTGATAACATTATCATAAGTGGTATGTGCGTAATTAACTTTGGCATTATTATTCTAAGTGTTGGAGGACTAACCTTTCTCATGACAAGGAAAGGGATCTTTGAATGCCTGGTGATCCAAATTCTTGTTATGATTCTCCACAATGATAACCTTGTTATCAATCAAATCTTGGACTTTATGATGCAATTGGAGACATGTAGTAGTCTTATGACCTTTGTTTTGATGGTAGTCATAGTAAGCATTCTCATTCCACCAATGAGGTTATGGTTGTGGATTGTATAGATGTTTCTCCAAAGGAAAAAGAATATGATTTTTCACCAAAGTTTTGAAAACCACATCAAGCAGTTCTCCCAAAGAAGTAAATTCATGCTTGGGTCGCAGTGCCCAAGGTTTGTTGCCAGAAAATCTAGAAGGTTGTTGAGTATTGGTTGCATCCTTTTCAATAGCTTTGGTTGCTTATATACCAGAGGTGAGATTGAAGACCGGTTTTGAAGAAGTTGGAGTCATAGTATCGACCACCCCATCATTCACAACATCCCTATTTTTATTGGAAAATTTCCCTTTATCTTTGTTGGAAGATGAGGGGTTTTGTTTGTTATCTTTATACAAGTTCAATTCGCCTTTTTAAACCATGAATGCTTCTATTCTCACAGCTTGTTTTATCATACTATCAAAATTAAGGGGACCTTTAAGTTGCACTTGATACCCAAAATCAGGGGTGAGATTATCCAAGAAAATATTGAGTTTCTCAGATTTGAGTATTTTGCAAGGGTACTTAGTGCAAAGTTGTCTCCATCTTTGGAGAAATGTTAAGAATGGTTCCCCTTGCCTTTGCTTGATGTTTCAAAGGTACCTTATGTTGACAAGATGTTGAATATTGTGATAATAATATTGTATAAAGAGATTGGCAATCTCATCAAAAGTATTGATACCAGTGGGTAGTCGCGAGAACCACTCCATGGCAGGTCCACCCAAACTTCATGGAAAAAGATGCATCAAATATGTTTGATCATGTATAAACTCCATTGATAAGGCACTAAATTCTCTTAAATGATCCTAAGGATTAGTGGTACCTAGATACTTGTCATATTTAGGAAGCTCTACACCTTTGGGAAAAGGTGGCATAAGAATACTCCTATCAAATGGAAAAGGACATATGCTTTCCATTGTGAATGTTTGATGAAGGGTGCTCCCCTTAATGCCACAAACTCATAACAGAAACAACAACAATTTGCAAGAACAGAAAATTGGCTTCTTATTATCTCCACAAATGTGGAATTACAACTTTTAGAATTACAATATGCAAAGCCACATGGGCATTCCCCTTACAATATTCTATAGGACAAAGCCTCGAATTATTACTCAGATCCACCTAGAACTGTCCCGAACTGCCTAAGACAACACTACGGGCCTTCTTTATATAGGCAATTTCCATCGCCCGAGAAGGTTCCAAAAATTTAGCCCTTAGGGCCGACCAAACTTAGAATTATTTTATTTTTCAACTTAGTACATCAAAGTCGGCTCAAAATAACTTTTGAAACCCGAAATTATTAGAAGGAAAATTATTTTCTGCTATTTCAGGTGGCCCAACTTTCGGAGACCATAAGTCATCACCAGTTGACCCAAATGACTATTATAACCCCATTTCGAAAATGCCACGAAGCGCTCTACAACGGCTCGACATGAAAGCATTATCGAGCCCAAGTTTTGACCTCATCCGGGGCCTCTAAAGCCTTCAAAACTGAGCTCAAAGTTTCTGTACCCTATTTTCAATACCAAAAATTTTCAATATCTTCAAAACTAGACCTGATCTAGCCATG
>MU223294.1:1645027-1675878 GCA_018584345.1 Thuja plicata | reverse complement strand
AGAGTAGAATATTATTTTAATAAATTGTTCAATACTTGATTAAATCTAATTATGCTATTAAATCTATTAACTATCAACTAACTACCTATTAACTAGCTATAATCTAACCTACCTACCTATCTACTAATCTATCACCCTATCTACCTTCTAGCCTATCAAGCTATCACATCATCTCCCCATCCCCCAAGGCCCACTTGCCAAGTGGGTTGGGGGGGTGTGAAATCCCACATCCTCTCAAAGCCTGCGAATTGTTTTAGGGAGGAGAACCTTTGCAAGGAAATCGCATGAAACAAGGATGGTGGGGCCACTGCAAGGTCTCCCATCCAATGTGTTGGAATCTTAAGGTGAAGTCAACATGTATATTTCGCATGAGGAGGGTATGGTGGCATTAAAACCAAGGAAAATGGGAGCATGCGAAATCTTCCAAGGGTGAGGTGGGGCCCATACTAAATCTCTCCTATGTTAAACTATATTAAGACTCTTTGTCCTAGGGGTGTACATTAATCCTCATGACAGACCCAAAATTTTGCATGGGGAAAGGTAAGGTGAGAGAAAAGACTATTGTGGGGCCCATGAGAATGGATAAAGGACGTTAAGCCTTCTCAAATAAAAGACTATGCATTAGCATAAAAAAGGTAATTAAAAGGGGTGTTTAGGGGGGGTAATAAAGGGGGTTTTAGGCAGGAAATATTTAGAGAATATTCTATGTGTAAGGGGAGAGAATTAAATCCCTCCCCATACATTTTTCAAAGATCTTTTTGCTCTACATTCTGAAAAATATCATGGTAAATTTGGTTATAGTTCTACACATTGATATCATTGATTTCTTTTTTTTAAAACAGATATATGTATGAATTTGATTGTTTTTTTTTTGTGCCATACATTATGCAAATAAAATTTTATTATTGATATTAGGTGATCATTTTTATTAATTTATTAATTTCTTTGACTTACTATAGTTAGTAAGCTAATCTCTTATTTTTAAGGATTGGAAATACAATTATTTTGAAGATGAGGTATTGATCTAATTGAGATAAAATTTCAAAATTTCGAAGGAAACATGTAGTGTTCTTGACTTAAAAATTTAAAGTCACATACATTAGAGATTTCAAGATTTAACAATTCACAATGTTTACATGCTAAGAATATCATTGCAAAAGGAAAGAGAGTTTTTCACATTTTTCTTAACAAGCTTACAAAATAGACTTTACAACACTTAATAAAAATGATCCTCAACACAAGAAGTAATCATGCAACCATAATGTTTCTCTTTCACAACAATACCAAAATGAAGCCTTCTCCCAAACTTTTCTACATCCAACTTGATTTTAAAAATCTGCAAAAAAAATATAAAGGGAACCATGGGAAGCTCACCTCCCAACCAAGGCCTCAAAGAGACCACCCCTGAGCTTGGAAAACCAAGGCTAAACAAGGTAACATATTTTAATTTTCACAACTAACATATATGCACAACACAACAATTTACTCCCAACCAAGGCTTCACAAATAAGTTTTCCAAACTCATTGAAGTAGGGTGAAGGTGGACTTTTCCAAGGAGGAGAATGCCATTATATTTTCAAATTTCTCATCAAGATTTTTCTTCCATGCCTTTCTAAGGCTAAATTGACATTCCTTCCATATACACATTTGGTCATTTCTATATCAAAATAATATTTACCACATGGCTTCATAGAGCCCATACTCTATAAAATTATCCCTCTTCTCTAAGAGAAGAGACTCTCACTACAATGGAGAGCCCAACTAACCCTTCACCCAAGGTCACTTCTTCCCTTCCCAAAAGGTGAGTAATGCCTTAAACTATCATGAAAAATACTCCCAAATCCAAAAAAGAAAAAGATGAAACAAAATTCAAATGCATCCCCAACCCAACACATAACATCAACATCTACATACAACAACACTTTACAAGATTACATATATGAACACCATACAAGATTTACATATTTATTTAAACAATAACATTCCAAGCTTAAATGCAAGAGCATTCCTCTATGGAAAGAATCCACCAACGTTGGTCCAAAAAAAATGGCAAGAATGTGGTTGAGAAGAAGCCCTTATCCTTTTTCCTTTTCTTCCTCCAACCCTAGTTGTCTCCCAAATTGGATAGTGGGTGAACACTCACTAAGTTTCACCAAATCCTATAAAAATACCTCTAGAAGTGTACTCAAGACCTAGAAATTAATGAGACATGCCCTCTAGTCCTTTTGTCTTACCCCTTGTCTCCTCTCTTTGTTGGAGATTTGATTTTGAGCAGTTGATTGATTGTATGTTTGTCATTGATGACAACATATAATAAACAGTAGTAATTCTATATGTACTTATCAGAATGATGACATGAAGACTTGCATGGTTAGATACATGTTTATTATGTTATTTTCATACACAGATCTAGATATAATGTTTCATTCAAGTTGTGTAATTCTTTTATTGGCAGTTATAGTTCTTGAAGAGTATCTGTTCAGAGCTGCCATATGTAATATGTTTCTTGAGTTGCACCTATCTTCTAGATATGTGTGTGTATACTCATGATTAGTTATGAGTTGATGATATTTATCTAAAGGTGCCAAACGTGTTTTAGAAAGATTTTAAAGTTAGAGTTAATTTGGTGAGGACGACTTAGTAAAGTGTCACATCTATTCAGTTTATACTTGCGCGGTTGTAATTATTCTTGAGTGCTTAGTAGAGCCGACAAGGATGTTGTGAAGAGTTGTCTTACAAGTCCCATGATCTCATACTTTGAGTAAGATACTTATATCAAGTCAATTGTGATATGCTAAGTGTGAATGATACAAAAAGAGACAGAAGATGTACAAAGCAGAATATCAGATGCGGTTCATTCATCAAGAGTCTATGTGAAGAAGTGAAAGATTGTAATACACTAGAATTGATCAAGACAGTAGGTCTACTCTATAGTTCATCATCACATATAGTGCATATCTGCTATACAGAAGGTTGTAGCCTTTACCATTAATTAGTGAGATTTTGGATAGTGAGTCCACCACCCCTAATAGGGTTATTTGTAAAAGACTCCTAACAGGGTCCAACCCTTAACCAGGTCACTATACTTATTGCATTGTAAAATACAACTCTTAACATAGTTGAAATATCTTTCTACAAGGATTACTATAAACAAGTATAGTTCATTGTGGGTGCTAATTCCCACCGGGGTTTTTACCATTTGGTTTCACCGTAATCAAATTATGTTTTGTGTACTGTGTTAACTGATTAAGAATTTACTTTGTTATATTATGAAGTTAAGAAAGAAAAAGAATTAAAGTTACTGATAACTAATTCACCCCCCCTCTCAGTTATCCTTTGGGACTATTTTAACAATTGGTATCAGAGCCAAGTACCTTGGAGAAGAAGCCTAACAACTTAAGGTAGATCAGATGTCTTACTTTAGAAAAGAAAGCCCTAAGTTTGATGGAGAAAATTATCTAGATTGGAAAAACAAAATAATAACACATTTACAGTGTGTTGGCATTGAGATCTTTGAAATTTCTACACAAGAATTTGTAATTCCATCTTTGAAAGACCTTGCAAAGGATGATGCTACTAATAGACAAAAGGAAACATTTACCAATAATGCAATTGCTAAAGAAGCCCTAATCAGCGCCTTATCCGACAGTGAATTTTTTGAAATCAAGAAAATTGACAGAGCATATACCATATGGAAGTATTTAGAAGATATGTTTGAAGGAGATATTCAAGAAAATAATACACGCAAGAAGACATGGAAAAAGAAATACAACAGTCTTGAGATGTTACCTGAAAAGAATATTAGAGCGTACAATCAAAGGATAAATGAAGCAATCTCTGGAATCAGAAACAATGGTGGAGAAATATCAAAAGAAGATATAATGGACAAGTTGCTAACTATTTTAACATCAAACTATGAAAACAACATAAGTATTCTAGAGGAAACCATGCAATTCTCACAAGACTTCAAGAGAGACTTTGATCAGAAAAATTTTTGCATTTGAGATATCAAGATTAAAGACCGAACCTAAAAGTGAAACAACTTTTAAAGCCTCAGTCCATGGTAAGAAATCCTTACACATCTCCAGTTATAATGAGAAAGAAGAAGTTGATGAAGAACTAGAAGAAATCATTTCTATGATTGATAAAAGAGAAAAGAAAGGAAAAGGAAAATATGAAGGATAGCTTCCATTCAAATGATTTTCATGTAACAAGATTGGTCACTTTACATCTAAGTGTCCCACAAGAGTCAAGAATTTTTGATCTGATTACAAACCCAAATATAAGAAGGAATGTTATCATGCTAAAGAAGGTGTAACTGATGAAGATTCAGAAGAAGATGAAATTGGATTCATTTCCCTTAAAGAAATGGAAATGTTGCTCAAAGAAATGGACATTATAGATGAAAAGGAAGAACAAGAGTTAGCCTTAATTTTCAAAGCAGACATCAGAACTGATTGGATCGTTGATAGTGGATGCTCTCATCATATGACAGGTGACAAAGATAGATTTGTTCATTTTGACAAATACAAAGGTGGTATGGTTAGATTTGGAGATAACACTCCTAAACCTATCATAGGTAGAGGTTTTATCACTTTGGATGGAAATAACAAGATAGATGATGTTCTATATGTTGATGGATTATATCATAACTTACTAAGTGTTGGATAGCAACTTGACAAAAGTTATCATTTGGAGTTCAAAGACAATAAGTGCATCATTAACAACAAAGATGGAGACATGATTGCTTCAGGATCTAAAATAAAAGTTAATGTTTTTCAGCTCAATTCTGATGTAAGTTGTTTTGTTGCAAAAGTAGATGACAATTGGTTATGGCTCAAGAGATTATGTCATATCAATTTTGATAACATAGTAAAGATAAGTAATGTCAAGGTAGTCAAAGACCTTCCTAGTATTGCAAGACCAATTGACACAATATGCAGGAAATGTGTTATGGGAAACCATGTAAGGAGTTCCTTTAGAAGCAAGCAAAACTCAGTTGAAAACAAATTGGACCTAGTGCATACAGATTTGTGTGGTCCTACCCAAACAAGATCATACTACGGAGAAAGGTATTTCAGTTTGTTTGTTGATGATTTTTATAGGATGATGTGGGTTACGTTCTTAAAGGAGAAATCTGAAGCCTTTGAGAAATTCAAAATATTCAAAGCTAAGTTTGAGAATGAATCCGGATTAAAACAAAAATGTCTGAGATCAAATAGAGGAGGAGAGTTCACCTTTGATCATTTTCATGACTATTGTGAAGAACATGGAATTAAAAGACAGTTGAGTGCACCTAGAACCCCTCAACAGAATGGGATAGCAGAAAGGAGGAACAGGATTATACTTGATACAGCGCGTACTATGATGATTGAAGGAATAGTTGTTCACACATATTGGAGAGATGCAGTGAATACAACAGTCTATACTATCAACAGAACTCAATTGAGGCTAGGTGCAGATAAGACACCCTATAAAATTTAGTTTGGTAATGTACCTATAGAAAAGTATTTTAGAATCTTTGGTAGTAAGTGCTACATCAAGAGAGATGATGGTGTTGGTAAGTTTGATCCCAGAAGTGATGAAGGTATTTTCCTTGGTTACTCCACAAAAAAAAGCATACAGATGTTTTAATCTGAGATTGAAAAAGGTAATTGAAAGTACTCATGTAAAAATTGATGAGAAGTTTATGGTTCAAGAAAGATACGATGAATATGCACCTATGATTGAAGATGAACCCAGGCCTAGCAGCAAAGATAGTGTTATTGAAGAAATGGTTGATTGCATTGACGTCTCATGCAATGACCCTGAATCAAGCAGAGAAGAATCATAGATTATAGAAGAAGAAGTCATGCCTAAGGTTCCAAAATTCACATCTAGATACCACTCTAAAGATGATATCATTGGAGATCAGAGCAGTAGTGTTTTGACTAGATCAAAAGAAAAAAGTCTAGCAATAGATGAAGAGGTATGTTTACTTTCACAGATTGAACCTTTAAGTGTTGAAGATGCTTGTAATGATTTTGACTGGAAGAATGCAATAAAATAATAATTATATTAGATAATTAAAAATGATACATGGGAATTGGTCCCTAAACCTAGTGACAAAAATGTGATTGGAACAAAGTGGGTATTCAGAAACAAGATGAATGAAGAAGGTACAGTAGTAAGAAACAAAGCAATATTGGTATGTAAAGGATATGCGCAGAGAGAAGGAATATACTACACTAATACATTTTCCCCTGTGAGTAGACTAGAAGCCATTAAATTTTTTTTGGCATATGCAACATTCAAAAACTTTAAATTTTATCAAATGGATGTAAAATCATCTTTTTTGAATGGTGACTTGAATGAAGAAATCTACATAGAACAGCCTGAAGGATTAAATCTTTTAGATGAACTAGACATGGTATACAGATTGAAGAAAGCACTCTATGGTCTTAAAAAGGCCCCAAGAGCTTGGTATGAGAGACTTGATGGTTATCTTACCAAGATTGGATTCAAGAAAGGAGTAGCAGATTATAACCTATTCACAAGAGAGACACCTGATGGATTATTATTAGTTGCCATATTTGTTGATGAAATTATCTTTGGAGGTAATGACAAGCTCAGTACAATATTTGCAAAAGAAATATAGAATGAATTTGAAATGAGCATGATTGGTCCTATAAAATACTTTTTGGGACTGAATGTAAAGCAAATAGATAAAGGTATATTCTTTAATCAGTCAAAATATGTGAAGGAAATAATGAAGACCTTCCAGATGGAAGATTGTAAGCTAGTATGCACTCGCATGATAACAGGAAGCAAGCTTTCAAAAGATGGTGATTCCATAGCAGTTGATAAGACATTGTACAAATCTATGATTGGTAAACTCATTTATCTAACTCAATCTAGACTTGACATATCTAATGTAGTTGGCATTGTTGGAAGATTTGCAGCTGAACCCAAGTAGAATCACCTAATGGCAATCAAGAGGATATTCAGATATCTAAAGGGAACTATAGACTATGGTTTATGGTATCCTAAATCAGAGAATGTAAAACTTTATGTGTATACAGATGCAGATTGGGTAGGTTGTATTGATGATAGGAAGAGCACTTCAAGAGGAGCAGTATTTCTTGGAGACGGGTTGGTTTCTTGGATAAGCAAGAAGCAGACCTATATTTCTCAGTCAATAGCAGAAGTTGAATATGTTGCAGCAACATTGAATTGTTCAACCATGGTTTGGATCAAGCAGATGGTTAAAGACTTTGGCATTCAGGTTGATTATCCTATTGTTATTCACTATGATAATACTAGCACTATCAACATGTCTAAAAACATTGTGATGCATGCAAAGACAAAACACATAGAGATCAAGTAACATTTTTTGAGAGAAAAGGTTGCAAACAAAGAAGTGAAATTGGACAATGTGAGCACCAAAGAACAGTTGGTAGATATTTTCACAAAGCCCTTATCAAAGGATACTTTTGAGTATCTCAGGAAAAAGCTGGGAGTAATTCCCTCTCCTGAGTCTATTTAGAAGAAGTAGCAAGAACATCAGTCATTAAGCGACTGATGAATGGTTGACTACTCTACTTATAGAGTAGTACCTATGCCTAAAGATCTTTGGTTCCCTTTTCCATTGATTTCAAAGGGGGAGTATGTACTAAGGGGGAGCATATACTCTGGGGGAGTATATACATGGAACAAAAACATAGTCAGAAGAACTGAAGCAGTATAGAGGAATCCTTGATGAGGATATTGAGAAGATTGTAAAAGAAAGAAGACACCATGAATAGAGGACATTTTTTAGCATCATATGTTGTCATCAATGTCAAAGGGGGAGATTGTTGGTGATTTGATTTTGAGTAGTTGATTTATTGTATGTTTGTCATTGATGACAACATATAATACACAGTAGTAATTATGTATGTACTTATCAGAATGATGACATGAAGACTTGTGTGGTTAGATACATGTTTTTGACATGTTTATTATGTTATTTTCATACACACAGATCCAGATATAATGTTTCAGTCAAGTTGTGTAATTATGTTATTGGCAGTTACAATTTTGGAAGAGTATCTATTCAGAGCCGACATATGTAATGTGTTTCTTGAGCTATGCCTATCTTATGGATATGCGTGTGTATATTCATGATTAGTTATGAGTTGATGATAGTTATCTAAAGGTGCCAAACATGTTTCAAAAAGATTGCAAAGTTAGAGTTAATATGGTGAGGCCGACTTAGTGAAGCATCGCGTCTATTTAGTTTATACTTGTGCGATTGTAATTATGCTTGCGTACTTAGTAGAGCCAACAAGGATGTTGTGAAGAGTTGTCTTATAGGTCCCATGATCTCATACTTTGAGTAAGATACTTATAGCAAGTCAATTGTGATACGCTAAGTGTGAATGATACGAAAAGAGACAGAAGATGTACATAGCAGAATATCAGATGTGGTTCATTTATCAAGATTCCATGTGAAGAAGAAGTGAAAGATTGTAATACACTGGAACTGATCAAAAAATCAGGTCTACTCTATAGTTCATCATTAGATATATTGCATATCTGTTATACAGAAGGTTGTAGCCTTCACCATTAAGTAGTTCTCTTTTGGACAGTGAATCCACCACCCCTAATAGGGTTATTTGTAAAAGACTCCTAACAGGGTCTGACCCTTAACCAGGTAACTATACTTATTGCATTGTAAATTACAACTCCTAACAGGGTTGAAATATCTTCTAACAATGATTACTATAAACAAGTATAGTTCATTGTGGGTGCTAATTCCCACCAGGTTAATTGTGTGTTGTGTACTGTGTTATCTAATTAAGCATTTACTTTGTTGTATTCTGAAGTTAAGGAAGAAAAATAATTAAATTTATTGATAACTGATTCACCCCCCCCTCTCATTTATCCTTTGGAACTATTCTTACACTCTTAATTGTGAGTTTAGTAAGGAGTATAGGACAAGCTAAATGCATGTGGCCATCTTCATTTTCGCCACTTTTGAAAGGTAGGCATTTTGGAGAGCCATAATGATGATCTAGATTTACCCCATAGGTAAAAACTAGCCCTAACCAAAGGTACCCCCTTAGGGTTAACTAAATTGGCCAAAAAATACAATCTAGGGTCACTTTTGACCCTTCCAAAGTACCCATAAAGTTCAAATCCGAGTTCCAACTTGATGTGATCCCTACAAGACATCTATATGCAAGTGAGATTAATATAACATCCTATAAGGTTTGGTGATTCTTGGCTAAGCCCTAATTTGACATGTCACCATCCACATGGACAACACAAGTGTTAAGTGACACCAAAACAAAATACACATCACATTCACAATGACATGTCCAAACAACAACATGAATTTTAAACTATTAACACACATTCAGATTACGTTTACAACAAAGATCACATTACAATGAGGTTTCAACCCCTTATTAGATTAAATCTTGGCTTACTCAATTCACATGTTTTTATCCCTAATTCTATGAATAATTTTATGGTTCTCTTTCCTGCACACTAAACTCGAGCATCAGTAGTTCAAGATAAAAATCACATGCAATATACATTTTCAATTTATAATTAGCAACATTAATCAATACGCAGAATTAAATTCCTAATTGCAATTTTCATACAAAAATATTTAAAACATAATAATTCCATAATCATCATGACATATCATCAATTAAATAATCAATTCTAATCATGATTCGATCTTCTCATCAATTCACTTATCTAAACATATATAATCAAAATCAACCACCTGTTCTAGGTATAATCCATATCAAAATGTAATCCACACAATATAATCATCATCATAACATAATATATTGATTCTCTATCAGGATAATCAAAAAGTGTATCAAAACATAAAGTATCAAAGTGTGATCAAGAAGTAAAGATGTGATGGGACAGGGTGAGGCCTCACACAAAGCTTCATATTTTGCAATATTGTTAGTACATGGGAATAAAATTTTGTATGCCTTGGGTATTGTTTAGCCTTGTGGTGAAATGAAAAATATACATATGCCAGATCCTTGTTGTGTGAAGGAACCATCAAAATACATCTATCATGTGTGCTTTGTGGTCACTAGTATTGATTCATCAGGAAAGTTAATTGTTAAAGAATTGTCTTCTGGCAATGGTACCTTAGCCAGTTGGTATGAAATGATTTGTGCTTTGATGGCTTTCCTTTCAACATATTTGATATCAAATCACTGAGTATCATTACCCATTTAGCCAACCTCCATGTTAAGGTTTCTTTTTTGAGGAGATATTTCAGAGGATCAATTTTGGGCACCAATTTGATAGAATGCGACAACATGTAGTGTCTAAAATTTTGGGATATGAATACTATTGCAAGACAAGATTTTTCAATAATCATATAGTTAATTTTTTATTGCACCAATATTTTTTTGATATAAAATATTGCTCGTTCTTTACCATTTCCATCTTGTTGTGCTAACAGTGCCCCGAGTGAGGTATTAGTTGCTAAAACATTTAGTATAAATAGCTTTCCTACTATTGGATCCATTAGGATGGGTGGATTTAATAGGTATTGTTTCAGTTGATTGAAAAATGTTTCACATTCTTCTTCCCATTCATGTGTGATACCTTTGTGCATAATCTTGGTAAATGGTTGTGCTTTATCAGCCAATTGAGAAATGAACCTTCAGATTAACTATAGTTTTCCTTGCAATGATCTCACCTGGCTAATATTTTTGGGTGGCAACATTTCCATGATGGCTTTTACATTTTCTAGATCAACCTCAATTCCTTTAGCCAAGACAATGTATCCTATAATATTTCCTCAAGTAACCCCAAATGCACACTTTTGTGGGTTTAACCTAAGTTTAAATTGCTCCATTTTGTCCAAGATTTTAGCTAGATCTTATAGATGATATTTCCTATGGTGATATTTCCCTAAGGTTTCATCAACATAATCTTCCATTTTTTTATGCATCATGTCATGAAAGATTGTTTTCATTGCCCGTTGATATGTTTCTCTTGCATTCTTGACTTTCAAGGGCATTATGTTCTAGCAGAAAGTACCCCATGGACAAGTAAAGGCTATTTTATCTTGATCTTTTGGAGCAATTTTAATCTGATTATATCCTAAAAACCCATCCATTATTGATAACATATTGTATCCTTCTGTGAGATCCATGATGACATATATGGTTGGTAATGGGAAGTCATCTTTTGGACACACTTTGTTGCCATCTCGAAAGTTAGTGAAACAATGAATAGACTTGTCTAGTCTAGATACAGGAACAATGTTAGATATCCACTCTGCATATGCAATAGCTTTTATAAACTGCTCTTTTAATAGCTTTTCCAGTTTTGTCTTTACCAGTAGAGAGATATGAGGGTGCATCTTCCTTAGCTTTTGTTTGAAAGGCTTCACTATAGAAGCTATAGACAAGTGATGCATGATTAGATATAGATCTTGTCCTGGAATATCATAATAAGACCATGCAAAAGTTATATTATTTTCTCTAAAAAAGTGTATGAGTTCTTGGTTCTCTTTAGCAGATAAGAATTGAGCAATGTGTATGATTTTCTTCTCTTTTGTACCAAGATTGACCAGTTGAGTAGGTACTATGAGAATTCAAGACTGTTCCTGAGAGTGGTCTAGGAGAATATCAAGTTTCCCATCCTCTAGTGCCTTAGTAAGGTTTTTTCTATCAGATATGTCCTTTATTTTTCCTTTTTTTGTGATGTGAGACTGCCACAGAATGGTTTTCACCCTTAGATCTTTGATTTATTTTGTTTTTACTTTTGTGACTGAAAAAAATTGATATTCTCCTATGTCAATCTTACATTTGATTCCCTGGTGGAAGAAGTTACGGGTTCTATTGCATTGAGATAACAATATATGGCATGGTCATCAAGAAACATGGGTATATCCATAGGTTCAGACAAGGTCCAATAAATAAGATTAGGGTAAATGATTTGCAAATTATTGTTAGGATTGGTTTCATCTATTTCAAAGGTTAGGATTGAATTGTGTTCATAGCTTTCAAATGTATCAATGAGGTCTATAACAACGCTTTCCTGAAGATTTTTTAGATAAAAAATAACCTCACTACCCTCACTCGAATTACATCAATATTATATAAACCAGATTTGAAGGGTCTTACAATTGAACTTTGTCCCTCTTCTCTTCTTCTTATCACATTGTTGGGATTTTTTTTTTCCAATATTCTTTGAAATTCTGCTGGGCGTATTAAGACTTCTGTGTTTGCATCAATTATATTGGGGATCACTATATAAGCTAATCTAGTAACAATGTTTGTGAGATGAGAAGCGTTAGAACACTCTCCTCATTATTGTTGAGGTGCATATTGATGAATCACATCTATTTCAATATCCATAGTAGTGTCAAATAATTAGTCCCATTCATATTCATTATAATCTATGGACCAGTATAATGTGGAAAATCTAGAACATGAGTGATTGTCACTAGTTTCCTCCATTTAGGATGATGATTTTCTTGTTCATTGGATCTTTCATCAAATTCATTTCTCTAGGAAACATTTTGGTTATCCTCAAGTATTTGAATATCTGGTGGTTGTGTGTATGTTTGTTCATCACTTTTTGTTTCTTAATTTCTGAAAAACTGAGGAATATAGGACTCTGCTTGATAACTAGAATTCTCTTGGTGTATATGTAAAAACTATTGATATGAGAGGTACAATTTCAGTTTCCTCTTCAAATTCTTCATGTTCCTCATCAAAAATTGGTCCATCTTGAATGAGGGGGATGTGTGCTTCCTCTCTATACCCTATGCCTATTTTATCTTTGGGATCTCTAAATTGTGTAAGAATTGGTTTGATAAGACCCTATTTATTATTTCCTAGGGGTCCTTGAACTTGATATCCCATCTACTGCATGATATGGAGACCACGTCCATATTGTTGTGTTGAAATCTAGACATGTTTAATGTCTTGGTAAGATTCATCCTTTTCTTTTTATAGGCACTTTAGTACTTCATTGTCTTCATTCTCCTCTACTACCAATTTTCCTTTCACAAAAGTTCCATTATAGATAGTTTGTGGTTTAGGTTTCATTTCCATTGTAGATGATGAGGGTCTTCCTTGTGATCTTGGTGAGAGAGGTAATGTTGTTACCAAAGTTAGTTGATCAATCTTGTATTCACCAATCCCATTATCTTGCAACTTTAGTTTCTTTTCAAAGTCTGTCAATATTGCAGACGTTGAACTTTCTAGTGGTTGTTCTTTTGTAGCTTCCCTCTTATGTGGAACCATTCTTTCATTTTATTGATGAACATTATTACAATATTTGAAGTAACTTTTGTCAACTATGATTGTGATCTCTTCTCCATTATAAGGGAATTTAAAGCATTGATGGAAAGTTGAAGGGACGGCCTACATCTCATGTATACAAGGTATTCCCAAAATAATGTTAAATATGATAGATTAATATCTAACACTTGGAAAACCACATTTCTTTCCATGGGTCCCACTCTGATTGGAAACATTACTAATCCCTTAGATAATCTTTCTTCATCATCATATTCCTTAATATTTATTCTCTTTTTAGGATCAATATCTTCATCTGAGAAGCCCAATGCTTTGATCACACCTAGAGTGCAAATGTTTAAGCCTGCTCCTCCATCTATCAATATTTGTTTTACTCAGTGTTTATGGATTATTACTTCTATATGCAAAGACATGTTATGTGGATGGATGAGAGAATTTTTATTTTCTTCCGAGAAGGATAAAATGTGTGGTGTGGTCAAGTGTCCAACCATGGCTTGAAATTTATCTATATCCAAATTGTTGTGAAAATTTATTTTGACCAAATCTTTTCCAAAATATCTTTATGTGATGGGGAAATTTTGAGTAGTTCAAGAATAGAGATTTGTGTAGGAGTTCTTTGTAATTGGTCAACCAAACTATAATTAGATGAGAGTGATGATGAAGCTTGTTTGGTTGATGTTAGTTTTGATGATGTAGGTAACTTTGAAGAATCTCCTTTTAGTATCACTTTAGCTTTCCCTCTTGTTATTGCATTAGTAGATTCAGATTTTTTTTGTCCTTAATGATTATCACATTGATCTGTACATCCCAAGTTTCCAACATGTTGATGGTATTCTCATGATAATATGCATAATTCACCTGATTATCTTTGGTATTGGATGATTCTCTCTTCTCATAATTGGGGAAAGGTGTTTTGAGGTCCGTATGATACTCATTTGTCATGTGTCCATCCACCATGATGACTTCATTGTGAATCAAGTCTTGTAATAAGTGTTTTAGCTTCATGCACTCATTCATTCTATGTCCTTTTGTTTCGATGATACTTGCAGTAGTGTGGATCATTCCACCATTTTGGTTTAACTCATGGCTCATATGGTCTTGAGTCTGGTAGTGCAATAACCTTGTGAGAGATAAGCTTACATAATGTTGATTCAAGAGACTCTCCAAGAGGTGTAAATATCCATGTAGGACCATTGATGAAAGGCGGATTTTGCTTCTTGGTGTCTTGGTTGATTCACACATTAGATGTTGTATTGGGATCCTTTGGAGGATTAGTAGTAGAAAGATTAAATGTTGGTTTTTTCAACTTTACATTTTGAGCATCTACTACTCCATCATTGACAACATTTCGATTCTGGTTCCTATTAGGGTTTTTTCTTGCAGAGCCTTTAAAGATGCTTGAATACTTAGATAACTCTCTGACTCCCAATACCTTTGGTACTTTGACTTAAGCAAGATAAAAACACTAATTGATGAGGTATTTTGATAACACTGGGGATACCTATTATCACCTCCTTCTTTTTTGAGATCCACTAACTCAGGCAGGTCTTACCTGTGACTGATTACTGACTTGACAGTATCTTTAGAGTGGATTTTACTTATGTGCTAAATGCTCTATTTTTATATGGACATGTATATAACAATGCAGATAACTATGACTATTCTAAGAAAAATCTTGACAATCCAAATCAATATCTTAGTGATAGCAGACAGCAGCATAATAGGGAATTTCATACTTCTTTCCTTTTATAATTTTTTTGAATCTAGGAGGAATAACCTATTGATTTACTCTTTAAGAAATCAAAAAACTTCAACTGTAATCACATATGAGTACAATTGATTTTACACAAATATTCTGAAAGTAATTGGTTTAAATGATATTGAATATTTGGATGATGATAGATTACCAAACCAATTCCTAGACTAGTGCCTATCCTTGGGCTTATAGAGTTAATAAATGAAAATCCATAGAAAAACAAAACAAAATACAGTAAGATGCATTACAACCCACATGCAACTCAGATAAAATTCCTTACAAACTATCCTGTCACCTCTACAATATTGTATCAAATCCTTAAATATTGTTATGCTCCCTGAAACCACTCACAAAACTTAGTTCTTTCCTTGAAAGAAACTTGCAAGCAATTTAATAGTTACCTTGTAACCAACATGCTTAAAAATGCCTTACAGATTTAAACATAAAAGAGCATACACAACAAGTAAAGAGACAACAATAAGATAGAGTAAATTTGCACTATATTTTATTCATATGTTTCTGCTTCAATACATAAAAAGCTCAAAAAAGCTTGAAGACACAGACACAAATCTAGAAAGTCTGATTTTCAATATATTTCATCCTCTCTTTTTATTACAAATTTGATCTATTTATAGGTCCTTAACCATCTTGGAATCCTTAACATTAGGATGCAACAAGCTTCGGATGGTTTAAGGAACCTAAACCTAAAAGTACACAAAAGACAAATAAAGAGAATGTAGAAGCTGTGAAGAGACAAAAACAGGGGATGAAATCTAATGTTCTTTGTCTTCTTCTGGAATCTGGCACCTTTGTCTAACAATGTTTAGGATAGTATCTGATATTCATATTGAGATCAAGTGACCACCATAATAGGCAAACTTACACTTGTCTTTGGTAATAACTAACCTCCCTATGCTCAATGATCAGGCACCAAGTGTTCCCCTTTATTCTTCATCCAGGACCTCCTCTTCTACCATAGGCTTCTTTTTCTTAGGCTTGGTCATCAGGTCCCATGCTATCACTTCATCTTCTATAGGCCATTTAAAGCTCTGTGTACTCTATATTTGTAGCTTTTTTCTTTCCCATCTGACATCTTTTATGCTTTTAACATCCATTAAGAACTTGTTCATGTCAGTCTCTGACTTGAAGGCTTCATCCAAAATCTTATTGCAACCTTCCAAATCTAAATTTGATCCTGAAATAAATGCCTCATTGCTTGGCATTTTGCTATCAAATTCACCCCTCCAGGCCTCCAAGGCCTTAACTTGATCATTTTCTCCTTTCAATGGAGGAACAAATCTATTAAATTCTAGAGAAAATAGGCTTAACTTAGCCTCTATTTGATTTAGCTTACCTTTAAAGAAAGATAAGGCTATATTAACCTTCTTAATTTCATCCTCCACCTCCATCACAATTTTAGGCAAATCTAACCTAAGAGGCTGCAAGTAGGCATCAAATAATTGAACCCTAGGAGACCAATTAACAAAATAAGGGTTTAAAATGGCAATGTACCCTGTCACTTATGTATGCAAGGTGGGCAATTTATTATACGCATTTAGGATGACATCTATTTTTTCCTTGAGTATATCAATCCTATGTTGAAGAATGCATCTTAATGCATTTAGGGCTATATCATTTTTCTTTTTTCCCATATCTTCTATCTCAGCCACTTCCTCTAATTTTGCCTTCTCTATTTGTAAAGTTTGTTCTAAAGGCACATAAACGACCTTAGGTTTCTCTTGTAGTTTCTTCATCAATTCAGCAATTACCTAGTTTTATTGGTGTATCTTTATGTGACACAACTCCCTATCTTTTTCTAGGGCACTGGTTTCCTCAATCAAAATGCCACACTTCTCAGACAATTGTTTTGTCTTGTCTTCATTCAAGTGTGCCCAATGAGTCATGATTTGAGAAATCTCAAGATCTCCAGTGTTCTTTATAGTCCAGACCATTTGGTTCCCCACCATGCTCTCCTAAATGTTTACTAGTTGAGGCTTCTGGTCCTTGGGACATAAGCTTCACATGGCAAAGGCTTGTGATTTTGGACTATATCCAAATCCCTTGATCATTTCGCCCATCTAAATCTCACTTGCCAACTTGAGTTCTAGCTGCTTCCTAATCTGATCAATAATGAATGCTGAGGCTAAATCCCAGCCCTTAGCAAGCAAAATGCCACTGTTTAAGACCATTTTTATTGCCTTATTTGGAGAGACATCCTCACTGTCAGGGTCATAGGCTTGTAGAGCTAACAAAGCCTCATTTGTAATTGTTTCCTCTCCATCTGACTTCAATTGTGCCTTTATTTGTTCTTTCTTATGCCACCTTAAAAAATCTTTGAACTCATCAGTCTTGACAAAATTATCATCACTTAGAAACTGTTGTTGATGTAGTAATCTTTCATCAATGCATGCCTTAAGAGGCAACTCTATATTTTCTTCCTCATCCTGCTGTTATCTCTTCCCCTGCCTGATTATTTTCTATAGATTATGATCATACAATCTATGACTAGGAATGAGGGCACTTGTTCTATCTCCTTTCTTCTCTTTCCTAACAAAGGAGGTCTGACTAGGGTCAACCTTTTACGTTTTAGTGGCAGGATCTTCTACATCATCTAGCTGAGAAACTTCAGTCGGGTCAATGATATGCCCTTGTTCCTCCTGTACCTGTGCTGCCTCTGTAACATTATATTGAGGCTGATCAAATTGAGGTGGATGGGAATAATCCCCATCACTATCACTCTCATATTTAGATTTTGAATATTTAGGCTCCTTTCCTCCTTTCTTTGTATCTAGCACATTATCCAACTGCTCATAGAGAACATAAAAATTGTCAAGCATGACTTTGATCTTGTCAAAATAAGGTAAGTCAGGGTAAAACCCTCCAAATGACAATCCATTTCTCCTTATTTGTTTCTCTAAATTCATTAATTCCTAAATTCTTTCTCTTCTTGTCCTTATCTCATCTTCATCAAGGATATTTCTTGTGGCATCCTCCTCCACACAAAAACCATGAACATTTGTATTGGGGATGGTATGAGTCAAGAGTTTCCTAGCCCCTACGATGAATCCTTCTGGGTCAATGTATCTATATAATGTTTCCCTCATCTTGCAACTTTCCAACCATGAGCTCACCTGATCAATAGCACCCTTACCAATAGTAAAGTTAAATATTTTAAACTATCTAGGGGTTAAGGTCCCCTTCCTGTGTGGTGCAAAATGTTCATTATCTGTTAACAATAGCTGCCAAATGAACTCCATGGCAGAAACTCTGGATGGCACATGATAGGGTAGGACATGAGGTGGATGTGTGCATCCATATACCCTAATCATGGTAAAATTTTATTCTAAAAAGAAGTCTCCCCAGTTGTGATCACCCTCCCATTTGTCCACATACTCACAAGGTCTCAATAATTGCAGCACCTTTACTGGGAATCTGGTTTTGCTGATACCCATACTTTGCATTAATGGATATACAATCCAATTTTTAAATCTACAAAAGTCACAGTCCTTGGATGTATAATTCCATATCCTAACCCAAAACTGAATAGGATTAGGTTGATCTTGGAAAATCCTTTGAGGATTCAAGTTGTTCACATTCATGATCCCATAGTTAAAATGCAATAAAAAATGCATCAGGATTGAATAATGGAAGAACCTAGGTTCCTTTTCCTTGGGATCCTTCATCTTCTTCTGCACAGCTACAAATCCCTCATGCATTTTATCAAATAAGTACTATATGTAGTCATAACTGGTGCTAGAATGCACATCTTGCAAATCTAGTACCATCATCATAATTCCAGCATTTATTTTCTCTACTCCTCCATCTATTCCTAACACTCTACATAAAGCATAGGCAATATACTTATTATATAAATGTAAGTCTTTAAAGTAGTAGGGTGTAGTCCCAGGTATAGGAGTAAGATGGTTCCTACCCTCCTTAAGCATATGCTTCTAGAATAGGTTCCTCGTAGCACCAGGTTGTAACCTATACCTTTCCTCTTGCATAGTAATATTTATCTTCGTAGACATGGTATTGTATAAGCCAAAGGCTTTCATAAATGAATTCCTATGGATCCTAGAGTGCGAGCATCTCTAATCTCACAGTAGTCATCTGCCAACAAATTTGCATTTGCCCTCTTGTTCTGTGTGGACCCTGGCAACACCTTCAGGAATTCATCAGAGAAATTCATCTTCCCTTTAGCATCATCATCAACTTCATCACTTCTTCCACTGGTAGAAGCCACACTAAAAACCTTACTCATCTTGCTCTATTTTAACCTTTTCTTTACCGATATTGAAACAAATTTCCTCTCAGGACTCACTATTCTTCTTTGTTCACTGCTTAACAATTTAGAAAGCTTGACAACCAGAGAATTACACTGCAAGTGATCAATTTCTACCTTCTGAACACAAAAGACCTAGCAATTCTTCGCTCTACAATTCTGGATGTATGATAAGTGAAAATGAATCCACATTCAACTCTTTATGGTAAATTTTCCAAGTACATAGCTCATCATTGAAAAGATAATCAATTTTGCTTTCAAGTTAACATGTTGTGGAATTAATTGAAATCCTAGCCGTAGTTCATGAATGTGACAGGAAATCAAAATCATATGAGTGCACTTTTAGAAAAACCCTTATAAAATTCAAATAGGATGACATGTCTTCATATGATTGGTTCTTGGCCAGACATCTCAGCTACCCTTTTTTCATACAGCAATTAATTTTCTAGATTTTCATTGGACACTGAATCTCTATGTTGTCATGTCAGCAACTGTCACCTTTTATCATTTTTCATATTCAGCGACCACGCAACTTTGTAGTATCTCCTTGTCTCTGACCAACTCTCTTAACCCTCAATTCTTCTGGAGATTTAGTGACTGTGTGATTTTCTTTAATTGGCTAACCATAGTTAACTTCTAGCAATCACATGACTGAATGAATCAAAGTCGCTAGATGAAAATCTTAACCCAAAGTTTATTCGGAGACCCCACGACTGAAGGTTATCTTTACCTTTAACTGTTATCGCTAAGTCTCTAAATGTTTATTTCTCTTTACGAGACCTCATGACTAACCTTAGTCATGCCATCACTGATTAAAAATGCTATCTAATATTTCTTTCAGAGACTACGTGACAACCTTTACCTTTTGATTTTAATTCAGAGACTATGCGACTAAAGGTTATCTCATTGTCGCAAGCACTTTTTAATTTTATGAAAATTTGATGGAGACTTAGCGACTACCATTGATCCTTTGGCATTTTACATCTAACAGCTCCACTAAGTTGCTAAATATATTTTAAAAGCCTTAAATCATTTGGAGACTACGCGATAATATATAACTTTATACCTTTTAGTTTCTTAATCGCCAAATGACTTTTTCCTTTTGGGAGACCACGAGACTAGCCTGTATTCTACTCATTGTGGACACATGTCTCTTTTCATGGTTTATCTCTAAATCACTGATTAAACACTGACTTAGCATCTTAATTTAGCGACAACCCGACTGCCATATACTCTAAACTCCTTGCAGTTTGTCGCAAAGTCTCGGCATCTTTTAGTTAACTGTTATTTTACTTGGAGACTACGTGACATAAGATTTTAACATATCACTTAATTGTGTTTTAATCTGGAGACCCCGTGATTGAAGTAATCTCTAAGTCTGATAAAAAATACTAACTGTTGGATTCTTTGCACGACACCGCAACTTAACTGTTTGTTCAGATTTTGGCTGCTGACGTGTTTCTGCATTGGGAGACTTCACGACTGAAAGGTTTCACCAAGTCTCATAACAAATAAGGAATATTTTGTTTCTTTAAGAGACATCTCGACAATAGTTAATTGCCAAGTCTCATAACAAAATGGAATATGCTTCTAGGATCAAGCGACTAGGCGACCATCAAAAAAGGCACATGACTTAAGTTTTTCAAAAAGGTAATGCAAAATTAGAAACTCGATTATCATTTTAGGGCTTTTTTGCATTGTGAATTAGAAGATAGCTTAGGATTTTGTGTTTTTTGCACTATTCATGTAGATTTTGACCTAAAGACCCAAAATTTTCACAGGGATACTTCACAAATGGGACATACTTTCTGACTTGGGATAGAAATTGGCATGAAGGCAACAACATTTTAGGGCAAACCAACAAAACCAAGAATACAACTAACAGTTCCAATATTTCAATTTGTCTTTGTTGCCATTGGTATTCATATTATAAGGTCCCTTAGATTCTTTATAGAGCTTAATCTCTCCTTTTCTAACCAAGGTGTCTTAAATTTTGATTCCCATCTCAATCACTTTATCAAATGTTTGAATGCATTGCAATTGAAGGTAGTGATTCATTTATGTTACAAGATTATTTACAAAAATGTCCATCTTTTTCATTTCTAGAGTCAAGCAAGGATATCGTGCAAACATTCTTTTCCACTTTTGCAAGAATGATATTAAAGGTTCTGCAATACGCTGCTTTGTATTGCATAGATCAATCATCATGAAATGATGTTGAATATTGTATGAATAATGCTACTTGAATCGATCTACTAGCTCTTCAAAAAATTTAATTCTATGGGGTAATTTGGAGAACCACTCTACCGCTTGTACACTTAAACTGTGAGGAAATAGTCTCATAAGGTATGTTTGTTCATGAATAAAGTCCATACTAAGAGTATGAAACTCTTGTATATGATATTGAGGATCTGTAACTCTTGTATATTTGTCATACTTTAGTATATCCACATTGGGTGGAAATGGTGGCATATGTAGACTGCGATCAAAAGGCATAGGACAAAGTGTATTAATTGAATATTTCTTTGGAATTGCGTCATTTTCCTTCTTCATATCAAGGAGTTGATCTTGCAATGCTTCCACCTCTTTTACAATGGTAGCCATAGGATTTTTATTTTCATGTGTTTTAAGTTGTTCCACATCAAAATCTTGAGGCAATTTGGTTCTTGTAGAGGCTAGATGCATGAAATACATCTCTTTGTCAGCCATTAGTATTTTTTCCGTGATCTTTTGAAACCTTGTATCCTGTTGGATTTTTTGAAGGTATTCCTTGGTTATTTCTTCTTCATTGTCATTATGAGTGTGAGTGGAACACTCATTCTCAATTCCCACCATGTTTTTGTTGTTGATATTAGATTTTGGATCAATAGTTCGAGGAGCAGTGAAAGGGTCTTAATCTTGATCTTGTTGTGATTTTGGTACAAGTCATGTCTGTGGAATATGTTCAGTTTTTATCTGATCAAAATGACCACTTCTTTTCCACACCATATGAGATTGGATGATTCCTGATTTGCAAAGATGAGCAACCTATCACCTAAAGTTTCAATGTTTGATATACTTTTTTATCTCTATAGAATATTTTTTTGTCATTAGTTTAGACAAAGTCATATGAGTTAGATGATTCAATCGGTGAAAGGAAAAAAAGAAAATATATGAGCAGTCAGTAATGTACATTGAGAAAGGCAGTGATGTCGATAAAGTGCATAACATAGTTTACCGAACACCGAGAGCATAGACAGTACACCAAGTTAACAATTACTGAGTATTGAAGAGCAAGTTAACCGAGTGAAGATAAGTTACTCTACTAGGTTACTTAATGGATTGTAAAGTGATAAGGATGCATTTAATACATTATTACTGTATTAATTGTGATTCTACAATGAATGAAGATGATTTTTTTACATGATCAATGATCGAAATAATTCAAAGAGGAGATCTGAGGAGCAGATTAAGTGGTTAAACAAAGATTTATATTTCCAAGAATAACACCAAGTACCAAGGTAAAAGTGACATGGTCACCAAGCATAAAAGAAGATCTAATGGTCAAAATAATTCATCAGTGACCTAAAGCATAAGATTAAGAGGCAATAAATATTATACTTAAAGGGTTATTTAAAGAGAAGAAGAGTGAGATAGAGACAAAAGAGGAGAAAGTGATTGAGTACAAAGAAGGTTGTTAATGAACAACAAAAATCAGAGCAGAGCACACCAAGCTAATATCTTGCTACGAAAGAGAAAATCTAATCGGTGTTATAGATTGTAATTAAGGTAACACAAGTATTTTAGAGCACATAAAGTCTGATCAATGTTTGTAATTGATACATTATAGAAGACATTTGTAAGTTGTTAATATTATTGTATTGA
The DNA here is from genome assembly GCA_018584345.1 of Thuja plicata. Taxonomy (NCBI): domain Eukaryota; kingdom Viridiplantae; phylum Streptophyta; class Pinopsida; order Cupressales; family Cupressaceae; genus Thuja; species Thuja plicata. Next base: position 1,652,696 of record MU223294.1, on the reverse strand, counting down.
GAGCTACAAATCCCAATACTGGGTAGATCTTAACCGATCTTATTTATGTAAAACCTTTAATAGGGTACATCTCTAAGTGTAGATATTGTAAAATAATCTAACCAAGTAGACCTAACAAGTCTTTCTATACTCTTAATTGGGTAAGCCATCAAAATGGCTAAACTATGTAAGCTCTAATCAAGCACCCTTTATACTGCAGTTAGTGAAGGTTGTGGGTACCATCCCCACCACAGTTTTGTCCCCTAACCAAGGATTTTTGTGGAAAAAAAATCATGGAGTTATGAGTTCATTTACTTGAATGTTTTCATGTTATGTTTTATGTTTTATTTCAAGTTATTGAAATCAGTAAACAACATCAGCAATTTACATCTTAAGTTAGAAAAGTTTTTGTGGTACTAATTCACCCCTCCCCTCTCAATCCCAACTTCACATAGTCATTCCAATAATTGGTATCAAATATTATACTCTTGATTTATAGGGTTTGACCACCTGAAAGTTAAAGATCCTAGTCATGGAAAGTTTTAGGCAATTAGAAACATTTGATGGTCTCAAATCTGAGTTAGAAACTGCAAGAGAATTAATCATTGATCCGAAGAAGAAACTTGAGAGATATCTAGGGATTAGATTGATAATTTATGATGAACTAAAGGTTACACAAGAACAAGTTGATACACTTGAAACAACATCTTAAGGCAGCGTTATTGATGAATCCAAGACAACTATAAAAGAACTACTGGAAAAGAATGATACACTTATTGAGCAGTTGGACCGAATTGATTGAAGGAAATAAGATTGTTAAATATGAAAAGAAAATGGTAGAAGATGACAAAAGAAAATTTGAAATGATAGCTATTGGAAAAAGATAATGAGATCATGAGAATGACACAAGTTCACTATGACATGGTCAATCAACTTCTAAGTGCAAATCAAGATAGCACCAGAAAATAATTTGAGAATCAAGCATTGAAAGCTGAAATTGAAATAATGGATCAAAGACTAAAAGATGAGAAAGATCCAAATGAAAAACTTAAATGAAATGAAGAAGCACCGAAACCTTTGGATCAACAATTCAAGAATTAGAAGCAAACAAATGAAAAAATAGGTATTGGATTCAAAGAGGAAAGCACCACCGAGAAAGGAGAATCATCCAAAGCATAAAAAGATGAAAGTACAATGTCCCCACTAAAACAAAAGAATCCAAGTTGCAATTATTGTGGGAAGCATGGACATACTGCTAATGTCTGTAGGAGCAGGAGAGGTAAATCACCGAGTACACCTAAGTTTGCTAGTTATTATTTTAGATGCAATAGACATGGACACAAAGAATTTGAATGCAAAACTAATCTTGCTAACAATACAAGGAAACCTAAGTTTGATGGTTACTGCAAGAACTATAATACGTTTGGACACAAAGCTGAAGAGTGTGGAGCAAAGAAAAAAAATGAAAATTGGAAGCCTAACTGAGGGAATGCTAAAACCAATTGAGAAGGCATTTCTATACCATGGGACTATAATACAAGAATTTCATGTTTATCTTGTGGAAGGTATGGATACATTGCTGCAAATTTCATGTTGATGCATGAAAGGAACAAGAAAAGAGCATGGAGAAATCCTAGCATGGCATGTTTTCATTTTCATAAAGTAGGACACCTTGCGAGGAATTATAGATACTAAGGTGATGCACCCACTGAAGATGAATCTAAAGTAAAATCCTCACTACAACATTTGAGACCATGTTTTGATGACTATGTGTCACTTTTTCGACACTGTCCCGTTGGCCAAGCAATAGAGACCAGTGTTGCAATTTTGGTGTCAGAAACAACAAAGGTTGTACCATCTTTTGTTATTGTGATGGTAATAACCATCACAATTTGAGCTGGCTATGATGGTTATCATCCTATCATTACTGTAGACACCTAAAATTGACCAGGTGTATCCAAAGCATTCAAAATTATAAATCTCATCCAAATGCCTCCAATCTCATCTCAATGGATTAAAATGGATCAAATCAAATGGACATTTATCAAGAAAAATGGACACAAATCAAATTAAATCAAAGGATTAAATAATCATGAAATCAAATAATTAAATTCAAGCCCACAAGGGATTAATCAAAATTATGCAATTGATTTTAATCAATCAATTGTATAGTCTAAATAAAAAAGATCAAATCCAACCCATTCACCCTTACATGGCTAAATTAATTAAATGATTCAGTTATTTAATTCCTAATTTCTTTGAGACAACCAACCAACTTTCCCTCCATTTGAAAACACCTCAAATATTTTGACTTAACCAAAGCTTGATCATGATCAACTCACTCTACCCCCTACCCTTGGGAAATTTCTATAAATACAAGCCATTTCCTTTGTGTTTGGGATCCAAGAATTTCAAGAGAAAAGCATTCTTATTATAGGCATTTGAAGAGAATTTGAGAGCTTTTGAGAGTATTTTAGCATTTGCATAGTATTTAGATTATCATCTTTATAAGAATTTGTTGATCTAATAGCATATCTTGGAGCATTTTGAGCTAGATTAGAGCATTGTTTATCATTTATTTCTCATTCTAGGATTGTCCTTTGGAGAGATTAAGACTAAGAGCTCTCTTAACAAAACTTAGATAGCGAACCATGAGATGTTATGGGTTTTAAACTTCAATTCTTAGATTAAATAGAATTTTCTTTCCATAGAGTTGTTTCTTATAATCCTAATTTAATGAAGCTGTTAATCTTACAGACACACAAATGGCACCCACCATGGGGCTTTAAGCCTCATTTCTAACGTTTTAATCTTAATATTTTGTGTGTTTTGCTTTGTTCTTTGTGTTATTTTGTAGAAAAATAGGAGAAGAGCCACCTATGCAATATTCAGAGCCACTTGTGAACAATAAAGTGTCGCCTACGGAGTTTCTTTCGTCTCCGTCTTTCATTCTTCAGCTGCGTGCTAGATAAGTTGTGTCACCTGCTAGATAAAGTGTGCCACCTGCTAACTTTCAAGAGCCACTTGCCAGCAAACCTCAACTGTGTTTTATACTTTTTGTGCCACTTGTTATTTTTATTTAGCCAACTATGGATTGTTTTAAGCTTCTTAGTAGGTTTTAAAAGCCGCTTAGGAAGTTTCTATTTACGCGTAGCAACATTTAAATGACACCTTTTAGCTGTTAAATGTCGCGTAAATCTTTCTACTTTAAATCAGGTTTTTAATGGTTTGCTCACTATTTTGACTCTCTATTTTTTTCTGTCCTACAGATGAAAAATCACCCGAAAGTGCAGAAACCAGAGAAACAAGTCACAAGGCTTAGCAAAGAGGTGAGAATTAAGGTTAAAAATGACAAACAAATACATGCAGCTAATCTCTTAGAGAGTTTATTTGAGGAGGAACACTTATATGATCACTACATTAAAGTGTTTTTTGTTCACAAAGAAAAATTTCCCACTCTTTAATTGATTTTCATTCCTAGTTCTTCAATCTTTGATTTGATAAAATTCCATTAAAAGAGATTTTAGGAGGGAATTTGTCATTTTTGGTTTCCAATTTTTCTTCACTTTGTCTCCATTTTTGTTGACTCACTTGTTGGATGAGCTGGAGTGGGAACGATTGCCACTAGGTGAGTGGAGAAAAGCCAAATCACTCAAAAATGCGCCTAGCCTTGCTAGCTTCAAAAATGAGGTATTTATCTAATCAAGCTTGCATTGCTTAACTTGTGGCAAATTCTTTGAATCTAGCATAATTAGGGACACCCTACTATTTTCCATTTAAACAAGACATTATGTATATGCTCTCAACTTTTTGAAGTTGATCAAAAAGCCAAAAGTGTCAAGTTTGGGTGTTAGAAAGAAAGGGAGGGTTAATTGAACCACACACTTATTTTTTAAGAGCCTCCTTGTCAAGAGGTTAAAAATGAACAATTTTTGCTTTAGGTGTTTGGAACAAAGGAAAAAAATAGGGATATGCTCTTCACTCTTTGAGTGAATCAGATTCCCAAACTTTTTGGACTGAGTTCAATTCTTGCTTTCCATATTCATGCTAGCTAAATAGAGCCTTAAAGGGCCTGCCTCCCAAGAATTGCCTTACGAGGACGGTGAGAGGGAATGACCCAAAGTGGGAGATATCCTCTTTTACCATGATTTTGTCCAACTCACTATAAATAAATGCACTTTACCTTAATCGGAAAGTGACTAAACCTTGTGCAATCCATCCTCACTTCCTCTAGTAGTCCTTCGAGATTGCGCAAAATCATACTTTCGTATGTGTGGGAAGCCCACAAGGGGGTAAAGGATCTTGGTGAGATTTAGAATGGAAATGATTGAAAACCTTGATAAAATAGCAGACCTACCTTTATAGAGCCATTATTACAAGCCAAATTTGTTGACTCTAAGGTAGACTGTTTGGAAGAAATTCTTATGAAAACCTATAAAAAACATCTGACAACATACACTTTTAGTGTGGTTTTAGGGATACAGTACAACTTTGATGTGTGTGTTGAGCTTGTACTTTGTTTTCATGCAAGATTCTTTTTTGACAAATCTGATCAAAGCCCTTAAATTTTTAAATCCAAAAAATAAAATAAAAATTTGATAAAATCAACTCTGCTCAGCAAAGCGCCACGTACCAACATTTCAGAGCCGCTTACAAACAAAATTGGGCCGCTTAATAATCTTAAAACACTGCTTGGAAACATTCAACAGCCATGTAAGCCACTGGAAAGTGTCATATATCAACATTTTAAAACCGCCTATCAACAGGAAAATGTCGTCTACTAATTGCAGAGTGCCGCATATAGGCATTCCAGTGACCACGTAATAACAATTAAAGGCCACCTACACACAGGCAAGTTCCACCATGAAACAAAAAAGGGCAAATAGTGGGTATATACCGAGGGTTTGAAAATAAGAAAATTCCATTTTTGGATACCCTTTTGAAGGTTCTACCTCTGTGTATACTCAACTGAATCAGAATGTGCCATTATTGGGCATTTTGCAAATTTATCCATGGTTTGATCATTTAAGTGAGTTAAAAACTTAAGATCTTTACTTGATATATGTTAATTCTAGTTTTTACTCGATCCCATTACATTAAGACTACCCTACAACCAGATGGATCTTATCTAAGGCAAGAGTGTCCTTTTCCAGGTGATCCTTTTTCTTCAATGCCCTTCCAAGAACCCATCAAGGAAACAAAACCAAGGATGTCTTTCCCATTTGGCCATATAGATCCTGATCAAATCAATCATGTCAACAAGGATATGAACAATCAAGGAAATGTTGATCCTAACAATAAAGGATCCAACAACAATTCCAATGGAGGAGCAAACATGGACCCTAACAATCAAGAAATGAACAATACCAACAATGGGGGAAACATTGACCCTAATGATGAGGAGTTAACTGATGAAAAGTTTAATTAAGCTATGCAAATCCCTTTCTTCATGAAACTTATGGAAAAAGTGTTGGAAAAAGACAAGGAGAAATACTTCTTAGACCTAGCACAAACGGGTCTCAAACTTCCACACGATTATGATGTCACCAAACTCAAACAAGAAGAAGCTAAGGCTAATCCCATTCACATCATGAACAATCAATTCCAAATTTTCCAAATGCAATTTCACATGATAAAACAAAGTGGGGCTCCTAAACCCTTTTCTATCGAAGCTTTGTGTCCATTTCCATTTGATAAGTCTTTAATCGTGATCCCATTTCCAACAAATGCTATTTATCCTAAATATGAGAAATATGAAGGAACATCTAATCCTCAAGATCACTTAAGGGAATTTTGTGCCCTAAGTCTAGAGTTCATGCATGACACAACTTACCTTATGAGGTTATTCCCTAGAAGTTTGGGAGGTATGGCAATGGAGTGGTTTTCAAAGTTACCCTCCGACATTCGAACCTTTGAGGAATTGGCCTCTGAGTTTGTAACTCACTATTCCTATAACATAAAACATGAGCTTAGAATGCTTAATCTATGAAACACCAAACAAAGAGAAGGAGAGGGATTCCTACTTTTCCTACAATGATGGAGAGCGGTATTTGCTAGATATCCTCAAAGTGTACCCAAAAAAGAAAAGATGGATATTTTTGTCAATAGCTTGAATCATGAAATGAACTATCGATTAAGGCTACAATGTCCTAGGTCATTCCAAGACCTAATTGAGAATGGGGTGAAAATGGAAGAGGTATTGATAAAAAGTGGAGAAATCAAACTCTACAAAGATAACAAGAATAACAACAACAACAATACTTCCAACACTAATCAAAATCAAAATTCTAACAACAACAACCAATTTTGGATGAAGAATAACAATAATAAAGGAGTGGTTAATGATGGAGTGGTAGAGGCTAAAACTTTAAAATCTACCCCTTTCAATCTCACTCAAAACTCAGTTCAAGCCAATAATGTGAACCAAGCACCCAAAGTGCCCTTTAACAACAACAAAACTAATAACAACTTTGGGAATAATCAAGGGGCTCACAAGCCTAAACCTTTCTTTGCACCTACACCAAAAAGGACATTCACTAATTTGGGTGAACCATTAGAGAATGCATTAAGGAAACTTATTTAAAATAAACTCATTGACTTACCAGTGCCATATGAACCTCAAATCAAGCCAAATTGGTGGAGTGAGAATAGCCATTGTGAGTATCATCAAAATAGAGGACTTAAGACCAATGATTGCATGTGTCTTAGGCATGTGGTACAAGATCTCATAGACAATGGTGTGATAAAAGTGGATGACCCTCAAACTAATGAAGATCACAAAGCCTTTAAAACTCCTTTCTATAAGCATGAAAAAGGAGAATATTCCAATTCAAACAATGGAGGAAACAATGTGAATAATGCAAGAGGCAATCATAATGTTAACTTTGCTCATACTTATGACAATACTATCAATGTTGTTTTGATCAAAGATCAACCTATTCAAGGGTCCGCTAATTCCATCACAAGGGGCCAAGCCTCAAAGGTTACCCTATAAGGGGTTACTCCTATTATTATTGGCCCTAAAACACCAACTATTTTGGCTAAACAAACACCACCCACAACAAAGCCTTATAGTTTGGTGGATTAATTACAAAATACTCCAGCACAAATATCAATTTTGGAGTTGTTAAAATTATCTCCTAATCACAAGGAGATCCTGGAAAAAGCCTTGTGTGAGACCACTATTCCTATAAACTTGGAGGAAGACAAATTTTAGAACATGGTAGGGCATCTCATAGCCCCTCATTTTCTTTCCTTTTTAGAGCAAGATGACATGTCTATCACATCCTCAAAACTTACCCTTGCATATAGAGGTATTAATCCAAATAAATAGGGTCAAGAGAGTTCTCATAGATGGTGGAGCTATTCTTAACATTTGCACTTTAAACCTTGTCAATTCATTAGGGTTATCTGAGTCTTCCATTGATCCAAAGAAGAAAATCACTATTAAGGCTTATGATGAGGAGGAAAGATCTTCAAAGGGTACGAACATTTTACCAATTCAAGTGGGACCTATCAAAAAGGATACCATATGTCAAGTCCTTGATATGAAATTAACCTACTACATCTTACTAGGGAGGCCATGGATACATGAAATGCAAGCGGTACCTTCTACATATCACCAATGCATAAAATTTCCATACATGGGGGAAGAGATCACGATTGGAGGAGATTCAAATCCTTTCCAATA
>MU223294.1:1632188-1644466 GCA_018584345.1 Thuja plicata | reverse complement strand
TTATAAAGAGGATGATAATTCAGCTAGTTCCAATGAAAGGGTGCAACATATCAATATCCAAACTGATCAATATGGAAAAGGATTTGATATCATGAAGAAAATGGGGTATAAGGGAAGAGGACCCTTACAAGTTCAACATAGAGGGTTGTTAGAACCTATTGAACTAGTTTGAAGAGCAAAAGAAGAGAAAGCCAGCATAGGTTTTCAACATAAAGGAGAAAGTTCAAGTCCCATGCATGATTTTCGTGCACATATCCATATGGTAGGTTCTAAAAGTGAAGATTATTCTAGAGATTATGAGTGGGATTCCTTGTCTGAAGAATCTTGTCATGACATAGAGGTTGATACCATTCACACTTATGCAACTCCTCCTAAAGTTGAAAATCAAGAACATGTAACTCAAAGTTTGAATTCAACTCAAACATCAAGTGAACCTCGACAAGTCAATGTAGAACAAGCACCTCTTTTCACTCAATGGGTAGGTGAACCTTGGGTACCTTTGTGGGTGGGAGATTATAACCTAGTGTTTTATCCACATGCTTTCTTTCCCATAGATATCTTAGAGGACTCTAATGAAGAGGATTTTGATCCTTCTTCCATGGACCATCTTGAAGAAGCACATGTCATAGACCATGATGATACAATGTATGAACCATCAAACAAAGTCATGTTCTTAACTCCTTCAAAGGAAAGTTCATCCAATTAATCCTTGTCCTTAATGCACCCTGAACTTATCGATTGGGATCTTTCCAAGCCAAATGACTTACTCTACTTTCCAAATGACAATGCAATGGCCTTATACCTCAATGCGGTTGAACCCAATTCTTCCACCAATGAATTTACTCTAGACATGATGATAGGGGTAGGTGTTCAACCTCTTAATCCAAAAAATGAAGATAAAATATACAAAAAAATGAGAAGGTCTAGTGGTGAAAACCACCATATTGCAGTGCTAGACCCAAAAAAAGTAAAAATAAAGGATGTTTCCGAAGGTGAAAACCCAACTATGGCACCTAAGGGAGAGAGGTTGGACACCTTACTAGCTCATGAAGATGAAATATCACCTATACTTATTGAACCCATAGAAAAGGTTAACATTGGAATAGAAGAGGATCCTAAATTCATTCACTTGGTAGCATCTTTGAGTCCCTTGGAGAGAGAAGAATTCATTGCATTCTTTCAAGAAAAACAAATCAACTTTGCATGGTCATATGTTGATATGCCTGGATTAGATGCAAGTTTAATCATGCATCATTTAAATGTGAAACTAGGGGTTAAGCCCGTCAACCAGAAGTTGAGAAAAATGCATCCACCTGTAGCCCTTTTAGTCAAAGCTGAATTGGAGAAATTACTCAAAGAAAGATTTATAAGAGTAATTACATATGTTGAATGGATCTCCAACATTGTAACGGTTACCAAACATGATAAAACCATAAGAGTTTGCATAGATTTTAGAGATTTAAACCTTTCATGTCCAAAAGATGACTTTCCATTACCTAGCATTGATGCTATTATGGATCTCACTGCAGGTCATTCTATGTTTTCACTTATGGATGGATTTAGTGGCTATAATCAAATTTGCATTACACCTGAGGATCAAGAGAAGATAGCCTTTACATGCCCATGGGGTAATTTTTGTTGGAATGTAATGCCCTTCGGTATCAAAAATGTCGGAGCCACTTATCAAAGAGCAATGACTACCATTTTCCATGACATGATGCATACCTTTATGGAAGATTATGTGGATGAAATTTTAGCTAATCACATAAAAGAAAAGATTTTATCCATACTTGAAAAGATTTTTACAAGGCTAGAACAATTCAAAGCAAGACTTAACCCAAAGAAATGTTCTTTTGGGGTACAATCTGGAAAACTCCTAAGATACATTGTATCAGCAAAAGGCATTGAAGTAGATCCTAAAAAAGTACAAGAAATAATGGACATGGACATTCCAAAGAATATCAGTCAATGAGGTCACTTCAAGGAAGGCTTAAATCTATAAGAAGGTTCATTTCTGAATTGGTGGAAAAATGCCATTCTTTAACCAGATTACTACATAAAGACACCATCTTCACATTGGATGAGGAGTGTGATAAAGCCTTTACATTGTTGAAAGCATAATTAATGAATCCACCTATCTTGATGTCACCTATTCAAGAAAAACCTTTGTTACTCTATATTTTAGCAATGGAAAAATCTTTAGGAGTATTACTGGCACAAGAGGATGATGAAGGAAAGGAATTAGCTATCTACTACTTGAGTAGAACATTGATCAAATATGAGTTAAACTATAGCTTCATGGAAAGGGCTTGCCTAGCAGTGGTATTTGCCTCTCAAAATTTAAGACATTATATGTTGTTGCATAAGGTGAAGCTCATAGCCAAGATTGATCCCTTAAAATACTTAGTAAAATAACTTTAACTAGAAGGATTGCGAAGTGGGTCATGGTACTTAGCAAATTTGACATTGAATATGTCGATAGGAAAGCAAGAAAAGGACAAGTTATAGCCAATCAATTGGCTGAATATCCTCAAGAATCTACACATCCTATACAAGTGGAGTTTCCAGATTCTAAAATTGTAAATGTAGAAGCTAAGACATGGACTTTATACTTTGATGGATCTTACATGTAAAATGGTAGTGGAGCAGGCATTCTTTTGATTACACCACAAGGTTACACAATCCCAAAATCTTACAAGTTATTGTTCCCTTACACCAATAACATAACAGAGTATGAATCTTTGGTCATAGGAATCAAGATGGCCTTGGAATGGAATGTCATAGAATTACAAGTCTATGGAGACTCTCAATTAGTCATTAATCAAGTTAATGATGAATATAATACAAAGGATGAAAAACCGGTGCCTTACAAGAAATTGGCGGATGATTGGAAAAAGTACTTTGCTTTGATTACTTTTGAAAAAATTCCAAGAGACAAGAATAGAGTAGTGGATGCAATGGCTACTTTAGCATCTTTACTTCAAATACCCAATTAAAATGAAAAGTATGAGTTCTTGGTGGAAGAATTGGTTAAACAAACATTTGACCTACCTAATACCCAAATTATTGCCCCTTTAAATGGACATGACTCACCATGGTATGGACCCATCTATGCCTACCTAAAAGACCAAACCTTACCTATAGTCCAAACCCATGCTCAAAAGCAAAATTTCATAAGACAAGTGGGCCGTTATACCATCCTTTCTGACACATTGTATCATAAAGGTCTTGACGGAACACTCCTTAGATGTCTAGAGGAAGATGAATCAAAATTAGCTTTAAAAGATGTCCATGAGGGGACTTGTGGGTCACATTTGAGTGGTTTAAACCTAGCTAAGAAAATCCTATGTATGGGATACTTTTGGAAAACCTTAGAAAGAGGCGCTTGTCAATATGTCAAAGTTTGTGCAAAATGTCAATACCATGGAGACATGATCCATGCACCAACACAAGAGTTACACCCTTTTGTCAAACCATGGCCATTCTATAAATGGGGTTTTGACTTAATTGGTATGATTTATCCACATTCTTCAAATGGACACAAGTATATAATCATGACAATAGAGTACTTCACTAAATGGGTTGAGGATGTCCCTTTATCAATTGCAACAAGGAAGCAAATTTCCATGTTTATCCTAAATCATATCATTTACAGATATGGCATTCCTCATGCCATCATCACGGATAATGGAAAATAGTTTAAGAACAAAGATGTTGATGAAATTTGTGACACATTCCATATTACACATCACTCTTCATCCATTTACTATCCCCAAGGTAATGGACAAGCAGAAGCTACCAACAAGAACATCCTTAAAATCCTTAAGAGATCCGTTGGAAAGTCAGAAAAAGATTGGCATCTTCAAATCAATCCAACATTGTGGGCCTATAGGACTAGTATTCGAACCCCAATAGGAGCTACACCTTTTTCATTGGTTTATGGGGCCGAAATTGTTCTACCTTTAGAAGTTGAAATACCATCCCTAAGAGTCTCATTACATGTATTAATCATGAATGAATATTATAGAGTTTCCCACCTTCAACAATTGGAAATGTTGGAGGAACATCAAACTCAAGCCTGTGACCATTTGAAAGTGTATCATAATCAAATTTCAAAGAACTATAACAAGAATATTAAACCAAGAACCTTTCAAGTAGGAGATCTAGTGTTGAGAGAAAATCCAAAAAATCAGGCTAATAGAGAAAAGAAAGGAAAGTGGGAAGCAAATTTGCTTGGTCCTTTTGTCATTCTTTCTTCATTTGGAATGGGGACCTACAAATTGGCCGATAGCGATGGTGATGAATTGCAAGAACCTATCAATAGCTTTCATCTTAAAAGGTTCCACACATGATTCAGAGAAAAGAGTATCAGAGAAAAGAGTATAAGTTGAGAGTATCAGATGAGTCAGCATCACCTTTGTACATGGAAAAATTCAAAAATACCAAAAAAATGAGAAAAGATCAAAATACAAAAAAATTAGAAAGTTCAAAAGCCAAAAACATTTGAAAAAGAGAAAAAAGTGCCTTGGTGAAAACCTAGCAATAGGCACCTTGGTAGAAAAAAAAAGAAAAAAAGAGAAAAAAGAGCAATAATCCCAAGAGGTGAAAACCTAGAAATAGGAACCTTTTGTCCCTTAGGTCTTTCCTATTTGCATTTGTAAATATTGCATTTCATCATCTCATTTTTCCATATCCTCATTGCATTCATCATTTTTTCATCATCCTAATAAAGTCTCAAAGCTACATTTTTGTTGCATTCTAGGTTCAGTCGCCCTAAGGTTCACATTGGTCACATTTATCACTTGGGGGCATGCATCATAGATTTTTGGTACCCAACGGATTCAATAGTGCAACATTTTGGTCACACATCAGAAGTAGATTTTTAGATTCAGAAGAGATATTTTTGGAACCTTTGATAGATATCATTGTTCAACCCTAAACAGTTCGATCACATAACATGATCCTTGAGTTTCATTAACTTATTTTATCAGGATTAAAAATTGACAACACCCAAATGACCCTAAATGATCAGACTGTCTGGAATTCTTATTTGAAAATCTTGATACATTTCACAAACACTTGGAAATTTTTGATGAGTTTTTCATTGAGCCTTTTTCGAGTCATGTTCTATTTAGCTAATCAATGATGTTTCGACTAGATTGGCAATGATAGAGACATGATGTTTTCTTAAGCTTCTGAGTGACTGTTTTGAGGAAGATCCTTTAACTTGTGTGAATTAGTCTAAAGACATGGTCATCAAAGAACCATAGAGGAAATTCATATAGGAAGGAGGGTTAACCTTTGTTTGTTCACACAAAAGGATACCTTGGCTATTTAGATTTTTCCATATCTTAATACCAACATCCACTTGCAACATTGAATCTGATCAAACCGGTATTCATACTCCCATAGTTGGTCATTCAACTAGTGAGGGTTGTACTTGGTTTCATAGAAGAGGTTACCGCATGAAATAAATTCATATTCATATTCTTATGGTCGTAGTGGCACCAGTAAGGATTGTATTGACTCCTAGTTCCACAATGCTCTATGATGAAAATATATCTCAATTTGCATTTCTTTCACAAACCTCAAGGATAATTAGTTGCATTGCATCTTCATGTTAGATTAATTGCATCTTCATGTTAGATTAACTACATCTTCATGTTAGATTAATTGCATCTTCATGTTAGATTTAATTGCATTCTCCAAGTGAGTTTTAAAATGGCTTGCCTTTCTAGCAATTGTCTAAGAACAAGGGGGGATTTAAAGTTGACAACACTTCATCAAATTTAATGGTTTCAAGTCATCAATATGAGATTTTCCTTTGCATTCATAATCATTAATCAGTATTCATTATATATTAATATCAAGAGGAAAATCAAAGAAAAGAAACATTATTCATTATTCATTTATCCATATCATTTAGAATTGCATATCATAAATTACATTGCATACATCCAAAAATCAAAAAGATAGTTGCATTCATTTATCATTGCACTAAGTATTGCATCCATATCATTGCATTGCATAATCCATACATCATTAAATCAGAAAAGCATATAGAAATAAGTTGCATTAACATCATTTGCATCCATTTATCTATGTCCTACTCTAAAACATTGCATCCATAGCATAATAGAAATAAATGCATCATAGAAACATGTAGATATGCATAAAAGGAAATCTCATAACATCATCAAAAGGTAGAATCAAAGAGTATCATAGATAAATGTCCATCATTAATGTCTATAACATAAATTAGTACATCAAAGGTACATCAAAAAAATGGTCCATACATCAAATTCTTGATCAAAAAAATACATATGATACATCATCAATGCAATATCAAGATATCATGGATCCCAATCTGTCTCATGACCCAATAGGGGCACCTGATCCATCTCCAGCTATACCTGTACCTGAACCCCCTACACCGTTAGGATCCCTGTCACTTGGTCTATCCTGTGTACTAGGTGGAGCCTAACTAGTGCTCACACTGGTAGGTAACTGAGCTAAAGTAGGCAGAAACTGCTGCAACATAGTAGAAACCTAATCCAATCAAACAGTAACAGCAATCATCCCTAACTATAAACTCCAAACATCTTGCACTAAGCCATCCATAATGGGAGGAAATGGAGGTGCCTATGATTCTGGAGGAGCCTATGGTGCATTTGGTGCTAATGGTACCTGTGGTATCGCCAGTGTCATGCTACTCTATGGATCCACCTTCAGAATCTATCCATGGACTAGAACCTGTCTAACCACCTGGACACATCTGTGTCTCTGTCTAGCCCAATCTACACCAACTCTCAAAGGAGCATGTCCCTAAGGTACCTGTGCCTATGCTAATCTTTGTCTAGGCTACCTAAATCTTCCACCTCAGCCTCTAACATGTCCACCTCTCATCCAAGGTCCTATAGCTCTTTGTACTCAAGGAGCCCTAGGTGTCCTCTAAACCCTCTCTCTCCGAGGTCACCTACCATCATCACCATCATTAACATCATCTTCTTCATCATCTGAAAGCTCATCCACATTAGGAATAGGCTCTGCTGGATCTGTAAATCAAACAAAGTGATGTCGCATAAACCACTCTTGATACTTAGCCAACATGCCTACATCTGCAACATGTGTCATCATATCCAACATAGCATAACCCAACTGATCAATCTATAAACAAGCCAACTTATAGTCCACCTGTTCTCCCCACATTGATCTCTTAGCCTATTCTCTAGCATAAAGTCCCATACCCTGAGGCATGTCCTAAACCCAGTCGTACTGACGGAGCATGCTCCCAAAGAAAAATCTCTAAATAACTAGTGGTGATCGACCGATCATCCACCAAGGAGAAAACATATATGATAGCTCATCATCATCCTCTTGCCAACTCTCACAATGTAGATATGGTCTCCATATGACCTGATCTATGTCATCAATAGTACGTCTCCAAAATTCAACCTTGCCTAGACGATGCTAGACAACCATGTCATCATACAGAAATGCATACGGATATCCACGGACCCGCACTCATGATGAAATTGGCCTCATGATAGGGATATGCTCCTAGGTCCACAATTGTAATAACACTACACCTGCAGAAAGAGCTACACTGCACCTATAAACAACCTCATGCAAATCATGATATAACTGAGCTAATATACAAGAACCCCAATCAAATCTCTGAGGATGTGCAATCAAGTCCTCTAATATTTGGCCCCATCCGACCACAAAGCCATGACCTCTCCTATATAGAAGAATTAATCCTCCAATCACAGCTCCTAACAATGTTGGCAAAGTGGGAAAAGAGGCAAACTATGCCCAAGTAATACAATCATCATCAATGGTGTTGTATCCAAACACCCGTCTGCATACACTGCTATCATACACTGAATCATAATACACCTGCTCTCCATGAGTCAGGATCCTCAATAATCTATACACATCCTTGAGCGTGATAGTCATCTCGCTGAGGGGTAGATAAAATTTAATATGGTCAGAGTGCCATCGCTCTGCCATAGCTATCAAAAGACCTCGGTTTAGCTAAAATTGAGAGAGATCTAGAAGGAAACTAAGACCACATGTCTCGATAGTCCACCGCTCAGGCACTGTAAGCTCATCAACTAAATCAAAATTCCAAAATGGTACACCCCATATCCGCAACTTACAGTAATGTTCCTACATTTTGAAACAAAGTGAATCATATTAGTCTTTCTATTGGTGAACCATTCTATGTCAATCAAACACATTATTCTACCCTTTCTCTAACTTTAGCGCATCAACTTATTGCTCCTAACCTCTAGATCTTGAGACACAAGGACAATTTGTAATCATTTTTAATCAAATTCGATTGACCTATCAAACATTCATCAATATGAATTTTCTAATATCCTAAACACTAAGTGACATCCTGAACACACATTTTCTAGCTTGGAATTCAATTAAGTTATCTGGACGATCGATCGAAAAGACTTCATCTATTTTTATCTCAATTTTCAAAACTTCAAGGTAGGCGGCACTTTAATAAGTGTATGCATATTTTCAAGCCCTACGGCATTTAAATCATTACACACAGCACTTTAATGATCAGAGGTGGCGCTTTGCTAAGCAGGCAGCCTTTTAAAGTCCTATGCGGCTTTTTAAATATCCTAATTAAGCGGCCTTTAAAAACTAGGGTATCCTAGGCAACTTTTGACTATTTGAGTTGCAATTTTGCCCTAATTCTTAGGTGGGTAAGGATTGCTCTTACGCGGCTTTTCAATGGGTGGAGGTGGCTTTTCTCAGCCCTAAGCAGCTCTTTATCTATCCTACGCGGCTTTTCACTAAATTTCTACCTAGAAAGCATTAAAAACATGTATTAAATGCTATTTAAAGAGAAATAAATGCACTAGGAGAGTTTGAACCACTCACTAGAGGCCCAAAGTTAGGAGGTCTCTGATATCGGCATGCTCGCTCAAACCTATGCTCTCGAATGGGGACCACCATCGCTGTTAATAATTAGACGATCAGAGAAAAATATCAATAGTGAAAAGTGAAAATGAATAGTAAATTTGGATTTTTCAACCTATTTAAGCTAGTTTACACTATTTTGTGAGATTTTTGACCCAGTCAAACCAAATCTACATATTCTACACACTGGGGCATTTGTTTGACATCTTTCAGCATCATTGTTTATCAGAAATGCAATCATCTTGGATCTATTCTATAAGCCGTGTTCATCAAATTTTCACATCTGATGTCAATATGATGTCATTTCTGAGGGGGCATCATCATATCATCCAACTGGGATTCTACATCATATCTTATATCAAATCTGGGGCATTAAAATTTCAAACTTTATCAGTGGGCCATCAAATCAGAGTATTAAATCAAGTTTCAAATCAGAGCATCAAATCAGAGTTTCAAATCAGATTTTTGAATCACAGTATCAAAACAGAGTTTCAAATTAGAGCATCAAGTCAGGGTTTCAAATCAGGGTTTCAAAACAGAGTTTCATATCAGGGTTTCATATCAGAGTTTCATATCAAGTTTTTGTATCAGTCAATCAGCTCATCAGTATCAAATCAATGATCAGGACATCAAGTTTTTTTTGAATCAATGCGCTTTGCACATCAATTCAAAGAGGGGCATTTGTAGACACCTAAAATTGACCAGGTGTATACAAAGCATTCAAAATTGTAAATCTTAGCCAAATGCCTCCAATCTCATCTCAATGCATTAAAATGGATCAAATCAAATGGACATTTATCAAGCAAAATGGACACAAATCAAATTAAATCAAAGGATTAAATAATCATGAAATCAAATAATTAAATTAAAGCCTACAAGAGATTAATCAAAATTATGCAATTGATTTTTATAAATCAATTGTATAGTTTAAATCAAAAAGATCAAATCCAACCCATTCACCCTTACATGGCTAAATTAATTAAATTATTGAGTTATTTAATTCCTAATTTCTTTGAGACAACCAACCAACTTTCCCTCCATTTGAAAACACCTCAAAGCTTTTGACTTAACCAAAGCTTGATCATGATCAACTCACTCTACCCCCTACCCTTGGGAAATTGCTATAAATACAAGCCATTTCCTTTGTGTTTGGGATCCAAGAATTTCAAGAGAAAATCATCCTTATTATAGGCATTTGGAGAGCATTTGAGAGCTTTTGAGAGTATTTCAACATTTTCATAGTATTTAGATTATCATCTTTAGAAGCATTTGTTTATATAATAGCATATCTTGGAGCATTTTGAGCTAGATTAGAGCATTGTTTATCATTTATTTCTCATTCTAGGATTGTCCTTACGAGAGATTAAGACTAAGAGCTCTCTTAACAAAGCTTAGATAGAGAACCATGAGATGTTATGGGTTTTAAACTTTAATTCTTAGATTAAATAGCATTTTCTTTCCATAGAGTTGTTTCTTATAATCCTAATTTTATGAAGGTGTTAATCTTACACACAGTTAAATTTTAAGCTATTTCTTTTACGACACGTAGGCGTAGCATTTTTTGTGTTACCTGTCACAGTTTGCACCATCTAAAAAATTTAGCATGTCGTTGTTATAGTTTATGGGTGTTGCAATTATGACAGACGTACAACAAATTTTCTATACATACAATGTCGAGTCGTTGGAGATTTTTGATGTCGTGACATCACATGTATAGAAAACTCATCATGTGACTGACATAATTTGTGATGGTCAACCGAAAAAAGTGATGTCTAGGTGTCTTAATACGTTATTTGTTACTATTACGACACCTAGGCATCACAGTTTGCACCATCTAAAAACTTCAGCATGTCGTCATTACAATTTTTTGGTGTCGCAATTACGACAGACATGCAATGAATTTGCTATACATGTGACATCTAGCCATTGGAAATTTCTGACGGTTTGACGTCGCATGTATTTTTTAAGTGTCACTTTATATTTTTTAAGAGTTTAGTTATATCCTAGTGGATAAAGGGACAACACAATGTCCTCCCAACTGTGACAGCATATCTATAAATGGAAGACATGAATATAATTTATGCTGGAATTCTCAGTGTACTAAATATTTTATGCTTTTTGAAAAACTATATGCTACTAGGAGAAATCGCATGCATCTTTAAAGTGTGTTTTTGTAACTGACAATGCTTCTCAGTCGTGTTTTCTTGTTTGTTTACCATGGAATCACAAGAGATAAATGAGTTTGGATTGCTTTGTTTGATGAATGTATCCACTGGTAATTTTCTTTTCATTAATTATGGTTTTACTTATTTTGGAACCATGATTTGATGTGCTTTATTGGGATAATTTCATTAGTGGTTCACCAAATAAATGTAAAACAATTGGTATTACCAAATTAGTTCATCCAAAAAATAGAAGACTGTGATTGTCTGATGAGTACAAGTAGGATTCGTGAAAAGACATCAAGTGCCTAAAATGAAATAGTTAAATAAAAACTAGAAATAAGCATACCATTCATGGTTAGTAATTCAAATCTTCTTTTCCTACTAGTTTCCAACCCCTGAGACATATCCAAAAAAGAATACAACATCTTTGTAAAATAATACATAACAGCACAAGGGTATTTGTGAAAGTAAGCCAAAAAAGAGAGAAAATAATGAGATCAGCATCCATACATTTTTGTACAAGAAATACAGAACACATTTTCTTACATTTAATGAATTTCCTTCCTCACTACCTTCACTTGAACCTTCACTGCCACTGTCCCCACTGAAATTGGCAATTCTATTTAGATCACTAACATATAAGTTATAAACATAAGAAGGTAAGAAAATGGGAGTTGCCTAGAATAGAAACTGATTTATCTAAGCAACATCCTAGACCTTCCCACTGATTATTAAAGTTTAATAATTTTATCAAATTTAGCAACCTTGAATATCTACCTTTGTGAGAAGGCACCATTTGTAGTAGCAGGTGTTGCTTTTCCACCCTCTCCTTTACTTGTAACTATTTTGAGCTTTCCCAAACTTCCTTTTACCCTCTTCATTGAATTTCATCCTTTACCTCCCAAGGACTTTGGCTCTGCATCTATGTTGTGTGCAACTGAAGTCTATCCACAAAAAGTAGATGTCACATTTCTATTCAAAACATTTCTTAAAAGATTAAAACATTAACAACTGAGTTCTAAAAATTCTTATGATCATTTTCCATATAATTACTGCCTACAATATTTTAGTAATTACCATTATGACATCTATAGGATTGCCATTTGATGGGATTCCATATTGAGTGAATGTGTGTGCACCCTAAAGTTGCAATCAAGACCACAATGTTAG